>PVJX010000356.1:0-279882 GCA_004027295.1 Dolichotis patagonum | reverse complement strand
GTGTGGTATGTTTGGTTCTAAGCCCGCGCTCCGGTAGGTAGGCAGCAGGCTGCTTACTGGTTGGCTCAGCGCCCCAAGTTCCAGCATGGCGTGGATCTCAGGAGACGCTCTTGCTTCTGGTTTCCCCGCCCCGGGGTGGCCGCGGCTTGCCAGACCACAGTCACTTTCCAGGGCGGCAGGCTGCTTACTTATTTGAATTTCTTATCTAAGAGAAACTGTGTGATATTTAAACTTTGCATCTGATTTATTTCACTTAACATTATAGTGTCAAGGTCCATTTTCCTAAAAATGACTCATGTTTACCTTCTTTATGACACAGTAGTACTCCACTGTGCATAAATGCCACATTTTCTTTATCCATTCATCTGTTGATGGACAGGTAGATTTCTTCCAAGTTTTAGCTATCGTGACTTGTACTACTCTCAACACGGATATATATGTATCTCTGTAATATGATGTCTAATTTTTGGAGGGAGATACCTAGAAGGGGAATGGTTGGGTCAAATACTTGTTGTAATTTCAGTTTTTTCATGTACTTAATGGTCATTTGTACTTCTTCTCACAACTTTTTATTTATTTCAGTTGCCTATTTTTTTTATTGGATCTTTCATTTTGGTGGTCTAATTGTTTTGGGGTTCTTGGTATATTCTAGATATTATTTCTCTGTCTGATGAATAACTGACAAATTTTTTCCCCATTCTGTATGTCACCTTTTCAGTCTGTTGGGTGTTTCCTTTGCTATGTAGCTTTTAAATTTTGTCTTCCATTTGTTGATTCTTGGTATTCCTTCTTATGCAATTTGGATTCTATTCAGAAAATTCTTGCCTACACCTGTGTCTTCAAGAGTTTTACCTATTTTGTCTTCCAGTAGGTTAAGAATTTGTTTTAATATTTAGATCTTTGATTTATTTTGATTTCAGTTTAGTACTTGGCAAGAGATACAGATCTGGGTTTAATCTTAGGCATGTGGGTAGCCAATTTTCTCAACACCACTTGTTAAAGAGGCTATGATTCCCTCACCATGTCCCCTTGTCAAAGATCTGGTAACTGATGTGCCTGGTGTTGTTCCTGCATCCTCTGTTCTGTTCCATTGATCCACATGTCTCCCGCCCCAGTGCCATGGTGTCTTAATCACTGTGGCTTTGTAGTATAACTTGAAATTCAGGCTTATGATGGCTCTTTCAGGATTGGATTCACTGTTCTAGATCTCTTCTGGTTCTGTATGGATTTTAGGATTGTTTTCTTTAGTGCTGTGAGGAATAGTGCTGCTATTTTGATTGTGATTGCATTAAATCTGTATGTTAGTTTTGGAAGTACAGTTAAGTATGTTCAACACAGTATCAATATACAAGCAAAGAATCAAAAGAGTAGGGAATGAATATATATATTATATATATATATATATATATATATATATATATATGGATTGTGCTGTTCTGTTGGTCAAGGTGAATATCGCAGAACAGTTTGTTGATGCTTCTCTGTTCAGATCACCATATTCAGGAGACTCTTGGGAGCACTCAGCTCAGGGCCAAGGCCCTTGCTCCTACATTGCTTTGTGGCAGCGTCTGTGCTCTCTCTCTGGCTGGTCTCTGTATGGCATTCCCAAGCTGTACACTGGGCAGAGCCTGCGTGACAAGCTCTGTCGCTTCCTTCTTTCCAGTCTTTGTCACACTGGGCCTCCAGCTATGGTGGACTTCTGGTTATGGTGCAGTTCCTTCAAACTGCCTTTGGCATGTGATCTAAGTGAGTTTAGGGGTCAGGAAAGGGACAGCCCCAGCCATTGCCGTTGAGTGTTCTTGCTCCACCCCCAGTGCACACCCAAGCCAGCTGACCCAGTTCTCCAGATTTCTCTCTGGGTTGCAATTCCCACCATGTATAGTGCAGAGGGAGGTGCAAGTGTAGGGTGGAGGATGGAGAGAGGTAGACAAAAGCCTCAACCAGATCATCTCTCATCACTCCTAGTGTTCACCACTTGTCTCTGCCTCTCTCCCTCAAGTCTCTCTCTGGGTCTAGATCTCTCAGTGTTCTCTGTTGTACAGACAGGTCCAAGCCTGGGCTGTCTGGGTTGGTAATCTTGACTTCTAGCTCCTCCCTTTTCTTTCATGATGCTGTCTGGCTCCCATTACCACAGCACCCAGGATCAGGAAGACCATCCCTTGTGTGAATATCTCAGTCTCCTGGTCCCACATTCCAGTGGGAATGCCACTGGGCTCCCCATATGCTGCAGTCAGTTGTAGCTGGGGTGAGCAATAAGCAGGTTTCCATCTTCAGGGATAGCACTAGATGATCCCAGGCATTTTACAAAATGGCACTGTCTTCAAACAGTGCTGAGGTAGAGCTGGGCCTTCACTTCTTGTTCTAGCTTGCCCTGCTTCTATATTTCACCTGTTTGCTGTCTTGTTGAGATTGTATTCTCATGGGGACTTGTTATATGTCCATGCAGCCACACAACTACCAAAGTGTTTGAGTGCCTTAGAGTGATGGAGGGTCTCTTTCCTCTATATCACTATGAACTCTGTTTGCAAATTTTAAGATGGGGTCTTGCCAAGTTGCTAAGTTGCCCAACCTGGTCTTGAATGGCAATTTTTCTGCCTCAGCACATTCCCTACCCCCAGTAGTTGTGATTACAATGTGTACCATGACACCTGACCATCAGCCCTTCTTGGACTTTCTTTTCTTTTTTTCCCTTTGACTCTGGTGTTTTGACTCTGAACTAGGGTCTTCTCTTCTTTCTGACCTCTTTTACCCTGTACAACAAATGACCTTGGGTCTTCGCTTTCACCTTTTTTTTTCTTTGAGTATCTCAAGTCTTGTTGGGGGGCTGGGAATATAGTTCAGTGGTTGAGCATTTCCTGATATACACAAAACTTGGGTTCTATCCCCAGTACTGCAAGGAAAAATATATCATAGTTTCTGTTATGGAACACTGATGAGAAGAATAAAAGAAGTATGATGTTTTGAAATTTTTTCTCTAGATAGAAAAAATATATCTCATTTATGATATTGGTATGACTTTGTTATGGTATAAGTTAGTAAAAAATGAAAGGAGATATAAAAAGTTTTAAAGTCTAGAGGCCACTCCCTCTGCTACTGGTCTGGGTTCTGTTCTTAGCATTTGACCACTCTCCAAGCCACATGGTGGCATTTTCGTCTTTGGGGACTATCCAAAAGCAAAAGCAATCATCTTATCACGTTGTGATTCATACAGGATGAGGTCTGAGGCTGGTTATCACTAGAGTTACACCAGCTGGGTGAGCAAATGTGGTTGGCAGGTTGAGTGAGCAGGACATGCAGAATGTCATCATAGAAACTCTTAATGCTTCCTTAAACTTTGTTCAGTTGGGAGTAGTTTCTCCCTAATTTTAGTTGAAGTACTCAACTTGTGATTTTTCTACTCAATCTTTAGTAGATCATCCTGGCATTACTGTAACCCATAACCAGAGATTTGCTTTACAAGTTGGAATGTCCAAGTTAATGTGACTAAAACGCTAGTCCTATCTGATGTTTTTATTTTCTCTTCTATTTTATATAGTCCTGTTTTCTTCCCAGAAGTCCTTAGTGGGTGAGAAGTGTGGTCCTTCAGCTCCCTACCCTCTACCTCGACCCAGATCCCATTTCCTAGCTCAGGAATGAGCATTGCAAGGTTTTTTTTCCTGGCTTATAAGCTCCTGGCTCTACAGGTCCAGGAAGTAGTTGAATGTAGCTTCCCTAGTTAGGTATGATAGATGATCACTGATTCCTCTGTATCCTTTGTGGGCTTCTCAGAGATATCCTTCTAGGTGTCTCTCTTTCCCAGTTCTCTTTGCTGAAGATATATCTTTCTTTTGGGTGATTTTCTGTCACTCTTTTTCTTACACTGACCATATGAGGTACTAAGTCTCTTCTTGAGATTTCTTCTCCCCTCCAAGTGACCCTCATGAACATAAAATCTCATTTTCTCTACCTGTTTCCATTTGGTCTGTGGGGAACCATGCCTAGACTGGGAGCTCAGACTCAATATATTCATTGGCCAATGCCTTTCCAAGGAGAGTCACAGAAGTAGTTGGTTCAGTCAATCCTTCTTCTGTCCTATAACTTTCCGTGAGGAAGTGAGTGTCAGACCTCAGTCTATCATCCACATCACAATCATCAAAGATAGGTATTGGGCCAGTGGCACTTTGCTTCAGGCTGAAATTAATACCTCAAACCCTTCTCTGGAGGGAGAGTTGGGACTCATGACAAAATAATTTGTCTCATCAAAGAAATCTTTTTACCAAATTATTTTCAATCTCTTTCTCTGTTCTCCTTCTATATCTGTGATTTCATTGATGGGTCTTACAGATCAAAATTTTCTGGAAAAAAAGAATGCACGCACAGAAACACACACACACACACACACACACACACACACACACACATATATATATATATATATATATATATATATAGAGAGAGAGAGAGAGAGAGAGAGAGAGAGAAACTCAATGAGGGTGGATCTTCCCAACATAGTCTATCTACTCATATGCCAATCTTCTCCAGAAACACTTATTTCATACCTGGAAACACTTCATCGGCTCTTTAGATATTCTTTAATCCAGTCCAGTTGGCATCTAAAATTAACCATAATACATATCATCATATCTCTGGAAAAGTGTTAGTACTCAAAATATAAGAAATACAACTTAGTAACCAAAAAATCCAATTAAATTTTTCTAAAGAAGAGATATGGATGACCATCAGGTTTGTGTAAATAGATTTAACATTTATTATCCAGGAATGCAAATCAAAACTTTAATGAGACATCATTTCAAAATTGCTGGGATGTCTACTATCAAAAAGAGAAGAGATAGTTGTGTTGATGAAGATATGGAGAAAAGGGAACACTTACGTACTGTTGCTGGGCACGTAAAATTAGGACAACCATTATTGAAAGCAGTGTGGTAATTCCTCAAAGAGTTAAAAGTAGAGCTACAACACACCTAGCACTTCTCATTATATATCCTATGGAAATTAAATAAATATTTTGAAGACATAGCTGCTCTTCCATGTACATTGCAGCATTTTTCACAGTACCAAAGATATGGAAACAATATATCTATCAACAAATGAATGGCTAAAGAAATTTTACACAGACACAGTGATGTACTGACACACATACATGGACACTGAAATATCGTTTAGCCCTTAAAAAGAAAATCTTGTCATTTGTGACAACATGATCATGAAGGACAATAGCTGAGTGAAATAGCCAGATACATAAGGACAAATACTGCATGATAACATTTATATGTGGAAACTAAGAATGTCAAGCTTAGTTTGAGCTAACAGAATTGAGTGATGGCTGTTACAGATTTTCCTCACAGGAAAATGGGGGATGTTGGTCAAAGACTGCAAATGTTCAAGTATGAGTAGGTTCTAGCGATCTAATGTACAGCATGGAAATTAATAGTTAATAATAGTTAACTTGCATTTGAAATTTGCTGACCTTATTTACTTTAATAGCCCCGTATGCACCCATGTGCACATGCACAAGCACATGCACCTGTACACACACACACACACACACACACACACACACACACACACACAATGCAATTATGTCAGGGAATTGTATGTTATTAGTTTGTGGGAAACATACAAGCACACAAGGTATACTTATATTAAAGTACTACACAGTACATCACATTTGTATACATTCATCCCTCAAAAAAGCTGGAAACAAGAACAAAGACTCTTCAAAATTCAACTAAGGGCTATAGGTACAGCTCAGTAGTAGAGTACTTGCTTAACGTGACCTGGGCCCTGATCTTTTTCATCAGCACTGAATATCCTCCTCCCCAAAGTCAACCATCTGAACAAACTGAAAGGGTCTATCTTAGTTACTTCTCTCTCTCCCCCTGCCCCCCTCTGTTAGTTTTCTTATTGCTGAGACAAAATACCTGACACCCAAAGTTAAAGGGGAAAAGGTTCATTTGGTTCACAGTTTGTAAAGATTTCAGTTCATACTCAGCTGGTTCCAAGGCAGGGTGGTGTGGCAGGCAGGCATCACAGAGGACAACAGTTCACAGTGCCCCCAAGATAGCAAAAGTAACAAGGAAAGGGACACAAGACTATTTTTGTCCCTTATATTATAAGCAGGCTACCCACCCTAGAGTGGGAGTAGTACTCATACCCTTAATCCTAGCCAGAATTATTCCAAACAGCTCAGTGGACTGATTTAGTAATCACACACCATTAATTCTAAAATTACACACTCTAGAATCAGCCACCTCTAAAAAACCTGGCCCCCATGACGGCATGATGGTTTGGGGGGATATCTAGACACAAACCATAAGAGGAGGCAAATGAGCCTCACAGTTATTCTTCCCTGAAACTCTTACTTTCAACTTTCCCTCATTTACTGTCATTCGTCCCAGTCCTGTTTCTCCAAATAAACTGTAAATACTGCCCTCACATTCCGTGGTGATGGGTAGCAGTAGTTTGCATCTGGTGAAGATGTTCTTTCCCTCCATGGAAGGCAGTGAGCCTGTAAAGAAGGGGAACCTCTGTCCTACTGCAGGGAGGGCAGTGGTTTTGCCACATTTCAGATGAAATCTGGAATATATTTTTTCTTCAAAGTGTTATTACAAATGGTTTTGCAGGTGAAATGACTTTCCGAGCTGTGAATGGGGGCAGCATGGAATGCCATTTCTGTTTTTAGCAGTGGGATACTCATCTCCCAGAGAACCATGGTTTGCGAATTAGGGCATTCTGAAACATAACCAGATGAACATCTTTCTCACTCATTTCCAAAGCAAAGTGTTGCTATACATATGGGAACAAGTGTAAATATGGTCCTGAGTTTTTTGCTGACAGGCTTAACCCACAAATAAGACACTGTGGGTGTATACTAATTCTTCCATGCACGGGACCTGCTGGTCACCCATCTGGGGACACATGCTGTAACCTGATTGATTCTCTCTTAACCTGAAGTGCTTCTGCCTTTCAGAATGAGATTAGATTCCCAGTATAGGTTCCTAGGCTAATAATGTCACAATATTCCTGACAGCCAAGTCTTATCTTCATAGCCAAGTGATATAAAATCTGGCTTGATTTGCATTGGTATAAATTTGTTTATCTATGCACAGCTATATGTATGTATACATTTCCTAAATAGACATGCCTTCATATTTTCTAAGACAAGATTACTGTAAGACAGAGAATGTGAAAATTTCTCCTATTACAAGTTGTCCCTCTGATAATGTCGATAACATATATTGATATAATTCTCTCAGAACATTTTAATAGAAGTATAAGAACAAACACACACATGTTCTTAAAGCAGAAATTAGAAGTGGCGGCCGCCTCAGGGGGAGAATCAGCCAGCATCTCCCGAGATCCACACCATGGTGGAACTTAGGGCTCTGGGAAACCAAGCAACCCATTCACTTCCCTGGTAAGCAGCTGTGAGCCTACCTGTGCTCTGGCTGAGAATCAAACATCCCCTGCCCGCTCCATTAGTAAACAGGGGCCAGAGGTCTGAGCATCTCTTGGGAGGTTGACCATACGCAATATAGCAAATAGGGGGCATTTCCTTCTACCATCTATTTGAAGGCAAATATTGTTATCACTGTTTTGCATTGTTCTGATTAATTGTATGCTCTATTCAATATTCTGTTTTGATAAGTTCTATAATGTTTTGTATTTGATTTGATTTTGCTATACCTGATTGCAAGAACAACTATATCGTGAAGATAACGAGATACACTACGGCACCTATTACTGTTATCCCGGTAACCTGTTGTGACATTCTGTTCCAATTTCACTGCACTGTCTCAATTGGCTTTGTTCTGTCTTGTTCTGTTGTATTTCACTACCTTCAAAATAATAAAAAAAAATTTTTAAAACCCAGAAATTAGATTATACTTTTCAGGATTCTGTTTTTCATTTCAACTTTAGAATTTATGGTTGGACATCATTCTGCCCTCATTTTAAACCTAGACCCCTTCGGACTGAACTTCTGAGTGGCCTGTGATTTAAGTACAAAAGAATAATTCTTCCATTTTATAGGCTTTGGGGTGTGTTTGTTAAATTATTTATAGTGTTATGTTCTACAGAAATAGATGTTTTTATTGAGACCGTCAAAACTCTCAATGCCTTAATGATTCTGCTGATTAAGTGGAATACACATGAAGGCATGTCAACCTGTCAAACAAAAGAAAATGCTATCTCTCCCTAATATAAATGGATTACATAAAGGCCTGATCTTTCCCTGCATCAAGTTATGGTGTTTCATGCTCTAAAGACCAGGTAGGTATTACTTTGCACAGTTCTTATAAAATGTTGAACTTTTAAGATGAAAAACCAAATTTTAAAACTGTCATAAATCTGAGTCTGGCTTTCAAAAGGCAAGAATGCTATTTTTAGTGTGTCTGGATTGCAGTCTTTCCCTTTGATAGTTGATGATGACTGCACAGTAAGAATGAAAAATGAAACTTCTGGAGATTGGATAGCTAAGGAGATTGAAAATAACATCCAGACAGTGGAGCCTTTGGGTCACCCATTTGAATTCAGCTCAGATCAGTGATGACTACAAATTTTTCTGTCTCATGGCAGCGAGGCTTGCAAAAAATGCATTCTTCATCTTTATCTATGTTAATTATGCCACACGCTTGTCAGAACCAAGCTTTCCAGTCTTAGACAGTAATCCCCTAGAGGGCAAGGGCCATATCTGCATGATACACATTTTATGCATTCACTTAGATGAGTGCGGATTAGAGGCTTTTGATTAAGGAGTGAAGGAGTGCTCCTTCTGAGCTGTGAAATTGTAACTACCAAGCATTCCTGTGAAATATGAGAGTAACATTTCTTTTCAGTTTGTTCTGGGTAGTCTTGGAAATGGTTTAGTCCTCACAGAATGACAAATAGTCTTCTTTTATAGTCCTGTCAGCAAATAACACAGCTCATCATTGAGATGTGAAGACAAATTCTGCATTTCTTCTTTCCATATTTGCACACATCTATTGGATCCAGCTTAGCATCCACTTCTTTCACTGATTTCCTTGATCACTTCAGCTCACTTTGATGGTAACATGTTATTATGAATTCTGCTCATTTGATCTGTTTTAAATGTTATTCTCCATGGATGTTTGTCTTTTCCTGAATATGTTCTGTTGTCCTGTACAGAGGCAACTTTTTTGAGGTTTATAACAAGGTTTTACATCTTTTTGTAATCTCTTCACCTTCTGATAATGATGTTTGTAACAGTAGGTACTGATATATGTAGATTTTCTTGTGGAAAAACTGAATAGAGGTCCTCATTAAAAGTTCACATAGTCTTTCATGTTATGCTCTTGCATGAGTTACACTTCTTTTTCTAATCCTTTAGTACTATGTTACTAGTGCTAAGCAGGCAAGGCCCTGGGTGCTTCTATGGATTGTGCCCTGGACAACTCTAGAGGGTCCATTCATACAGCAGATGGCTAATGTGAGTGCTATTGAAGGGTCTGAAAAGTGGAGGTCAAAGTATAATTGCACCAGTGCTTAAAAAGAAAATATATGACAGCTACTACAAGAGGTGAGGCAGGGAAGAATAAGTCACTAGGGTGTTGAAGTTTAACATACTTGTTTTGGGACCAAAAACAAATATAATGGGACATTTTCACCAAATGAGCTTTTCTATTACTTCCACCCTGCTTTGCTTATCTTAAAGGGATTTTTCCTCCTTGAAAGTTCAGTTCTTTGCCATCCCCAACCCTGTAAATAGTTTGACTTCTGTCAACCCAGCTCTTGTAGCTTTGTAATGCAAAAGCTGGAGACAATATTCAGACAGACAGGATTAGACAGCAGGAAGGATAAGGGAAGCAAAAGCAATCCAGAGTCCTGACTGTTGGATTTGGTGAGAGGTTGAGAGAGGAAGAGGCTTTGAAGTGTGAGAAGCTGTGGGGAGAATCAGGTGGGGACAGAAGGTGTCAGCAAGTGTGTAGAGATTGGGAAGTGGATTTCCTCTAAAACAGGCATGTCAAGATCCGTTGTTTTTCAGCTTGCAAGTAGCAAACAACTCCTAAATCTATGACTTTTCACAACAGAAATTTATTGCCTGCACAAATTCCCATGATTCAAGGTCTCATTGATTTCCTAATGCAGATGCCCTCCATGTAGTGACTCAGTGGCCCCAGCTGCTTTGATCTTAGGACTTCTGTCATAAGAATGGCAGGGGAGGAGAAGGCATGGAGACATCACAATGATTCTTCCAAGCTTAGCTAAGAGATTTTTGAAATAGCCATCCATACCCCTGTGTCATCAGCTGTCTCATCACAGGAGCTGCAAGTATAGTTTTTCTGGAAACTGGAGGTTGACATCTGTATACAGGTGAGTTCTACCCATTTCAGATCTTCATACAGAAAGAATGGAATGATTGCTTCTTTTGTGGACTCCTAGAGGTGCTCCTTCTCTGGGCCACAAAGGACTCTGGAATTTGTCTTCTTCATAAAGCTGACTCAGAAGATTCTGAAAAACACAATAAAGTACTTGTTAACTTGCTAAGTATTATAAGAGGTTTGGCAAAACATTTTTTTACCTCTGAATTTTCTTTTTTCAGTGAGAAAATATTCATAAATGTTACTATTCCCATGACTTATTCAGAGGAAGTTTTAAATTTAGTTTTATTTCCTTTGCTTCTTTGATACTCACTTTATTAGACATCATAAGATGGAGAAAAGGTTACAAATTCCCTTTAGTGTCATTAAAAGGAAGCCTGTCTAGGATGACATAAATGTGATGGTCATTCATGATTCCTTTGAGCTTTATGACTTTTCCAAGAAAATAAAAATTCTGTACTGCAAATCTATAGGAGAAGGAAGCTGGCAGGATGTGCCTAATATGATTTCTTAGCAAGTGTATTTTGATAGAGGACAAGAAGAATGAAGAAACACACAGTTGTTAAAAAATAAAATAAATTAAGAAATAATTTTAGGTCTTCCTGTAATTTTCTCAACAGTAACAACTGTACTTTAGGGCAGATCATATGATTAGTTGTGTCTTTACAACTTTTCAATAATTTCAAACGGTGCACAATTGTCCAGAAACCATGGCACAAATAAGAACAAGAGAAAGTGCGATCGAATATTTCAGTATGCAGTTATATTTTCTGCATAATTAGTCATAAATGAAGCATCCAAACATAGATGTACACATAATTATGACTTTTTAAAAAAGCACTTGGGTTGTGGTACTTTGTTCTTCATTTCCTGTGAAGCAAATTACTGAAGCTTTCATTTCGAAATAATTCTCCCTGAATTATTTTTTAAAATTTCACCTGAGATCTAGATGTGGTAAAACATAAAAAACTGATTCAGTAAGGTGAATACTGGTTAGGGAAGGACAGTAGTGATGACATCTGTAAGTACAAGACTGCCTTGTGTTTGGTTGCCGAGGAAGGACACTGCACCGAGAAATAATAGAGACAATGGAAATCTAAGATTAAGCGAATAAGAGTTTGGAGATAAGGCTAACACTGCCATCTTTTAAAGCATGTTCACTTGAAATATTCTGTCAACTGATGAATATTTTTTTTATTTAGAGAAAAAGCAAAACAGAATAAAAGGTAGAAATAATACAGAATTTCAAAAAGAAAACAGTAAAATATCACTAGTTGGTAAATTACATAATGTTATCTTAGAAGTAGTTGTTCAAGTTACAAAATCAAAACATAAAAAAATGAACAGACAATCAAACAATGACAGTACAAACTATTCTGTTTGATAAACAAAAACTTAGTAGTATAGTTATCTATTTTGCTTACTTAACATATATACAATTACATCCTTTAGAGCATTTTCTTTCCCTTTCCTTATTACAGTATCTATTATACATTGTGGATCTTATTACTCTTCAGTTTTTTAATTATTATTTTTATACTAAAGAGACAATACGATACTTACAAATGTGAGTCTGACTTATTTCACTTATGAGAATAGTCTCATTTCCTCCATTTACCTGCAAAAGCCTCAAGATCATCTTTTTTTTTAGCTGAATAATAATCCATTATATAAAAATACCACTTTTTTTCATCCATTCTGTGGTTGATGGGCATTTTGGTTGTTTCCAAGATTTAGCTATTACAAATTGTGCTGCTATAAACATGGGTGCACATGTATTGCTGAGACATGAACTTTTCAGTTTTTCTGGGAAAATACCTAGGAGGGGAATAGCTGGATTGAATGGAACTTCCAGTCTCAGTTTTTTGAGGAATCTCCATACCAATCCACAGTGGCTGCACCAGCCTACACTCTCACCAACAGTGGAGAAGTATTCCTTTTTCTCCACAGCCCTGCCAACATTTGTTATCAGTTGATTTCTTGATGGCAGCCATTCTTTCCAGCGTAAGATGAAATCTCAATGCTGTTTTAATTTGCATTTCTCAATGCAGTGCTGGTGAACATTTCTTCATGTATTTATTTGCCATTTGTATATCTTCATCTGAGAAATGTGTGTTCTCAGATGCCCATTTTTGGAGAGGGTCTTTGCATTTCGGGGGCTTGATGTTTTTCAGTTCTTTGTATGTTCTTGATGTAAGTCCTTTGTCTGAGGGACTGCTGGCTAAAATTCTTTCCCATTCTGTGGGTTTTTGTTTCACTTTGTTGGTGATTTCTTTTGAAGTGCAAAAAATTTTTTAATAAGATCTCAGTTGTTGATTCTTTGAAGTACTTCCTGTGCAGTTTGCGTTTTGTTCATGAATTCTTTGCCTACCCCTATGTTTCCAAGATTTCTACCTACCTTGTCTTCTGGTAGAGTTAGTGTTTCTATTTTAATATTTAGATTTTTGATCCATTTTGACTTTAGTTTAGTGCATGGTGATAAGCATGGGTCTAGTTTCAGTCTTTGGCATGTGGAAAGCCAGTTTTTTCAACTCCATTTATTAAAGAGGCTATCCTTCTTCCATTGAGCATGTTTAGCCCTTTTGGCAGATATAAGGTGGCTAAGTGTCTTTGTAGTTGTGTTTGCATCTTCTAATCTGTTCCACTGATCCCCAGGTCTATTTCTTTGCCAGTACCATGCTGATTTTGTAACTGTACCTTTGTAGTGTAATTTCAAGTTAGGAATTGAGATTCCTCCTACCTTGCCTTTGTTGCCCAGAATTGCCTTTGCTATTCTAGGTTTCTTCTGTTTCCAAATGAATGTTAGAAATGCTTTCTCTAGATCTGTAAGGTATGTTAATGGTATTTTCATTGGGATTGCATTAAATCTGTATAACAGTTTTTGGAGTATGGCCATTTTCACAATGTTGGCTCTTCCTAACTAAGAGCAAGGAATAGTCTTCAATTTTCTAATATCCTCTTCCATCTCCTTTTTTAGAGTCATATAATATTCAGCATGTAGGTCTTTTACATTCTTGGTTAGGTTGATTCCTAACCATTTTTTAAGATGCTATTGTGAAAGGAGATATTGCCATAATTTCTCTCTCTGTGAGTTTTTTGTTTGTGTACAAGAATACTATTGATTTTTGAGTATTGACTTTGTATCCAGATATGCTGCTGAATTTGTTTTTTATTTTTAGTAGTCTTTTAGTGGAGTTTTTGGGTTTTCTATATAAAGTATCATGTCATCTGCAGATATGATAATTTGCTTCTTCATTTCCTATCTTTATTCTTTTTATTTCTCTCTTGTGTCTTATTGCTCTGGCCAATATTTCCAGAACTATATTGAATAGGAATGGTGATAGTGGACATCCTTGTCTTGTTTCTGATTTTAGAGTAAAGGCTTTCAGTTTTTGTCCATTTAGTATAATGTTGGCTGTTGGTTTATCATGGATGGCCTATTTGAGATTGAGGTAGACACCATCTATTCCGAGTTTCTGTAGGGTTTTTTTTATCATGAACAAGTGTTGGGCTTTGTCAAAAGCTTTTATCTGCATCTACTGAGATGATCATATGATTTTTGTTTTTGGCTCTGTTTATGTGGTGTATTACATTTATTGATTTGCATATGTTAAACCATCCCTGCATTCCTAGAAGAAATCCCACTTTGTTGTGGTATATAATCTTGATGATTTGCTGCATTCTATTTGCCAGTATTTTATTGAGGATCTTTGCATCAATGTTCATTAGTGAGATTGGCTTATAGTTCTCCTTTTTGGTTGGGTCTTTCTCTGGTTTTGGTATCAGAGTGATAATTGCCTCCAGGAATGATTTAGGGAGGATTGCTTCTCTTCCAATTTCATTGAAGAGTTTAAGGAATATTGGCATCAACTCTTCTCTAAGTGTCTTGTAGAATTCAGCTATGAATCCATCAGGACCTCAACTTATTGGTAAGTTTTTAATCACATTTTCAATTTCAGTTTTTAATCTATAATACCATCACATGGAATTATGTTTTCCATCCTTTGACTTTTAATCTATGGTTTCCTTTTGAGTCAAATGTGTTTCCTGTACTCAACATATTGTGGCATCATGTTTCTTGATCCATTCTGTCAATCTATTTCTTTTAATAGGTGTTGAGGCCATTTACATTGATGGGTATAACTGATATCTACTGGCTCAACTTTGTCATGGTATTTTCCTGCTCTTCATTTTCTGCTTTTCCTCCTTATTTAATTGCTTGCCCTGTCTGATGGGTTCTTTCTGTTGTTATTCTGAAATTTGTAGCCATTTTTACCTCTCTCTCGTATACCTTTCAGTACTCTTTCTAGGGTTGGTTTGGGGGGCATGAATTTCTTCAGTTGTTCTTTGTCATGGAAGTGTCTGATTTTTCCAATAAATTTCAAAAAGTTTTTCAGGGTACATCAATCTGGGTTGAAAGTTGTTTTCTTTCAGGGCTTGAAATACTTCACTCCAACTCATTTTAACTTGTGGGTTTGTGCTGAAAAGTCTGCCAGGTCTGAAATTCTATCCTCAGCTTCATTCATCTTTCAGTAGAAGTTTTTATTTCTTGGATATCTCTTTGCATTTGTTTCATGCATTGTACTTGTTTTCTATATGGTTTGTTCAAGGTTTCAATCAGTTTCCCATGCTCTGGTACTTTTTTTTTTTTAATCTATGTCCTCTATAGCTATGGTGAGCAATTTCTTTACTAAGGTTGTCATTTCTGTCTTTATGTGAAAAAATATTTCTAATTTGATTTCCTCTATAGCCTCATGGATTTGTTTTTTTATTTCACTTGCTATCTTTTCAGAGATTTCAGGTGTATGACTTTAAAAGTCCTCTATTTCAATGTCTCATTTACTTGCTCCTGATGGACTAGATATTTGAGATTGTATTTTGCTTTTTCGTTTTATCATTTTTACCTTTCAGGCTAATATTTGGTTTTTCAATCCCACTAGTCTCAACTGATTGTTGTTTGTGTCATAGGATCCCACTGTGTGGTTGATGTTTGTCCAATTTCTGGATACTACAATGAACAGTAGGGCCAGTCTCCTGAATTCTTCCTTCAGGGTCTGTTGGGTGAGTCCTGTATTCTTCCTAGGCTGACTAGCTTAGGAGTATTGATGTAATTCAACCCTTAGTTCCTGCTATTACTATGTCTTCAGGTTTTTCCAGGCCACCATATCTCCCTGTCTATAGTGTTTGTCTTGGCTGGTACCCTACTGTGTCACTGGATGTCTCATAAGCCCTTTTAATTTTCTCCAGGTTGGGGGAGGCCTTATTGGCACACTCCTCAAGCCACCTCATGCTCTCTATATGGAGGAAAGACTCACTGACACTCTTGCCAAGCTTGCCAAGGTCCAACAGTAGAACAAGACTTCTCTGCTGCTCCTGTTACCACTGAATATCTCTATTTTAGGAGCAAATTCACCACACTGATGGAAGCTTGCCGAGGTCCTCTGTTTGGATGAGGGATTACTGAGTCTCCCATCAACCCAGCAAGGTTAATCTACTGCAGTCCAAGGTTCTGGGAGGAGGAGGGGCAGCTGAAGATCAACAGCAATGCTAGGTCCAGGAGGTGGAGGGCTTCCTGAGGTTGGGAGGGCGGGTGCAGAAGTGGCCTGCCCTCTGAGTCGGTGGTCTGGGGTCCAAGGGTTGGAGGGTGGGTGCAGAAGCAGCCTGTCCTCCAAGCTGGAGGTCCAGGGTCCCAACTGATGAATATTTTTTTTTAGCAGATTTAGATGGTGTGGATTCAAGATTGAATCTCTCTTCTTTTTAATTTTATTTTAATGGTGATATTAATAAAGAAAATATAAAAAGCACTCCTCTATGAAATAATAAAATTTTGTAACAAAATAGAGAAGAGCAATGTCATATATATGTATCATAATCTTAAAATAATCTCTTTTCTAATAGAATCTGTCCATTGCTTGAAGAAAATTGAAATATATTCTTAGGACATGCATGCTGTCCATATTTTGCATTTTCTTGAATGTTATATGATACTATCTTACTAACTGTGTTTAATCCCAAAGACTTTGAATTGGTGGCACTCTTTTCTGATATGAACACAAATGAGAACTGGACTACTAATATCTTCTAGACTCCTCTGTCTATAAACTTTAAGCTTGTATTTTTAAACCTTTTTTATTAATTGTTCCTAATACTGTGGGCATTAATTAAGATCTCTGTAAGCTTGAGACCATATTTCAAAAATTTCCTCTTAAAAAAACCCCACCATACTCAGATGGAAATTCAAAAGCAAAATCTTGCCAGAGTATAGAATTTTGTCACATTTTTTTCTTCATAACTTTAGAGGGAAAAAGTCTCAAGTAATTCTTTGTTTAAAAATACTTTCTATTAATGTGTAAAGAACTAAAAATTATCACTAAAACAAACAAACTGAAATGAAAAAATTCAATGAAGAGCCCAATCAATACAGGGCAAATCAACTGGATGGACAGTTCTCAAAAGAAGTACAACTGACTAATAAGTATATGAAAAGTTGTTCAGTATCTTTATTAGGGAAGCACAAATCAAAATACACTGAGATTGTATTTCACAGTTAAAATACCAAGTCAAGGATACCAAAAACAGTAAATGCTGGCTAGGATGCAGCGGAAAAAGGAATGCTTATGCACTGCTGGAAGGAATGTAAGTTAGTACAGCCACTATGGAAATCAGTAGGGAATCAGTTCCTGTGAAAACTAAAAATAGAACTAACATATAACCCAGTTATATCATGCCAGGTATATAACCAAGGGCCTTGGAATTAGCATACTAAAGGGATAACTATTATGCCCATGTTTAGTGTGGCACTAGCCAGTTCACACTAGCCAAGATATGGTACCAATCTAGGTCCCAATAATGGGTAAATGGATTAAAAAAGTATATATATATATATATATATATATACTTTTATATATATACTTTTTAAATATATATATTTATATATAATATATATAATAATATATATATATACACACATACAATGGAATATTATTCAATCTTAAAGAACAAAGTTGTTCCATTTGCAGGAAAATACATAGATCTGGAGATCATCATATTAAGTGAAATAAACTAGACTCAGAAAGATAAGTTTCACAGATTTTCCCTATCTATGGAATATAAAAAGAAGTCCAAAGATGACATGAAAGTGGAAAGGAGACAAGAGGAAGGGAATAAGGCAGAGGAGAGACAGTCTTATAATAGAGAGTAATGGGTGATTAATATAATCAAAACATGTTATATGCATGTATGAAACTGTCACAATGAAATCCAATATTTTGTAAAATTAATATATAACATATTAATTGATTTAATTGTTTACTGTATAAATGTATATATAATAATTTCACACTAAGCCATCTGTCGTCATCTACATCATCTCTCAGTACTCTAAGATTTGGCTGAACAAAGTTTGGAAACCTCTGGAGAAGGTCTTCAGAGCCCCTTCGAGCTCTGACAAAATACTCCTTGGTTCTTTCTTTGGGATAGAACAAACACTGCTTTTTCTTGCCTTCACTTAGTTTTCTGGAAAGAATGGCAGTGTAATTGTCCCATATGTCACAGCACACCAATGTTACTGAATGTAGTCAGAAAATAAAGGCCTCCTCTCTTCTCTGAGCAGAGATCTCGTATTGCAAGGGGTTTTTAAATTGCTAATGGGAACGAAAGTTTTTCAGAAAAGCGACAGGAGGAAAGCATCTGAGTCATAATCAGCCAGAGATTACTAGCCTGAAAATTGTTTTCCAGCCTTCCAACAGGATGCAGCTCAGCCCTGGGCATTTGTGTTCCCAAAGCTAGGACTGTGGATTGTTGGATCTGGACAAGGGTAAGCTGGTACCAAGGTTTTGCTTTAATAAGAAGAGTCCTTCACACCCTGTTGATTCAAATCAAAGGGATCCATATCAGTTTTCACATCTCACTGATTATTTTGTGTATGGTGTTGCATGTTCATTTAGGCTTAAAATTGAATCTATATATTTCCTGCTTTCCATGATCTTTTTGCTTCATTTGTTCCTCTGAAATATTTCCAATTATTTGGGTGTCCAATTGTTCGTGAAGGGTGTCTCTCAGTTTGTGCCAAAAAAGCCTTTTAGGGGGAAAAAAGGTTTATCATTATCATCCTCTTGTTATATATTGACTTCAAAAAGACCTGACTATTTAAATCCTTTGACATAGTAAAGTCCTTTGACTTCCCTCTTATTAAACTTGGAAGTAATCCTTCTTTAGAGTCTATCAGTTAGTTTTTCTTTTGTAACTAATGAGATCTTAGCCAATGAGTTGCAACAAGAGAGCTTTGTACCAGATCAACTGTTACCTGCGGAACTTGAATAAAGCAATTACACCCTGGAAAACTGAACCTTTATTTCATAGTCCTGGTAATTCGATTCAGTGTAAACACTCTTTGCTAATGCTAGTATCAATAAACACAAGATGTCATTCTGTGCTCAGAGCTTGAAGATAAATCTTTTTCAATCTCCTATTATAGTCTTCTAACATACTGAAATTCCTCTCATAGCAAACAGAACTACCTGAACTTCTTCACTGTCTTACAGGAACCTGGTCAGACTCACCATGGTTGATATGTAGGTTCCATGCTATTTCATTATTTGTCAGGTAAATAGATGCTAAGTGTGAGACCTAAGTGATTGCACTGACCTCCAAATGTCTAGCAAAGGTTGGATCCCACAGTGCTGAGGGTCACTGCTAGTAGACAGAGTATCTGTGCAAATTACAAGAAGACTACATTGCTGGGCAGATAAATTTAAAAAGATACTATTTCAGGGTGCATGCAGCCCCTCCCAGGACTAGAGAAAATTTTAGATACCTTAATTTCTCTCCACTAGCTTACTTTGTGCAGTATTCCAATGTATCCTTGACAAGGACTCTTTTAATGTTCCTGACAAGAGTGATGCCAGAATCCCAAGATATAACAAGCAGATACAAGGCTAGAAGTAAAATAGGATCAAAGGACAGGAGAAGGGAATAACAAAAGATTCCTCCTGATGATAGCACTGGGTATGGACAGCAGGGGAGAGTGTTGTAATCCATGGGAACAGGTAATGAGTTTTTCCTCTTTCTATGCAATTTGATGGGGATGCCAATTTTGAAAGATGAAAGAAAGGAGACACCTATTCTTGTTCCCCATGTTGTTTGCATTTGTCCTCTTAGCTTTCTCCCAGGCCTCAAGGACCATGGGTATGGAACAGAATTGCATTTGTTTTCACTTAAGACACTAGGTATATTTAAAATGGATTCATGCAAGTAAAAATCTAGATAGATTTGAGAATTCTTTTTGCTGTGTAGATTCATACACCTGTAAGATTCTACTTCTTTATTTTCTTCTTTCTAAAGTTTCTCCTCCTTTCATACTTAACTCTCATCGTCTTATAAATCTTCCTCTGAATACTACAGTTCCATGCAGACTTTTCCCTTCTGTGAACTTCAATTGCACTCTGATCAGTACCACATACCTGTTGTTCTCTAATAATTTTTATGTGCTTAAGCCTTTTCCTTTACAAGGTTATCAGTTTCTTTAGGGCAAGAATTGCATATCTTCATAGTTTTGTCTCCACTATGTCTTGCAAATAAAAAGTGTTTTATTAAACTTTTAAGCTCTGGGTTTGACTAGCACTGGAGTTGAAATCCTGAGTGTACGATTTCTAATTTCCCATAATAATTGAGAAAGTGATATATTGTGGAAAACAATCATACAACACTAAAAATATGCAACATATGATATAGAAAAAATCTCCAGTTAAATGTTTCTACTTGTAACTCCATGGACTGCCTATCAGAGCTTTTGATAGGCAGTAAATCTGATCTGTTTGTATATCATAGCATTCTTCTTCACCAGCAATCTAAGTGAAATGATAATGAATAATGAGAAAATAAAAATAAAGGTAGTAGGAAGATGAAGGCAGAAATGTTGGAGGCCCAGACAATTTACTCAAGAAGGACTAATCAAATTTCAAGAAAAATGTGAAATTTAGGGAATAATTTGTTATGGACAGCAAAGTTTTCTACATGGGATTAACTTTTTAAACGTGAAATTTTCTTATTTTAATCCCTTGGGACAAAAATATTTGAAAATATTTAGTACTTTTAGTACATATATCTCAGTGCTCCTATGGCTCATTTATCTTTTGGGTGGCAAATTTACTTTGAAAAGCAAATTACTCCAAAATTTAAAGGCTTTAAATAACCAATATTTGTTACCTGTTTCTGTGAGTAGGAGTCTAGGCATGGCTTAGCTGGATGTGTTTAACTTAAGGTCTCCCATAAGGTTGCAACCAAGTTGGGTAGGGTTGTGGTCTTATCTGAAGATTAAACTGGGGCAGAGATGGCGTATGACTGCCAAATTACTCATGAGGTGGTTGACAGGCTTTGATTTCATGTTATGCAGTGTTTGTAGAGGGCTACCTCATAACAAGGTGCAAGATAAGATAGCCCTGGAGCAAAAGATTTAAACAGAGTGCATGTACTTCAGGTAAAAGCCATATTTTTTTTTATAACCTAATTTTAGAAGTGACATTTATGGCAATGGGCCCAGAAATGACAGAAATTAGTGGTCAGGAAATCTATATTTTAATTTTTTTAAAAAATATCATCTATTTATAGTTTTCAAACACATTGAGGTATGGAATAGTTTCTTACCTTTGGAAGATTTAACAGTGATCACCATTTTACTACAGCTTGTCTTTTAAATACCTTTTACCATAAAAAGTTTTAACATAAAAGTAGAGAATGTAGTACAATAAACTACTATGTCCTATTGCCCAGTTTCGATTCATCCAAAATTGTACCGATGAAGCAAAACCCATGCACAGTCTTTTAAAGAAATATTTCAGTCTGTACTGGGAAATGATAAAGGAATAATTTACAAAACACAACCATACTGATAGCATCATGCCTAATAAAATAGACAATAATCTTTAATATGTTTACAAAACCAGTTCAGATTTTGTATAATCTGTATTTTTAATAAACACCATAGGAGAGTTTCTGTTTTGCTGTGCTTTTGAATTAGTGTTTTAAGTATTATTTCATACTATAATCATAGAGGTACAATAGAAGTTTCTGGAAGCTTGAATATGCTCAAACTCAGTTTGGGCGCTGGGGATATAGATACAGAGTGCTTGCTTAATAGCAGGAGGCCCTGAGTGTGATCCCAGCACATGTGTGTGTGTGTGAAAAGTCTGACTTGAACCTAATTTTTTCATTCACACTAAGTATTTATTGATATTTAATTGATTAATTATTACTAAATGCTTAGCATATCCTATAGGAGGACAGAGAAAAGGTAAGAGGTACGGGCTCTGACTTGTGATTTTTAGATGAAACAAAGCAAAGAGCATTGAACAGTAAGAGGCTGAAGCTTGAGATGGTGAGTGACCATGGCAGCATCTTGGGTGGTGACCAGAAGTTAGGTGAGAAACTTGAATGGAGAAACTAGAGACGTGGAAAAGGCTAACAAGGAACATATCCTGCCCAAAGCAGTCTGGGATCCAGGCATTGTGTGCACATTCTCACCACGTACGGCGTGTATGTGCTTTATCTGTGTTGCACAAACCTCTCCTGCTATAGCTGGAAGTGAACTCAAAGTGGGCTGGAAGTGGGTCTTTGCAGTTCCTGACAAAGGCAGTGCTGTGTTGCTGAGGAAAATTCCTTCTGGTCCTTATCAGCATCAATTGCAAAGGCATCTCTGTTGGTAGGGGTATTTTTGACCAGCTATGTGGGCGGTTCTACACTCTGGGGGAGGAAGAAGCACAGAAGGTAGCCAAGATGGAGGGAACGTGCTTTGTTTCTTTCTTCTCAGGTTCCACCCTTGTAACTGCGAGGGCTAACCTGGGAATAAAAGAGGCCAGCAGACACCTGGAGTGGGGGCCTTTCTTGTGGGACAGTTTCTAAACAAGTTTCTGATTGCAGAACCCGGGTCACAAGATAACTGGGAGAGACAAGATCAGAACCCAGAACCTTCAAATTCGAGACCTTGTGGGACTCCGGTGCATTCTTGTCTAAATATAAAATTGTAGTAATTACTGATCAAACGTGCCACTGAGATGAATAATGAAAAGCTAATAATTGTTTTCCTTCTCTTTTAAAGAAACACACCACACTCAGACGCCCATTTACAGATATTTTCAGTTAAAATGTCACACAATATTTGTTATATCAGCAGGAGAATGGAAATTGAGTTGGCAGTGAAGCATTGCAGTGACAACTGTTACCTTGGAAACTGTAGTAAGCAATCATAATTACAATTAGCAAGACTCCCACAAAGTGTACATAAATATTCACGTACCAGAGACAAGTGCCATGTACCAGACAGTAGAGTAAACTATGGGACTGTCGTTTCTTTCTCTTTGACATGTCCTTGTAGGTATCAAGGTTCTGTTAAGAGACATTCTAGCTTCTTTGAATTTAGGTGAATATGTTTCCTTTATGTGCCGGTTTTGGGGCTTGTAACATAATGACAGTTGACACATAGTGGATTACGTGGAAGCTTCAAGTGACCCTTAGTTGAAGTACATCCAGTCTTGAATGGACTTTTAAACAAAGCTTGATCTCGGAAGAAAATAAGGCAATTGTAAATAATAAATGATGTCGTAGCACAATTACGAGGGTGCTCAGGGAAAAGTGTTGCGACCCAGAAGGAATGGTTAAAACGTGTGATTTAATCATCCTCTACTACTTGACTCTCGGTTTCTTCATTATTGCCATGGAAGTATTCCCTTCGATTCAGACTTCCCTGTCAAATTGAAAGAAGTCAGACAAAAAGTGAGTGATAGATTTGTTCTCACTTGGACGCATGAGGAGTGTCCTATTCTCTCTGAGTTCTTTCATAAACAAGCGAGAAAAGGCAGTTAAGCCAGGAGTATTTGAGTCTATATTTCTGAACCCTTGGGGGAATAAAGCTTTGAAGGTAAATATATCTTCCTAGCAAAACCATTGTTATTTTCAGGGCCACAGGGCATGCCAAAAACTCTATTCTCCTGCACACTGTAGAGATTTCTGTTCGGCTTGTCTGAACATGTTGCTGCCTGGGGCTCTCCAGATAAACATGTGTTGTGAGTGGTTGCCATGATGTGAGGGGCAACCAGGGAAAGAGATGTTGACATGCTTCCTTTGAGAGCAGAGGCCTTGACCTGAGCTTGAAAGAAGTCTGCTAAAATGAGTAAAAGAAAACGCCCTTGACATTAGACACTGAAATAATTGGAAGAATTCATATTTCAGGCAGGCAGAGGCTCAGTAAGGAAAGCATGGGAGAAGAAAAGGTGGCGGCAGGGACAGCCCAGCACATTTCCCTCTGCTTCCGAAATGACATGGGAACAGCCAGTCCTGCATATGTGCCTAGAAATGGAGCCCTGTTCTCTTAGCAGCATGGGCTATTACACACCGTGTCCTCCTCTGATCTGTACGTTTTGTACTCATACCTGCTGAATGGCTGATTATGCTCCTTAGGAGGGGGACAAGTATCTTCTGGAACAAAACTGCTCAGCCTCTTCTTCAGGTCCCCAATTCTTATTGTTCTAGCCTCAGAGAGTAAAAGGTGACTGGTGTTGTCCAGGGTCCCAACAATCACAACCATGTTACAAACCAGAGACAAGTGCAGTATATTAGGTCCCTCTCATCACAATTTGATCTAAGGTAGAGAAATAAACTTATTTCAATTAAAACGAAAATGTCTCCTGTTACTTTTTTTGTGGTAACAGAAGTGTTGCAGAATTGCTCAACACTGTGGCAGGCTCTTTAAGACAGACAGAAAAAAGATGTTAGGGCTTCTTCTTTTAAAAAGAACCTGTGCTCTGGGTGAAGGGAAGGAATCAGGGCACCTAAACTATTATTATAATGCATATGGTGCCCACAGTGGTCAAGCAGGGAAACTTAAGCTCCATGAAGTACAGCACAAGGGAAATTGGTGAGTGCCAATCCCTGGGAAGTGGTAACATTGGGAAAGGGCTTGTATAGTGGCACAGCTTGTAGAGACAGCATGTGTGTGTGTGTGTGTGTGTGTGTGTGTGTGTGTGTGTGTGTAAGGAGTGGAGCTAGAAAGTGTCAGCAGAAACCTTTTCATGCAAACAGCCAAGGAGACTAGAGCAGAGCTTGTGGTGTTTTAGGAGTTTATGCCTGTATCTGAACCAAGCTCCACATAGTGCCTCTAGGCTTTGATTGTTCCTCAAACCTCTCCCTCCGGCTGGGAACCTTCTGTGGGGGCCCACAACCTGGAAACTTGATTCTCTTAACAGCTCTTCTATTTGACTTCTCTATTATTTTCTTTTTGCTTTTTACTCTTTCTTCTTTCTTTAACTTGCTTTGTTAACATAAGAACACAGTGATTAACTATTCAGCCTGCAAATATAGTACATTACTACAAGTAGTCCTTAAATAATGGCCCTAGTGTAATAGAAGGTACTGAATCATCTGTAAAGCTAAAGCCAGACTGCCAATAATTGAGGATTTATGACCCCGGTACTTAATCACGTTTAAATTGTGTGTTTATTACAGAAATATATGAATGTGGTATCAAAATAACAGAAGGGTTTATAATGAAAAACAACACTGTTTTAACTCTCTTTCTCACCCCAGTCCCATTCTCTGGAGTGCTCAAGCTATCTAATAATTAGCTTCATATCTGTGAATAATGCACTTGCATTTCTTAATTTTTAAGAAAACTTTAGACAATATATGCTGATTCTGAGTCATGAAATTATACCCTACCTTTTCATGTTGCAGAATAAGTATTTCATTTCTATATTGCTATTTGTTATGTAATGTTAGCACCATATTTATATCTCTCTACATTTCATTTTATTTATTTATTTGTTTGTTTTTGCAGTAGTGAGGATTGAAATGAGGGTCTTGGCACTGAGCCTTTTGTTTTCATCTTTTTGTTTTAAGACAGGGTCTCACTAAGTTGCTAAATTGCCCAGACTCAGCCCTAGCTTGGGACCCTCTTGCTTCAGCTTCCCAGAGTACTGGGGATTCTGGGTATGCACCAGTACACCCTGCTTCCTCTTATCCTCTTTATTGTATACTTCTATACCACCCCTTTCTTGCCAACTCCTACCGTGTTTCAACCGTGTCTTAACCTTTACATTGTCAAAATAGTTAACATTTCCATGTGCCCTGAAACTATAATGAATTTTTTTGTTTTTTATTTTTATTTTTTGTGGTGCTGAAGATTGACCCAAGGGCTTTGTGCATGCTAGACAATCTACCACTGAGCTACACCCACAGCCATGTAACCATAGTGAATTCTCATGACTATCAGCTATAGGGCAAAAACACAAAATAGCATTTATAGTATTCTAAATATGTCACTATTATTCACTGCAAAACAAGTTGGTATGTTAGGATTGCATTTTCTTCTTTTTGTGCCTAATGAAACGACCTCTGGGCCACTCAAAATAAAGTTGTTGTGGCTTCAAGGTCAAAAGTTTTCTCTGCCCTTGTTTCACAGCAATTATTGAAAGTCTAGAATGGTTCATAAGTGAACCATAAACATCTCAGACATATTTTGATTGTTGTTTCTGTTGCCTTTCTTCCCTGGGTTCTAATGGACTTGTATTACTCACTCATATTTAAAGTAAAGACTAAGTAGCTGGTTTTCCTCTGCCCTGTGCAGAAATGTTACCATGAACAGTCAGTGGGGGAAAATCATTGACAGAATTAGCTCTGGGGCAAGCAGCCTTGAAGCTCTTTCTCAGGATAAAATGAGGAGGACATGTTTCTAAAAAGTCTTTGCTTCCTCCTTATAAAAGTTTCTTCAATTTCCTTAGAGAATATTTGTTGGGAATAAATGCTGAGCTCCCTAAAGCAATAGGGGGAAGGAAAAGAGAATGGGACTTTTTATATACTCTTTCTTGTGTATGTACTTTCAAAGAATCCACTTGATAGCCCAACTTTTCAATATTCCCTGCTGTCTTGTGGGCAGTAAACGTGGAGACTTGTGGGGTGATACTAGGCAGACCAGATTCCCACTTCTCTGCAGTCCCTATGATTGTATGTGTCAGGCTGTGGTTCCGAGTTTCAGTTTCATCTATCAATAACTCCCTTCCATGTTCCATCCTATAGCAATTTCTTCAAATTTCTAATCCATCAATGATAAGCTAAGTTTGTTCCTTCCCTTTCCCAACTGGGGGTATCTCTGAGAGCTTTTTTTCTGCCTAATACAGTTTTCCTTGATTTCTCCCTTTCTGTTATGACACACATCCATTCAACCAATTCTTATGACCTATCTGATAGCTCTCAACTCTAGATGCATCCTAGAATCATTTGATTGATTGTGTCAACTGGAGAAGTTTAGAAGTTTAACTAAGTCAACAATTCTACACTCTAGGTTGTAGAGGACCTGGTCTAAGGTGGGCCATTACCTGGGTGATATGAAAGGGAAATGAAGAAGGACCAATGGGCTTTTCTTCTTTGGGGAAGCTCCAGTCTTCACTCTCAGCTTCTAGTGCAGAGTCTGGATTCAATCTTCCAATATGGACTCTAGCCTTCTGTCTCTTATCCTTCAGCCATCTAGAGGAGATCTTTCAGTCTTCCATCAAAGATTTATTGGCCTCTTGATGTAGACTTTCCTGGGACACTGCAGTGAGCTCCAAACATTGGACTGAATCCTTTGGTCTCCACCATGCAGACACCCTCTGCATGCTTCTTCATCCAAACTGTGGCTGACAATCATAAGCCAATCTTGTAATTTCTTATACATGTATACATTTTGTATTATATCTGATTCTCTAGTAAAACCCCGACAGATGCAATGGCAGAGGCTAGTCTGGCTATGAATCTGAGCAGTATATCTTCAGACTTGTGCTACCCTGCCTGCTACTGCCTCTCATGCATGGACTAACAAAATATGGTCATTTAATTATATGCCTGCAAATTATAATTGTTCAAATTTTGAAAGCAGATGTAGACCATATTGATATTTTCTGTTTCACTGAATTTCTAAGCAAATGAATGTTAATAATCCCCTTAGTGTTGACCAGGTAGCCTCTAGTGTCCTGTGGGGTCAGCTCTTCTGCATTTCAAAGTTGACCCTACCGCCTACTTGATGTGTGGTCTTGAATAAGTCACTTAACCTCTCTTGTTTTTTGGCTTCAACTTCTATCACTGAGTATTTACATAGGATTTGTTGCCATAGTAATAGAAAATAATACTGACCTATCTCTTAGGAGTGAGTGTCATGGGGATTAACTAATTTACAGCTGTGAAGAGCTTTCAACATATGAACTACTAAACAACAGTGAGATCGTAAAGAGAATTTAAAACACCATCAGCTTGTGGAGCGTGCCCACATTTGATGCCCATCATTATATGTTTAACTATTAGTATTACTACTCATAATAAACTTTTATGAGGTACTTTAGGAGGTTGAAGCATTTTTATGAGAGCTAATTAGTTGTTTCAACCAGCTCTATGAGGTAGGTCAGTATTTTTTATCATCCTTGTTTCAGAAATTACATTAAATTGGTGCATGCATCATTAAAAATCTTTAACTTCTTGATATTTGGAAACATTTTGTGATTGGAGACAATTCTCATACAGCTATCTCACCTAATACAAACTGCCCACGGTAGAACAATGGGAGAATGGATTATACTTTTGGTTCTCAACATGCAACACTGTCAGGTCTTTTTCATTTTTAATTGCACACTAATTATGTGGTAGCTGTACTAAGTTCTTTTGTGTATCAGGGTGCATTTAGAGAAATTAGGCCCATTCCAGATAGTTCAAAGAGAAGTTAAATACAAGGAACACATCACATATGTTTGGGATGTGCTGTAAGCAAATAGGAAGATTTGTTGCTGGAAAAGCAACTAAATGTAGGTCACAGCAGAAGTAAGTTACTTCAGGAATCAGACTATAGGGAGCAAAAGGAGGAAGTCAAATTACTGGAGTCCAAAAACACTTCTTGCTGCTGGACTAGAACTCTGGAGAGAAGCCCACTGTAGGAGGTGGACTCACAGGAGGGAGGCAACCAACTGCAGAGATGTAACAACAAGACAGAAGAGAATATTCCCAGATCTCACCCTCTGATCTCACACTAATAGGAAGTCAGAAGCTAAGAATGCTGGGAAATGTGGGTCATCGGTTTCCAGTACCAGGTTCGCATGGCAGAATGAGAAAGGTGAATACAGGACTAAAAGACAGTAAGTAACCTATCCCTACTGCCAGTTCACTCAATTTCCCCTGCAGACCCAGGGAGATTCAGAAACTTCCTCTAAGGCCTTTACACCAGCAAGTGGTAGGTTGTGATTGTAGTTCTGGCTTCCAAGTCAGAGCATAATGTGTGCTCCTGGTGCCACTACTGATCTCTCTGAGGCTCCCCAGTGGGGTTCCAGTGGCAGATGGTGAGAATGTTCATCTCTGCCTACCTTCAAGGGTAAGACAAAGAGCAAGTTAAATCATGTAAATAACAGCAGTTGGCTGTTGCCAAGGCAATATACAACAATGGCTAGTATTGTTTGTAAATAAGTTTTACAAAAACAACTATAATAAGCCCAAGATTAAGGTGAGGTTTTCTTCTCTTAAAGTTGAAGCTCTTTAAAGACAGACTGTGGCTGAAAATTGACTCTCTGTCTATCTGTCTGTCTGTCTGTCTGTCTGTCTGTCTGTCTGTCTCTCCCTCTCTGTTCATCTTTCAGTTGGTGGTTGCTATTCTTGTTGCATTATCATGGGACTTTATAGAACAACTGAAAACATTATTTGCAGCCTCCAATTCATACTGGAAGGCTTTAGAAGTGTTGCCAAGTTTTAGTTCTCCAACCCTTATAACAAATAATGGACCCCTATTTACCTTACCTCTGCCCTATGCGTGGGTTTGGTGATGTGCTGAGAGTAACATTTCTCACTGGGTTAGCTAAGGCAAGCCATTTACCCCTCTGACGCTTAGGTCTTCTTTAATAAAATAGGAGTACTTGGGAGTGCTTTCCCTATCTATCTAGAGCATGAGTCTGAGGATCAATTGTGATAACACATGTCAAAGCATTTGGTAAAACTTAAAGCACCACACCAGTGCCAAGGACTACTTCTAAGTTGCTTTAATGCCTCCTGGACTGTACTGAAACAGCTTCTGGAAATGTTGAAAAATCTTTATGAAGAAACAAGCCCCTGTAGCATCCTATCATCAGTCATTCCCAATGTCATGAACTAACAGAATGTTTATGCCTACACTTCCTCACCAGAGACAATGAAATCACTCTTGTGGCTTGCTGTTTTCCCAAGAAACAGCCTTATCATTTGTTTTGCTCTGAAAAAGGCTATGGCAGAATTACTTGCTCTAAACTCCTGCTTTTCATCAGTCTCATTTTTGGCTGCAGAACCCTACAGAGGGAAATAATGCAGAAATTGCTTTTCATTCAACAACAAAAACAATAACAGCAAACCTAAACCAAAATACTGGATATTAAGTGACTTATGAATTGGCAGGTGAGCAACATTGCAAGTATCCTAACACCACTGCTGTGCTATTGTCATCTCTGGGAGATTTTCCTGTTCAGGGGAGTGAGCAACATTTTGTTCCTTTGTAGATTAGAGATGAATCTTCCTTTTGATTTGACTGGATTAGCAGGAATTCAGTCTCTGCTACCCTTCCCTCTCCATGTGACCCCTGGGACTGAGGTCACTCAGAGTTAGAGGCACAGTTTTGATTAGGTTAGTCCAAGTGTCCCTCATTTTGGACAGCACCCACAATGCAGAATCCATTCTTTTGCTCTGACTCATGTCATGGCCAGGAGTTGATTTTTTGTCTAGCAATCCTAATGTGAACTGGAAGACAGACACACAGAAATATGTACTCCTTGGTTCCTGGGCACTCCCTTCCTCACCAGTGAACATCGCATAGGAATCCTGGTACACAACAGTGATGGAGTCTGCACGTGTATTAACTAGTGCAAGGTGATGAACAATGATGGTGCTATTATACCCCACTTTCAAGAATTTGCAGCCTGGGAAGGAGCTATGGGAGAGACCAGTTTGACTTCAATGTCTTGATGCTACAGACATTTCAAAAACAATTTGTGAATAAATAATGCAAGTCTACAAAATTAGTGTGCTTACCAAAAGGCAACTATACCCAAAGGAAGAATTTGTTTGAATTTAATTGATTTAAAATTAGCTTTCCTTTCTTTTGATGGCTCCATTTTGTTTACTGGGAAAACATTTGCGGCAAAACACATACTGCATGTGTACCTGGGCATTGATATTCTCATTGGCAAATACTCTCTATCACAGAGCCTAGATACATATTTGCCTCTGAGACCTGAATCACTCTGAAGGAACCATTCAGGTCTCCCAAGGAAAGACTGTCTTTGCTTGTTGATAACAATGCTGATTTTCAAGCTCATCTACATTTCTTTGGTCTCTCAAGCTGCAGAATTTGTGGGAAACAATGGAATGTGTTCTATTAGGAAAGTGCACTGCTCCTCCGTGTTACTGTTTTGCCTTTCTTTCCTTGATTTTTTGGAATGATGGAGAATAAGGGAAGATAGGAGGGACTGATTATTTAACAAAGATTCTTTGTCTAAAACAGATTATATTATTGTTGTTATAATCCCTTTTCTGCTTCCTTGTCGGAAGGAAGAACATTCTTCAGGGAACTCATAACATGCAGAGGATTCTAAGAAATGAGTGATGGAGCTGTATGACCATCTTAGAGTATCTAACTTACCTTATAGCTTCTATTTTTTTTGCAGCTTAAAACCAAATATATATTATGTATTAATATTGTATATTATATATGCTCATTGCTTGTTCACTATAGAAAATAAAAGTAAACAGAAAGAAGAAACTAAATATTAGTCTTAATCTTACCATCCAGAGGTAATTTTTAAATATACCTTCTCTCTACAAGTTACAATATAATATTTTAGTAAAAATGGACTTATGTGGGTTCACCTTAACATAATTTTATTGTTTTATTTGCTTGTTGTATTAAATGCATATTTCCACATTCTATGTTCTACATTGATATTAATACCATTATAAAATATTATCATGTGATGCACTAACCCAAAATTTAGTAAATTTCACTTTTCTAAACTTTAATGTTATGTTATTAGCTTGGTTTTTATTTAGAAAAAAATGACTAAAATGGAATGTTCAAATTAAGAAATATGCAGAATATTTAGGCTTGTGATAAGTATTGTTAAACTTTTGTCTGTAAACTTTGCTCCAATTTTATTTTATTTTTTTCACCAGAAGTGTAAGAGAGTGACTATTTCCCTACCCACTGACTAGTATTACACACTTAAAAATCTTTTTGACCCATTGGAAAAATAAGATGATGAATAGACTACTCAAAACTGAAGCAACACTAACAAGACACTAACAAAAATATAATTTGTACCTGTTTGGAATTTAATTGTGTTTCTTCTCCTCCAAATTCATATATTGAAGCCTTAACTCACCCTATCTGTTACTGTTTGGAGACAGGGCCTTTTTGGGACTAATTAAGTAAGTCATGAGAGCAGGGCTCCTGAACCTTAATCCAACAGGACCGGTGTCTTCATAAGAAAAAGAGGCACTGGTTTGCTCTTTCTATATGGGCATCAAGGAAAGGTCACGTAAAGACAGTAAGAAGGCAACTGTCTGCAAGCCAGGAAGAGTGACCTCACCAGACATGGATCCTGACCTTGAACTTCCGGCTTTTAGAATTATAAGAAAATAAATTTCTATTGATTAAATCATTCAGCCCATGGTATGCAATTTGTCACGGCAGCCTGAGCAGACTAATACAGTATCTTTGAAGATTCTTAGAGAAAAGCATTCAGCATATCCAAAGGCTGCATCAGGGGATATTTAAAAAGCACAGAACCAACCGAGTAGAAATGTTGACTTTGTGGCACTGAGATAATGTAGATAGCAGTGGTACTGTGATGAGCTAGAGGCACTGCTAGAAAGGTGGCTGAAGGAAGAAATGCAGCCTGCCATAGCTGAGAGCCAGAGAATACAGTGATACCTTGGTTCATGAACTTGATGCTGTCCATGATTCTGCTTGCAAACTGAGCAGAACAAGAACTGAATCAAATTCAATCATTAGGTTCAATGTTGACCTTATGGAGAAATTGCATTAGGTTCTCTCAGAGTGATTTGCCACCAGAATTATTGAAGGAATTCAGTTTGTGAACTAATGCACCACTATTTTTACTTCTTATTTGTCTTAGTTACATTTTTTGTTGCAGTGACAAAATACCCAATGCCCAAAATTAAGGAGGAAAGGTTTATTTAGATCACAGTTTGTAGAGATTTCAGTCCATAATCATCTGGGTCCAGGGCAAAGAAAAACAGGGTAGGAGACTGCAAAATCAACAACTGACCTTAACAGCCTCTTTCTGCCCTTTTAATACTCTATCTAGACTGCTGGGATTAGGGCCTTACCAAATCAATCAGTGGACTGATCACACACCCTTAATCCTAGCATCACACATTCCAGAATTAGCCATCTCTGTAAAAACCCTGTGACCTCATGAAACTTTGGGGGATATTCAGACACAAACCATAACATTATTTTTCACAGAACTAAAAGAGATTACCTGCCTGTATAACAGCCTGGCTTGGGGGCTTTTTCCTTTATTTCTTTTTGATAGTACTGCTCTGTCTAAGAAAGATGATGTATCAGCTAACATGACTTACATATTTTACTGATGTAATTTCCCTAAATATCAATTGTGTATATGTTACCTTGTGTTTTAGAAACATCTTTTATAGCAGAACTGGTTGGAATCCTCTTTGTGACCTCAAATTTCTGAACTGTATGTTAAAGAGGTTGGAATAGTTTAGCAAGTTTGTAAATCTATGCACCGAGCAACACCTGAGGCTATGCCCTCCCTTGTCCCAGTGGTAGAGATGGAGCTGTGGGGCTGAGGACTGTTGTAGTGCATATCACTTTGGTCTCAGGCCTCCTTTTTCCTGTGTTAACAGAAAAGCTCTGGTTTTTATTTGTTATATATGACTTTATTTGAAGAAAAGGTTTGTTGTGGACTGAGTATTTACATTCCCTCCAAATTCATAAGCTGAAATCTCGACCTCATATATGATGATATAGTGAGGCGCAGCTATGAGAGATATAAATGTTATAAGAATGGAGCCCTTATAAATTGGATTAGTACCTTTATGAAAGGGACCTCAAGAGCTTTCTTGATGTGTCTGTCTGGCACGTAAGGATTCACAAGAAGATGATTGTGAGAAACCCAGAAGAAGGCCCACGGCAGAGCCAAACTGTGCTGGCATCCTGATTGCTGACCGCTGGCCTCCAGAACTATGAGAAACAGATTGCTGAACTTTATAAAACATGCAGTCCATGGTGCTTTGCTAGCACAGCCAGAAGTAGAAGTAAGACAAGGTCCTTGATCCTGAGAGACTTGAAAACCTTATGTTAGTATGGTGCTAAACTCTCTTCCCTTCATAATTCTAAGTCCTCTAAAATTGGTGTATTACCTATGTGGGCCTCTGCATACTTTACACTCTATCACACACACATTCTCTCTTTGAAGTAGTAAGGATCACCTCCATATTTTATATGCCTGAGGTCATTTTGTGACTTCCCAGGGTCACACCTAGATGGAACCAGGACTCAACCTTAGGTCTTCTAGCTCCTTGATCATCACACGTCTACTACTCCTGTGGGAGGAGCATTCTTGGAAGCCATATAGAGACAAAGAGGAATAATCCGAATATTTAAAGACCTAGATTAAAAAGAATAATAGCTCTAGGTTAAAAGCTCTAATTCTTAAGATTGTTTTTTTATTTTCTATCTTTCTTGTTTATTGTCATAAGAGTTTTTCAGACATAAAGTCCAAAATGCCCATTACTGACTGCTTCTTGCCTACTGTGCCATGAGCTGTTTCTCCTTGGTGACATCTGTCTGTAGTGCCACCTTACATTAGAGACAGCCAACTATGCACTGAAACCTATACAAACATCAGAAGTAGCCTTTACTATTATGCCCACTTGATAAGTAAAGAAATGGAGCATCAGCGAGCTACATGAGGAAACAAGCTACATGGCCACTTGAAATGAAAAAAAGGTATTGGCTCCATGCCTGGTCATAGCTTGATGTGACTGCAGCCATCTTGAGTTGTAGTTGCCATAACTGCACTAACAATCCTTGTCTGTCTCTCCCATAGTTTCCTCACACACTACAACTAAACCAAGCCACCTGAGTGGCACATGGAGCTTTACAGTTGAACTCTTGTGCCAGGACTGTGCCTGACTCTTCCACACTAGATAAGTACCTACTTTGAGATAGATTCCTTCCAGGCAGGATGAAGGCCCTTTTGTCCTAATCAAATTTCTTACCCAAAGTGCAGGGATCCATGTGGTCTTGCAGCTGTCCGGAACCACACTTCTGTCCGTAAGTCCCTCAATCAACTGGACTTGGGCAGTCCTAGGTGCTTGTCTGATGTTCTTTTCAGTCTCACAGCACCTTGGGGTTGTTGCTCATATACTGCAGTGGGGTTTTCTGGAACATTCTGGCAGCTCAGACAGGGGAAACTAGGAAGCAAATTGGGGATAGGTCAGATCCCTTCAGCCACAAGTTTAGAGGTTTCTCACATGAAATCTTAAACTTGCCTTCTCATCAAGTAGAAGGTTAACAGGCAGAATGGCAAGGCAGAGAGCAAACAAATGATGGAAGGAACCTTTCTTAGAGGAAAGGTGAGGAAATGAAATGCATTGCCCCTCACATATGACAAAGGCCTTTTAGAAGACAGAACCTGAATTAAGGGTAGGGCAGACTCCAGATCCTTTTCCTTTGTCTTGCTACTTCTCTGAGAATGTACTGTGCTTTGTAGAAGATGTGTGTAAAGTGGAGCTCTAAGTCACCTCTTTGTCTTACTCCTTTCAGGTACTTCATGTGATATATACCATACGCATTTAGGGTTAGTATATTTGTTTTACTCCTATTGATTTTACCTTTTTTATTTTCGCCTCTCTTTCTTCCTCCATCCTTCTCATTCTTTCCTACAAGACTCCAGCAAAGAAACCCAGAAAGGCAGAGGGAAAATGATTGTCTCCTCACCTGCTTCAGACTTCCAGACCAACTAGATATTTCTAACAAAGGTAATGACACACTTTGACAAATATTTGCCTTCTTAGGTGACTTAGTAGTGGTTTTGTATCATTTTCCCTCATCTGCTTTCTTATATTTAGAGTAATACAAGCCCTATCTCTAAATGACCTGTACCTATTACCATAAAGCACCAAAACTGTGCTTAATACCTATTATCCCCCATGTTTTAGTAATGTACCCTTTTTATGTAGTCATTTGACATAAATAGGACAACTATTATAATTTTCTTACTTATAGATGAGAGACATACATTAAGAGGTTCTATAACACATTAAAAAAGCCTGAATTTGGAAGAACAAAGAGAAATCCTCAAATCAGCTATCTCCCAAATTAATTATCTTTTCACTGTTTGGTACAGTACAGTTAGGTGCCTTTTCTTCCTTTCCTCCTCCCTCAGAAATAGGGAAAGTTCCAATATATCTTTTTCCTCAGAATTGCTCAGCATTTTGCCATTTCATAAAACTGTTTCAATTGTGCTTCAAGATCATTGAGAATCAACAGGAAAGTGTGTTTATTGTTACCCTTTTTCCCCTCACATACACCTCTTCCCCAGGAGCTATGTCTCTGTGCACAGAGGTGAATCCTGATAGCCTTACAGCACACGCCTTACTTTCTCATCATGCTCCTCAGAAGACGAGAGAATCTGCTTAGGTAGAGCAGATATTCTCTCATGGAAAGTCAGACAAGGAATGCATAGATCAGTCAGTTGTGTGGGCCATTTGAACTGAGGACAGTTAAACTCTGGGGATGTGGCCACCATGGTTGCCCTGTAAACATTAAACAAAGACTGAGGAAAGCAGGGACAACGCAAGCACTTGAGAAGCCATGAGCTAGACAGACAGCAAGAGCAGTGCCCTGAAGTGTTAAACCACTTTTCAGTTTGGGCTCCAGATACACAGCAGCCCAACCCCCATAGTAATTCCCACCCTTGGATTGCATGAGAAACTTCCGGATTCTTTCTGATATAGTCTTGGCTTTGTGAAGTCATGTTAAAGAGTTTCTCATCCAGAGAGCTTTTGCTTTAATGTAGATGTTCTGGAAACAGCTTTTTGAGTTATTTGTTCCAAGCATTTGAATCATAGGCTGGGTATAGGAAATAATCCCGCGCACATCCCTGCTTATACGCATCCCCAGGTGTACTTGTCCTCCCCTCTGCTCAGCTGTGTGGCCAGGAGATGACACTGCTCCGCCTCCTGGCCTCAGCTTGTTCTTCAGCTGGAGGTTTCCTGAGAGAGCAGCACCCAGCTTGATCCTCGCCGAAGCCATCGTGTCATCACCTTGTGTCTCTGCAAGCCCGGTTCCCTTCTCTTGTGCTTTCATCCTGTCATTGATTGTTTGCTAATGATGATTTGGCAGCGAAAGAGAAGTGGCAGCCAGCCTGGCCTTCAGATTGGAGAAAAGCATGTTTTTTAGAGAATAAAAACATTATTTGGTAAGAAACATGTTCCAGCACTGAATACTTCTCTTTCAAAGTCCTACTGGGCTCCTTCTGTTTCCAAGTGTCTGTACTTTCCTTTGTCACTTCCTTGCACCTCCCTCCCAGATGGAAATGGGCAGGGCCACCTTATTTGGGGATGGGGCTCCTCAAAGACAGGTGCAGACCCTAAGGAAGACTCTAATATGAGCTCTGGGAAGTAAACTATTAGAATGGTTACAATCACAAGAAAGTTACGGGCTGGTGTTTGGCAACCTTTGATAACATTTGAGATTTTTTTCCAGAGAAAGCCAAATGTAATTAGTGAAAGAAGCCAGATTCTCTCTGGTATCCACTTAAAAAGAAGTCTCCTCAGCCCGTGGAACCAATTTATCCTTGTTTTAGATCTACTATTTGTTTCAGAGTAGGACAAACATTTTGTCTTATCTTTTCTTTGATTTTTCTCTTCTCTTTTTTTGTTTCCATTCCTTTCTCTCCCTTCCCCTTCCCTCCCCTCTTTCCTTTCCTTTCCTTTCCTTTCCTTTCCTTTCCTTTCTTCTTTCTTTCTTTCTTTCTTTCTTTCTTTCTTTCTTTCTTTCTTTCTTTCTCTCTCTCTCTCTCTCTCTCTCTTTCTTTCTTTCTTTCTTTCTTTCTTTCTTTCTTTTTCTTTCCTGTCTTTCTGTGATACTCAGGATTGAATCCAGGCCCTTGTGTATGTCAGGCAAGTTTGCTGCTTAGCTACTTTTATAGCCCTTTTTTCATTTTTTGAGAAAAAGTCTTGTTAAATTTCTCAGGCTGGCCTTGAACTTGACTCCTACATGCGCACACCTACATGTGCCTACATGTGTACACCATCAACCTTGTATATCTTCAGCTGCGTACATCCTTGGATGTACTTCTCCCCAAGTGTACACAACCTAAAGTCTAAAGTTCCTCTTGCTTCAGCCTCTTGAGTAGTTGAAATTATAGGCATATACCTTTGTGCAGGTTCAAAGCTAGACTCGACCTCTTCTCTTTCTTTTTCTTTCTTTCTTTCTTTCTTTCTTTCTTTCTTTCTTTCTTTCTTTCTTTCTTTCCTTCCTTCCTTTCTTTCTTCCAGACAGAAGAGAATCTTATCATGTAGTCTAGGCTGGCCTCAAATTTGTGACTTTCCTGCCTCAGTCTCCTGAGTGCCAAGATTACAGGCATGCTCCACCATGTACAACAAAGGACAGACTTTTGATATTTTTTCAGAAATTTTGTTCCTGCTCACGTGGGGCATAGTCTATCCAACCGGCTTCTCCAGAGCCCTTGAGAGCTGATCAGCCTTCTGAGGTCACATCTTGCCCTGTCATTGGGAAGGATATTGCCACAAACTTTGACAGTAATTCTGATTATTAATGTGGTTTTCAAAAACCTAGTTGAAAAAAAACTCTCAGATCTGCACAGACCTCTAAATCCTTTTCAGCCAGAAGAGGGTGTTGCATCCCTGACTTTTAAACTATCCATGAGCCGTAGGAGAACAAATGACTTTTTATTTCTACACTGTCTTCTATGCATTGATAACAATGCAATCACAACAAGAATTCATTTGTTGAAGACCAACAGTCAAAAGAAATATTAGTACATGCAAGCCAATACAGAACACTGCTCAGGGTCCAGGGTCCAGTGGCTTTTGGTGACCATATTTCTTATGCTGCTTGCTCAGGTTCAAAATGAAGTGACAAAGAAATGCAACAAGGGCCTCTTGCTAGTGAGGAGCAGTGGGTAATATATTTGTTTGTACTGTGGGATTGCAGTTCTACTAGAAGGAACACTTGACATTTTGATGAGTGCCTCCAGGGAGAAAAGGTACTAACTTCAGAACTTAGTTTTAATTATACTAAGGAGATTACATTATTCAGAAGCATCCCACTGGTAAGGTACAACATTTCCTGAAACAGTTTAGTGGAAAATGCCACATTAATCAGTTCAATATTTCACTCAGAAGGCTTAATGATCGGAGAAGTTTAAAGTACCATAGCATGATAATACAGAGAGAGAGAGAGAGAGAGAGAGAGAGAGAGAGACTGAAATAGTTGCTAGTCTCTGTTGTGTCTTTCCCCATTAAAAAACTGGCTGGTTGTGCTAGCAGCCCAGTAGGAGATCACTATGTGGAGCCCAATTTCTGAAACAAAAGAACTCTGGAAAGGCAATAAGCACAACAGGAGAGAGGAAGTGCGTCACAGGCTAGCCATATCCTTCGCCTACCTGTTCTAATCCATCCACACAGTTCACTTTGTCTCTTCCCTTAATTGGTCCAGGCTGGTGGTATGTAGCTGTTCTCTACCTCCCCATCTAGATGGACGAAAAGCAGTTGTGAATTCATGGTATTTGACACTAAAGGGAGATGGACAGTGTTTGATCCTGGAACATCCTGTCACTTCTTCCCTATCTTTCCCCCAATTCATATTCTAATTACTATTTCGAATCTATGAAATCCAAATGAGCAGCTGAGCTGAAAAAGTTTGTATTTAACACACAAACTTTGACCCATAGAAGCTCAAAATACATGGGTGTATGGAAATGCTGAAAGACTGAATGATGAGGAAGATTGGAAATTTAATCCAGATATGATTTGTAAACATACAAGCCAGCCTGTGGTTATTTGAGTCTGAGGAAAAATCCCCTTCAAACTAATCAAGGTCAGTTGTCCACATAGGGCCATAGGCTTGCAACTTGTTGCAAACAACTCTGGGACCACAGAGGCTTCATAGCAATAGCCAGTGAAGGGTTGGGTTATGGAGTGGAAACTGGTTAGGGAGCAAAAACAGTCAGTGTTTGCAGGTATGCTATGGTTCAGATGTGGTTTATCCTGCAAGCCTGATCCTCAGTGTGAGTATAGCAAGGACCAAGACCTTTAAGAACTGGAGCCTAGTGGGAGGAGACTGGGTCAAGCCTGCTCAGGAAGAGGCTCATAAGAGACCATTAGATCCCAAGGGAGTGAGTTGTTGTAAAAGAGTGAGCTCAGCCCTTCCTGCCCTCTTGCTGCCTCTCTCCCATGTATCCCCACCATCCCTTACGTTGTGACGCAGCCAGGGGCCCTGCAAGACATTGGTACTATGATATTAGAACTTTCTAGCTCCCAGAATCACAAACCAAGACGAACCTCTTTTCTTTAAACATTTCTCAACAACAGGTATTTTGTTATGTCAAAATTAAGACAATTAGATTAATTTCTCTTTAGATTTTATCAAGACCTATAAATTAAAAACTGAAAGTTAGGACTAAAAGAGAATACAAAAATTATCAAGAGTGTACACTGATGTGACATTCCCCACCCCAGCCTGTTTTTTCCTCTGAACCCTAATAAATGTTACAACAGGTTTTTCCCACACATGTGCTATGAGCTCCTTTCTTTTGTATACATAAGAGCCATCTTTGTATTACCTTCAAAGCTCTCCTCTTGTATGACATGTTTTGTTCTCTTACATGTCATCTTATTTCTTTTTCTGTGTAGCAAGTTACAATGTGACTCTCTTTTCTGTGTTTCCTTCTCTACATATCCTTCCTAGCAACTTTCTCCACCAAACCTCGGTGCTCTTTGATATACTAGCTTGCTTTTCCTAATACAGGAATTCCCAACATTTTTATGGGGCACTACCTTCATTCTTGCTTCATTCTTGCTTCTGAGGTCATATAAAATTGTAATAAATTTCAATTTTGCTTTACATTGTGTATAACAGTCCATACGTTTTTAAAAACAACATCCCAGAGAAACCAACATGTGTGTTTTCACTGTTGAAATTATGATTTAAGTGCTCTGGTGCCAGGCTGGGACAGGAAGCTCAAGCTTAAAGGGGATCTAAGCAGCAGTGCTGTATTTCTTAGTAAGGGATTTCTACCACCTTGATGGTCTTGGGAAGTCACAGACGCATGTCACTATTTTATGTTGTGTGCTTTCTGTCACACAAAGTCCTTTGTCAGTCTCTGCCTAATTCTGCAAATTAGACTGAATGGTGTGATTAGCTCCTGTTCATTTCTTCTTGTAAGCCCTGGAGCCTGGCTCTCACACAGCGACAGCCTGCAGGATTATTGCTTATTCCTTTTCTTGAACATGGTTTTATAGTTTTAAGATTCCAGGTGCTGTTGTAGTCTTCAGATGTGGCTGATTCCATTGTTGGATTTTTGCTGAATTAGTCTTCAAGGTCTCATAACCACACCCTAGTCTTAATAAAATGGTAGAAGCATGGTACATATAAGAAGATTAGAAAGCAGAAGTCTAAGTGTTTAATCACCTAGGAATTGCTAGATACAGAATATCAGCTATTGTCAAACTCTTGAAATACAGAATGTGCATTAACTATTATAAAACATGGTATTATTGATCGGATACATCTGTGATCAGACATACTGATTTGTGTGCAGTATACTTGCTCATACTGCATGAAGATGTCTTTGTGATAAGATCCAAAAGTTACAATAGATATAGTAAAAGAGAAAGAAACTGCTCAAAGGAAAATTATATTGCTTGATCAGTTTCACATGCCTGTATCTGGTAACCCAAGCAACTATTCTGAAGATAACACCATGTAATATAACAGCCATTCTTGATTTGGAATCCTATATTGCTATTGTGTTTCGTTGTTTGCATTTTGCTTTTGTTGTTTTTTGTTTGTTTGCTTCTTGGTTTTTCTGTTTGTTTTCTCTTTTAAAAAAAGATGTCTTTGTGGATTTAAAATAGCTGACTTCACTGACACAGAGTCTTGTGGGAGAGGGTAAAGGACATCTATACCATGCATGTCTTATACAAAAACCCAAAGGCTCTGGGTTTTGATTCTCTAAATGTCCTTCCCAAGTCTGTGTTCCACAAGCACCTTTTATGCCTTTATGAATTGTTGCTAGCTTGACATAAGCTGCTACTGGCTGCTTTCCTGACCTGTGCCTACACTGATAATCTCTTTTCTTATTATTTCCATCACTTATGATATGGTTTACTGTCACCATAAACCATTTACTGAGGCTTGTTATCTGCCTCCTATTGGTCAGTGCCCATATATTCTTAAAAATTGAACCTAGGGGAGCTCTTGCATTCCTAAGAATTTGTCCATGAATTTGGGCTTCAAGAAGCTCAATTAGATTCACACTATGTACACTTACCCTACCTGGATCGATCTGTCTTCCTATCTTCAGTATTCCAGCTTATTCTTTTGTTTGGTTTCTCCTAAACCATATACCTGTCTGCTGTAAATAAGTTCTGTCAAATTCCAGAAAATGCTACAACTGCTATAGTTTATTACTTTTATTATTGCAATGCTGCTGCACAATTTCATTGTTTGACAAAATTTTAGAAATTAAAAAGTTATCAAGTGACATAACTGTGGTTCTCAACCTCAGTGTACTTGAGAGTTATCTGGGAACATTTTAAACTGTAACTGAAGCCACGCTCCCAGAGATTTTGATTCAGTTTGCTCTGAAACTTAAATGCCCTTTTCTAATAACTCCAAGTGTCATTACAGAGAAATGTGAGGTTGATAATGCTGAGATTTGATATCAAAATTTAACAACATAGTTTGAAACTGGTTCATTGTGTCTTTCTTTCATCTTCTGAGCTTTAATTTATAAAATGTGGCTTTTGTGAAGCAGATGCTTCACAGTGCACTTTAATATTCTCCAAAGCATGAATTTTTAAAAAATGCTTATTTAAAATAAAAAGATCATTTAAAAAATAGTCATTAGTGCCCTTTCTTTGAGATGCAAGATTTTTTTTAACAGTCACTTTTTTTTTTTTTTTTAGTACTGGGAGTCAAACTCAGGACCTTATGCTTACCAGGAAGGCACTTGGGCCCCTGTGCTATATCTCCAATCAACAGTCACTTTTCTTTTAGATAGTAATCTTTTAAAAAAAATTTTTTTTGTTTTAAAGAGAATAAAACAAAAGAGGATAGAACAAAGCAGATCAGAACAGAACAACATAAGCAACACAGCACTTTACAACAAGTCAACCGGAAATTAACAGTAGCTATCATATCTCTTTCTTTGCTATAGTTGAACATAGTTTCAAATACAATAATATCAAACATAACAAAATAGTATAAAACCATTCAAAAGAATGGAAGAATTATAGGGCATTCTGAACCGAGTAACAGAAAATGATCAATGGCTACTATAATATCTCATATTCCATAAAAAATTTTGTTTATGCTATCACATATATTAAAATCCCAGTAAGACACAACATGATAGAACCAATGGTAATAGAAGAATAAAAGCATGGTAGGACTTCAAAGCAAGACGATATTAAATCAGCAATGGTTGCCATATTGTTTTGTTTTCTTCAAAACAGCAGTTTATACCATCAGATAGTAATCTTAACCAAGGCTTATGATTGATTTTGGAGATGGTCCTTCCCAATTTGGAGTATTTATTAGTTTTAACAAAGCCCACATATATGTTATGACACAGCAGTTGCATTTTTAGAAATTATTTTTACAGAAATAGTTGTGTGAGAATTTTCACTGAGTGCAATGAAGATAAAACTAAACAACTGCAAAAACCAAAATGACCCCTAATGGTTTAATATGATATAGAACTCTATGCAATATATAATAGGCAGTTTGTAAAAACAATTTATGTGTTCCATCTGGAAAAGGGGTCACGATGGAGTTTAAGTAAAAACAAGAGATAACAAACATAAATAGTATGGTGCGTCCCTCCACCTTTTGTATAAGAAGAGAATATTCTTGTGTGTGTGTGTGTGTGTGTGTGTGTGCATGTGTGTGAGTATGCATGTATGTTTATATGTAGATATACAAATATCTGGAATGATAAAAAATTCCCAAATTGCTACCTGGGTTTTTTTGGGATATGATAAAGAGGGGGTGAGAAAGGTCTTTCATAGGCATTACTGCGTTGTTCCACGGTTTTTTTTTTTTTTTTTTAAAGCAACAGTCTGCTAAATGATTAAAAACCAAGAGGAAAGAACAGACAACCAAAAATAAAAGTGGTCTCAGTGTTGGGCTGGCCTCTCCCCACTGCTCTTGGGACTCACAATGGGCTGCAGGGAGAGGCAGACGTCTGTGCTATTTCTCCCGATACTTGGTCCTCCTTGCCCCCAAAGCTTCCACTATTGCAGACCAAGCCAGGTAGCCCTCAGAGTGGCCAGCCTGACAGCCTCAGTGGCTGTCCTGGCTCTGGTGAGTCTACCACATGCACAGGGAGCCAGGCAGGGCCCAGGCTTAGCCAAGTTTGGCCCTTTGGAGTTGGAGACATTAGCAAAATTTCAGACATCACAGTGCAAGTCCAAACACAAAACTGTGTTGCCCTGCTAGAGTCCTCATCGCAAGAGCCCTTCCAGCATCAGCTGTGGGTCTTCCTATTCTGGCCAGATTTCTCAATAGGACAGTCTGCTTTCATGGAGTGCCCATGACATGCCAGTCTAATGCATGCTGGTCACATACATTACCTCAATTAATTCTTACAGCACCCTCAGAGGTAGTGCTATTGTCACTCCTATTTTACAGATCCAGAAACTGAGGCACAGAAAGATTAAGAACTCTGCTCGTAGTCATGCAAATAGAAAGCAACAAAGCTAGGATCTGAACCAACAGGATTTGTTGCTTTGCTGTGTACTGTTTGAACCAAAATCTTGCTATGTCACCCATTCCTAATATGTTGAAGTCAGACTTAGTTTGCGAAGACGAAAGTGAAGGAGCACTGATGGGCACAGAGCCCCTTCCTTAAGGAGAAAAAAATCCCTTAGATTTTAAGGTCGATAAGATAGCGATTTAAAACTTTGATGGAAACTATAATACTATATTCAGACAGCATCTTCCTAAATTACGACTTTATTTATTATAAATTGTCAAATTATAATTGTATCAACTTCTGGAGTACAGAATGATGTTACAATTTATGAAAAAATCTGGAAGAATTAAAGTTAATTAACATATCTATTTCTTTGCATCCTTTTTTGTGGTGAGAATGCTCAAAATTTACTCCCTTTGTGATTTTGAAATGTACACCATACTGTTAACTATTCACCACATAGCACAGCAGAGTACAGGGGGAAACACCCCAACAATTTAATCCTCCTGTGTAAATGGAGTTTGATCATTTGACCCCTTGACCAGTATCCCTCCTATTCCTCCACCCTCAGCTCTGGGAAGCATCATTCTAGTCTTAACTCGAATCATAAGTTTTTGTAACCCTTTGCTCTGGTATTATTTTCTGAGTGTTCCCCAAAGCAGGGCCTTTTAAAGTCTGCAAGCGTAATTTATTACATTATAAGAAAGGCATCATAGCATAGAGATGAAAATGCAGACTTGACCCAGACACCCTGAATCTGAATTTTGATTTATCTCTCATCAGATATGTGACCTCAAGCACATTTCCGAATGGCCCTGAGCCTCAGTTTCCCTCTGTATAAATTTCCTGATTTGTACAAGAGTGGCACTTCTCTTGGGAGTCCTTAAGCACTTAGAACAGTGTATGGCACAGGGGAAATGCTATAAAAGTAGTGGTTAAATAATTAAAATAATTTGGGATGAACTGCAGCACAACCAAATTGTGTAGAAGCCAATTTTCTGGTCTTTTTTTTTTAAAGGGGAGAAAAGAGTAAAGAAACCCATATTTCTTGAACTTTTATTCTCGGGTACTAAATACAACCTTTAGAATTTTCAGGCAAGTGAAAACTTCTGCTAATTCAAGCAGATGATCACAGTTTTCAAGAAATAGCCTTTGGGTCCACGGAGAGCTGGGCTTAATAATAAATGAAAGCAGGCCCCAAAGGCAGCATGCTCTCAGCAAGGGATGTGGGCTTCAGGGGCTTGGGGCCTAGGGATTCTGGAATTTGATGTCCCCAGAACTGTTAGTGTGGCTATTAGCCTTGAGACTTCTGCTTTCACGCAACTCCTGTCTGTGTTTTTCTATTTCAGCCTTTAACCATCTCCTCCAAATTTCATACCTCAGACCTTACCCTGTGCTTTTGTTGTGTTTCGCATTCTTAGGTTTTAGTGTCTATAGGGCATTAAGCTCTATATTTCACTGTAAGAAATAGGAGCAATCTTAAGATTTCTAGCTGGAACTCTTTTCAGCCTTTTCCCTATTGATGTTTCGAGTTTCATTTTGCTCTAATTGTCCCCAGTGGTGCAAATAGGCATGCAGTCAGCCTTTGCCAATAGATGCTAAACAGCCATCCTCTTTTCTTTCTAGAAAATGGAATGAATCCTGGGGGCAAAGATTAGCCCCTTTTTAACACTGGGCAGAGTTGGGGGCAATTACAGCACCTACATTTTATCTGTATCTGTTGGCTATTGCTATTGCTTCTGCTGCTACTAATAAGAGGTTCCTTAAGGTGGAAGAAAGAGCAATGTCTACGTGAAAACAGTATAGCCATTCACATAGTTTGCAAACCCTTTGGGATCACTCCAACTGAACAGGAACTATAAAATGTAAAACAGCATCATTAATAATAACACTTTTATGATGGTACATAGAAGCAAGTCAAGTTGCTTGGCTAGCTGAGTCTCTCATTGGCCTTCCCCAGGCAGGGAGCCTGTGGTATCTTTGCTCTCCTTTTCTTTTATTGCTCATCTTGTATTCTATAACACGTTCCTCTGCAATTGCCATAAGCAAATCATTTAACCCATAGGAATAATCCTTGGAAGGTGATGTCAGTGCAAACATATCTGTGGCTGTAAAGACCAGCCATGCACGAACACCCAAAGGAAAGGCCTTACAAATATGAAGTGTTATATCAATAGCAAATACTGCAGCTAATTGATAATAACAATATACATACTGAGTGCAAGGCATGTAGGGAGCTGAGTTTTAAGGTGCTAGGCAAAATGAACCAGGCCAGGAGAAATGAGAGCTGGATTTCTGAGCCTCAGCTATGCATCAGAACTACACAGCAAAAGCACCAATTTTGTTTCCAGTGTGGTACTGTGTGTGAGAAGTTCTAGTGAGACTCCAAGGTTCAGTCATATACTAAATATAAGTTTTATCCTGGCATGGGTACATTATTTTATTCATTAATTGCATTGCAATGGGAGGTAGAGAAAGCAGGTCTCTGCAGACCTTAAGTTTGGGTGGTTTTCCCTCCCCTGTGTCTGCTGTAGGTTTCCTCGTTGATACACCCTCTGAAATGCAATGCACCAAAGCAGGAACCTTTGGAATGTCAGAGAGGGAGGAACTGTGCTTAGTAGTTCAGCCCATGACAGGATCTGAATTCTGTATTCACCACTTATTGGTTGCGTATTTGGAAAAACTGTATCAACTCCTTGCTTCTCAGCTTTTTAATCTGTGAATACTTATTGCATAATTATAGGTGAGACTTAAATGAAAAATATACTTTAAATCTAGAACAGGTCCTGGCATATAAAAGCATTCACGAAATATTACCTACGTTTTATATTCTTAGATATTCTGAGAGACATACTGAAGTATCTAAAAGAGGCCCAACCTCTATTACTGACTTAAAGATCTGAAACAAAAACACACCTCTTTATAGGATCCCAATTCAATGGCCTGAGTCGTTTCATCCTACAGAATCTCCTGCCTCTGCCCTCCTGTGATTTGTAGAACAAGAGCTCGGAGTGCCCCCTGTGGGTAAGAACTTGTTACAGCGCCCGCTGGCAACTTCCCTGGGTTAAAGCATCAAGCTGCAGAACCTGAGCAGTCAAAGGTTGCTTGGTCCCTTGCCTCATTATTCCTTGGATTCAGTGTAACGGTGTCTGAAGAAAGTGACTTTTCTTTGTCATGCCGATTTTATTCCAGTAGTGTGATTGTCTCTGTCACTGAACCTTGACCAAGGATACCATGACAGGCTCTAAAATCTTTGAATTTCTTGGAAAGAAATTTGAAGGTCTCATTCTGCTGATGTCTGAGTGTCTGTGTCGCCCTCTCCCAAATTCATATGTTGAGTTTCTAATCCCCCACGAATGGTATTAGGAGGCAGAGGATTTGGGGAGAGATTTAGGTTATGAGGGTAGAACGTTCAAGAAAGGATTAGTGCCTGTATAGACCCGCTTTCAGTGGCTGTAGCAAAACCCCAGAGACTAGGTCATACAAAAAAAAGAGGTCCATTTAGCTCACTGTTTTAGAGGTTGAAAGTGCAAATAGGTGCCAGCTCTGGAGAATATCTCATGAAATATAATATCATGGTGGGAGTGTGTGTGAGAGGGGAGAAATCACGTGGTAAGAAGGAAGCTAGAGAGCAGGGAGGGACAGTTCTTGCTTCTTTATGATGATGTGCTTTCTCGAGAACTAACATACTATTTGAGAAGTAAATTAGTCTCCTTCAAGGGGAGCTGCTTGGAGTGAACTAATTACATCCCACTAGACTCTACAAGATTCCACCATCCTCCAGCACCACCATACTGAAGACCAAGCTTCCAACACGTAAATTTTGGGGCAAAATCAAACCATAGCAGTGTTCTTAAGAGACTAAAGAGACCTTATGAGCTATGTTACCTCTCCATCATGTGAGGACATGGAAAGGAAGTACTGCCTATGAACAGTACCCTCAACAGACTCTCCATCTCCTGGTCCCTTCGTCTGCAATTTTCCAGCTTCCAAAACTGTGAGAAATAAATTTATAAGTCACTTAGTTCATGGTATTTTGTTACAACAGTCAAAAAGGACTAAGGGTCATCCCTCTCCTATAGGAAACCCCTGGCCTCATACAAATTTGCTCACTTCTCCTTAGCTTGGAATGTGAGCAGTTTGTTTATCAGGAAAGAGTAAATGTTCTGCCTTACTAAAGACCCTGCTACATTCTTACTTTAAAGTCTTTGCTTTGATTGATAATGGTTTTTATGGGTTATCAGTACTAAGGGAATGTTTTGAGAGCTGTCAACAAAGTGTCAAGTAGAATGACTGAGTAGCACATCTCATTTCCTTGTGACCTTTAATTGATTGTGCATTTCAACAATTCTGCTTTTTCAAGAGAAGGTAAAGAGGAAAAAATATTTTTTGGGAAGAGAGAACCTCTTTATCTACTACAAATATTTACTGAACACTACTACAGTATTTTGAATCCATTTGAAGACAATATTTAGAATAGTTCTTGGTGTATGACTGTCTACATAGTAAACATTACATGGGATAGTAATTGGCTGTCTGCCTTGGACAATTTACTTTTACAAAATCTCAAAGTCATTTGTATCCTATTGTTTTCTTTAGCGATTGCTGTGCATTGAATCACTTCAAACTGACTCAGAACAATTATCTTGCCTGACTCTGGGTTGGTTAGGTTCAGTTGAGAGCTCCTGCTCCGTGTGGTGTTGGCTATAGCTGCTGTCATGTGGGGGCTCTACTGGGCAGCAGTGTCTAAGATCCTTCCTCTGCATGACCCATATATGGACGTGGCAGAGGCTGAAGGTTCAGTAGGTGTTATCTATCAGAATCCCTCATTCTCCTCCAGGTGCCCTAACTACAGGGCCCCTCACACCGTGGCACCTTTATTCCCAGCGTGCATGCATGCACAAAGTCTCTGCTTGTTTGTTGCTTGGTAGATAGACCGTCCTGGTGGTTAAAGCCATTCACACAGCCAAGCCCAGAATATAAGTGGGGACTAACTACATGAGGATGTGAACACTGGTGGTTTTATTCACTGAGGTCCACAAAAGTGACAGTCGATTACATCCAGAAACTCTTCTGAATTCTAAGAGTATAGTGACAATCTTGAAAATTCAGGGCTAGGGTTACAAAAAAAATTAAAAAAGGAAACTTCAGGGCTGTATGAAACCCTAGAGATTTTATAGATCAGCTCTTTTGTTTTGTAAAAGAAGAGATACAAACTCAGAGAAAGGGGCTGTTGGTTGTAAGAACAATTCTTAGCCAGGCTCTGTGTGAGTGTCATCCTGGCCTTGGGTGTCCCGCTTCTGTTCTCACAGAACTCACTGGCCTGGGTGCAGGCCTGCAGGCCAGGTCTCCTCATGCACTTTAACCATGCACTTGACTTCCTCCCCACTGCTAACCAAGTGTGTAGTGCCTATATTAAAGGTTAGTTTCAGATATTCTAATTAAGACACATTTGTTATATTTTAATGTGTACTTTATGGCACATTGAGTTTCCTCACCAACCAGTGTGTGCTCTTCTAATCCTGGTTTATAATACTTGGAGAGAGTTTTATTATTTTAAACAATTATAAGGATTTATAATTATTCAAATCTTGGCTTTTGTGAAATATTTTTGTTCCTGTCTATTATTTATATGTAGCCAAGTCTTTTGTTGGGATACAAGCTCTAATTATGACATTGTTCCTATAGGAGAATGTAATTTACTTTTCAGTGATTCACTTTATGACAGGGTCTCTAGGAATGTGCAGTTTCACAATAAAGAGCCAGTGGAGACTGCATTCTCTGGAACTTTTTGCTAATTGCCTGGCACAGTAGGACTCATGTCTGTAAAGTAGCCCTAATCCTTTTGTTGACATGAAGTATGACTTAGGGAACAATAGTAGACTTCTCTGAGATAGTGTGAGTATGGAAAGGGAGGCAGTGAGTTCTATGGTTCTCTCCTCAATCCTGTCAGTCAAGTCTCATCTATAGTTTCTTATCACACATTCTAGTTTTTCCTTCCCATGAATAAAATGAGAGTTGCAAAATCAAGAAGCCAGTGCACTGAGGGGAGTTCACAGCTGTACTGTGGGGTGCTGAGGCAGGTTCTGGTCCTGAAAGGCATCCTGGTGGGAGCTGAGGAATGTGGAGGAGAACTGGGCAGGTGTCAATGTTCCCAACATCTTCCAGGATGAGGAGATGGGATGCACAGAGGGCTGGAGGGAGAGAAGATGGAAAACAAGCTTGGGCTACAGAATTGAAGAGCCTGTGTGTGTTGAGGAGCCAGCAGGAGACTGGGGAGAATGAGGGGAACAGCAAGGCCTGAGACCAGAGATATATGCAGAGACCAGGTCACAAAGGTTCATACAGGCCCTTTAAAGAAATCTGGGCTTGTCCCTCTAGGAAGTGGGATGGTGACCTGGTCAAGTCTCTAGTTCAAAAGCAGTACCTTTGGCTGTTTGGAGGATGACATGGAGGGCAAGTAAAACTAGTGGCAGGAATCCTGCAGAGAGATTTTTGTACCTGTCCAGTAGAGGACATTGTGTTAATGTGACAGCAGCTGGTGGCTGTGAGAGCTACTTAGGCTGCAGAATCAATGTGTATGAAACTTTTAAGTCAAAGAAGCAGTAGGTCTTCAGTTCTGCAACTCAGGAGAGAGGCTTAGGGCTAGAGAGTTGAGTTATCACCTTGTAGATGGATATGAAAGCCATGAGAACATGAGATTATCTGGGAAGATAAGAGGATAATTTCTCAGAGAAAATTATAGGGATATCCTTTTTTTAAGGTATAGTCCTACCTCCTCTGACAGGGGGGACTCTTGCTATTGTGCTAAGGAAAAATGTGCAGTAATTTCTATTTAACATGTGTTTGCAGGAATGGCTTCTGTGTTAGCTTTCCAAGACTGTGACAAAATACCAGAGATAAGTCAACCTAAAAAGAGAAAAGTTTTGTTTTCGGATCCTTGTTTCAGAACTTTCCATCTATAGTTGCTTGGCTCTGTCATTTCCTTCCCAAAATCTGTGCCATAAGTGAACCTTGGAAGCACTTCGGGGAGAGCTGCACTGAAGATGGAACCACCTTTCTCAGTATGGCCTGTGGAGCCCACTAGCCTTTTTGGCTTGGAATGGATCACCCTTTCCTTAGCAGAACACCGAGGGAAATAGCTGTCTGGGGATTTAGGTTTATTTTCACTTCAGAATTCAATTTATTGAATAAAGCACAGAGACTGAGGATTATGGTGAAAGTGGCAAGATCCTTATTCCTATTCGCTCCAGAGGCAAGGGTGCCTCTGTCCCCATTCCTTCCCACAGCCCCAACCCTGCCCTCTCCATCGCTTTCTCTCTCCAGGTGTCTAGGGAGAGTCCTTCGAATTTCATGTGAAGTCCATGAGATGACCTCAGAGCTATACTGTTAAGAACTTTATAGTTCTAATAATAATACAGTTAGCAATAATAGTACAGCTAGATTTATCTCTGTAAGAGTAACAAGCTCATTAAAGTGCTTTATTTTCCTCAAAAAAAAAAAAAAAGCATTACAATCTCAAAGGGAAGCTCAAACCTCAGAGAGACAGAAAATCCGTGGGCAGCTTTGAAGCACGGCCCCTCTGTCCAGCGTGTGCCCGCAGTGAGCTCAGCAGAGGCTGGCTTGTCTCCCATCTGGATTTCCAGGTTACAGTTCTGCCTTCCTAGCTTCAAACTCGAAGTCAGCACCCCGATACCACATGTGCAGGTACTGTCCTAAGAACTATTGAGGTATTAACAAATTCATCCCTCACAATATGCTCCTAGGGTTTATTACTTATTATTATGAGGATTGTTACTATTATTATTATTCTAATTTCACAGAGGAGGAAACTGAGGCATACAGAGGGTAGGAAGCCTGTCCAAGATTACATGGCTAATCAATGACAGGCAGAATTCAACCCAGAAGCTCCAACGCTGAAGCCTGTGCTTTTAATCTTTAGTTTCTTCTGCTTCCATTTAAATGTGGACTCTGTTTCTAAGTACTGGTGCCTATGGGTGCACTTTCTCTCTCATTTGGTTTATGACCTCCTTCAGGCAGTGTGATACACATCTTGTCAAGGTACCTTGGATCAAACAGAAACTTGATGAATATTTATTACATGATAAATGAAAAGAATATAAACCATTATGAATTATCTGATTTTCTGGATGACTTGGGCTTAGTGAAAGACCTCATGTTGTCTCTCATGGACATAGTAATAGTGGTTTTCCAAACATTTTGATATGATTTGATTCTTAGGATGCCTCTGTAGTTGAAGTGGATATGCCTATTTTATAGCTGAGAAAACTAAGACATCGACCAAGAAGTTGGCTTACCTCCATCACATGTGGTGGACTGGGCCCAGGAAAGCACCTGACTTCTAGTCTCATAGTATTCCTCTTCAGATTTTCCTAAATCTGGCTCAATTTAATACAGGTCCTTGCCTGCCTCTGGGCTTATCCATTAGTGGAACCAGGATGTTTTATGGTGAATAGATGTAAATGACAGCACTAAATGACCAGCATGGGCCAGCATGGGTGGAGTGAGTGCTGTCCACACAATGGATTCTTAGTCTGAAGACAGGACAGTCCCCTCCTGATGACCATGAACACTGGTTTAAATTAATGCCACACCTAGTCAATGCTATCTTCATCCACTGATGAAAATCAAGTGGTGGGACAAACACTAGAAAATATAGAAATGATTTTTAGAAAAAGCAAATAAAAACACGGAGGAGTCAGTCATGTGGCGATTACCAGGATGCAAATCAGAGAACTTTATTTTGGAGGAAAAAAGTCAAAATGAGAAAATACTTGCTCTAGCTGATGTGAAAAATTCAAATCAATCCAGAACTCGAGGTGGCAGGCCTTGTTTGGAAGCTCTTTTTGTTTATAATGCAGGTTTTCCCCCTTTATGAAGCAGATGCTTATACAAGCATTACCAGTGTTATCAATAATACTGTAACATTTGCCTTCCATCCCTTTGTTGCTCAGGGAACGTGTTGGGTTTCGGCACATTTAGCTTTGCCATTTACTTCATAAATCGCAGCTGTGGAGTGCTACAACCAAGTTGATTTTACTGAGAATACAAATGGAAGGAAAAAAAAATTCTCCTAACAACCTTTCCAGTAATTATGGGCTTGAAATACTTTGGAGTGTGTGTGTGTGTGTTTTCCAAACAACTTGGTTTCAGTACAATGATGCTTCAATAAGAATCTTCCTGCAAATTTAATTCAAAAGGGAAGGCTTTGTTGTTATTAAACACAATGGCAGTTTGTACATCTCCACATCATTATGTTGCTTCTCATTATGGTAATTCATTTGCTTCTGCTTTGTATGGATATCAAATAAAAATCACTCTCGCTCCTGGCAAGTGATTGCCATTATGGAGACACTCTGGGAGCCCAGCTAAACGGTGCTTGGTGTCATAGCAAACACAATTAGCAAAATGGCATCCAGAGTGGCTTTATGGAGTTGCCCGGTGGTAAGTCTCTGCTTTTTCTGTTTAGCAGGGTTGTAGGTTACTAGGCTTTGCTGTGTGCCTTCTCTAGTTTCATCTTTGTACCATTTTCTATTCAAGTAGAACAGCATGAGGACTTTGTGTGAATTTTCCTTTTTCTTTTTTTCTAATGGGCTTTTCCTCAGTACTTGCTGGGCTCAGAGAGCCCCGGGTTATTTGGCCTATGTAGGTGCCCACATTTCTCTAAAGAGAGGTCAAGGACGGTGTTACCCAATGTCCACTCTGAGATCATTGTGAAGTTTTTTTCTTCCCTTTTTTATTCCTTCCTCATGCCATTTGTCAACAGTTAGAGGCTTTTGAGTTGTGCTCAAGGTTAAAAAAAATCTTAAAGTTCATTATTAGTTTCTTGTATGTTTATAAGAAAATAAATTTATACTCTTCTGCAGGGGAAAAATTTGAGATGGGACCAAAATTGAGGCTTTGAAAGTATAGGCCTCTGCTGGTAGTGAATCACCAGCTAACTGCCTCATCGAGCTAAGAGATGTAGATGTGGTCGTGAGCAGAGCAGTGAGGAAAAAGAGGGTCTAGATTTAGTTGGATGGTTCTGTTATGTGAGACATGGTGTTGTGCTTCTGTTTGATAATTACTTATTCTTTAGTTCTCATATTCATTACTCCGGGAGGACTTTTTGGTGACTCCAGGCAGAAATGATCATTCTGTACATCTGTATACTGTGGCATGTGCCTTGGTGAAGGTATCGCAGGCAGCCATTTTAGTTTTTGCTTCCTCCTCTTCTTCCTGCCTTTTCTTTCTGCTTCTTTCCTGAGAAGAAAATCTCTAGCCACATGCCTGGAATGATTTAATCTTAGCTCCAAGAAGTGAGTCATCATTGGTTTAAGTTAAGCAGAGAATCAGAATCCTCCCTCTGAGTATGAATTTCTTATTCATACAAGTATTTCTTGTATGAATTTGAGATACAAATCTGGTCAATGAGACTTGAGCAGCACATAAGCTGGGGGATTTCTGAAGCAATTGTCCTCTCTTATGAAAAGAAATATGTATTAGAGAAACTGTTTTTTTTTGTTCTGTTTTTTTCTGCTACTGTGTAAGAATGTAATGTCTAAAATTGTAGAGGCAACTTGTGATAGTGACGATGAAGACAACAATAAGCAACATGGCCGAGTAGAAAGATAGAAATAATCTGGATTTTTGTGTGTTGTTTATTCATGGATTAGCCTACCCTGAAGTCTCTCTACCTCTGGACTTATTTTAGTAAGATCATTTTTCATTTTATAAGGCATTCTTCACCAGGAATTTCTATGTGTAACCCCAAGCACTACAATTAATGCAACTCTGTCCTACTTTGTACCTTTAAAAGTGATCTTACTGGACGGTTCTATATTGTTTTTAAAATTTCCAGGCATGGTGGCACATGCCTGTAATCCTGGCACTCAAGAGGCTGAGGAAAGAGTCACTGTGAGTTTGAGGCCAGCTTGGTGTACATTGTGAGCTCAAGGCCAGTCTCAACTCTATAGTGAGATCCTGTCTCAAACTCTTACCACCATTTCTGAAAATGAAAACTCTAACTCCTAGATAAGATAATAATTCTTTGGGGGTATTTCTTATTCATTTCACAGTCTCTGGTATCTTTCACAGAGGCACCGATTTGCTACACAGATCACTTGTTCAATGAACATTATAGAGAGAAGTGCTCATTGTCTGGGAATCCAAACTCACCGGCTGAGCCTCTCCACATTTTAGCCTAGATCTGCCCAAAAAAGGAGTGAGAAAGTCAGTTGTGAAAATTCTCTTCCACCTCAATAAAGAAGTCAGATGCTGCCTTCCTTCTGCACCATCTTGTAAAGCAGTCAGTCTTTCTCGGGGTGAGCTATACCCAGGCATATTTGGATTTGTACTTTCTCCTTAAAAAACTATTCATAAAGGTAAATTTTGTAAATATGTTTCAGCTATGTTTCAGTCAGTGCCTACAGGGATACCATTCTTTTCCTTTTTGGGCTTATGTTTACTTTAATGGTTGAGAGAAAAATGACAAGTAGATGAGCTATCATAAAACTCACTTTTTAAAACTTTCCAGCTTAGGTCACAGGATGTGTGCACAGGCATTTTGCTCAGTCTCTAAACTCTTATCACTTCAGTATGAGCCAACTTTGGGGCTAGTAATGCTTTTTTTTTTCTTTCTTTCTTTTTTTAATAATGAAAAGACTATTTAGAATAGTAGTTGTTTCCAGGCTGATCCTCGAAAGTCCATCTAAGCCCAGCACATGTGTAGCAAAGGGGAGCAGGTATAATGAGGTGGCACAGCCCCAGGCTCTGTGTGTCCCGTTCTCCTTGGGAGTGGCATCAGCATCCTGAAGCCTAAGGAAGCCCTTTTCTTTGTGTTCACATTTCTTGAGATCTCCTTAACAATTAAAATAGGTTTTGGCTGGTGCAGCAGTACAGTCTGTAATTCCAGTACTCGGGAAGCTGAGGCAGGAAGATTGCAAATTTGAGGCCAGTCTGAACTGTCTAAACCAAATGAAAAAAATTTTGTTGGTAAAGTTTAGATTTTAATACATAATAGTTGTACATGTTTGTAGGGCACAGTGTGATATTTCGATACAAGTGTACATTGTATAATGATCAAATCAGGGCATTTAACATCTCCATTACCTCGCATATTTATCATTTCTTTGAGGGAAGAGCATGTACAATGTAATATTAAGTATAGTCATTCTACTGAGCAAGAGAACACAGAATTTATTTCACCTATAGAACTGCATGTTAGTAATCATCCCCTAATCTCTTTCCACTTTTCCCTGTCTCCCTACCCTACAGTCTCTGGTCGCTACTGTTTCTCTCTACTTGTAAGAGCAGATATTTTAGATTCTACAAATCAGTGAGAAGCTGTGGTATTTGTCTTTGTGGGCCTGGATTATTTCACTTAATACGTCTTCCAGGTTCATCCATGTGGCCATGAATAACAGGATTCCATTCCTTTTTATGGCTGGACAGTATTCCATCACATATATGTATCATACTTTTCATCAGGTAATGTTCATTTAGTTTGATTCCTTATCTTGGCTATGATGGATAGTGCTGCAATAAATATTGGAGTTGTTGTTGTTGTTACTTAAAGAATGTGGAACAAGTTTGTCACTTTATTGTTGTATTTTATTATGTATGAACTGAAACTTCTTGGGATGTAACTTCTTTCCCACAGTAGCCTCAGCTTTTATGTTGTTTCCCAGAGAACAGTATTTAGGGGAAGCACAAGCCTAGCAGAGGAAGAAGAGAGGAGTGGATCCTGCTGCACCAGCCCTCCCACCCTTGGCCAAGCTAGGCTGTCTGCTTCCATGTTTCCTGCTTCCATGTCCTCCCATGGCTCCTTCCTCTCCATGCTGTCTGTTCTTACCACCTTCCTCAGGGCCTCGTGGTATCCTCTCCTCCAGCTGGCACTTGAGCCAGTGGTGCCTGTGCCTCGCACCTATTTCTCTGAAAGGGAGACGAAGCTCATACCTATCCTTTGAGTACTGATGGCAGCATCAGTCAGGGACCAGAGGCAGGTAGAAAGGCAAGGCTGGTCCTCCCTGCTTCTGCTGATCCCTTCTCACTCTGTCAGTGTTTGAAGAATGGGGAAGCTGCTGCAGCTAAGATCACCCAGTTGTCCAGGGCCTCCATGTGATGTGTTCATGCTCTACATAAAGGCCCTAGACTGAGGGAGTTAGTGAATCTGCCCCATAATCTACCCCATAATCTTCCTGCACTGTGTACCTAGTAGAAGAGGGTCTTACTCATTCAATATTTTGGTTCAGCTACATATGAAAACCAAAGATCTCCACTGATTAGAGGAAGGCTGTGTGCTATGGGCCAGGTGTGCTCTAGCCCTGTCTCCACTGGAGCCCCTGCCAGCACTTTCCAAATCAACATAAATCAGGCTATGGTAGAAGCATGGAACACCCTCCCTTGAAAGGTCACTCAGATGCAAAAGGCCAGCACTGTGCGGCAGGAGGAGAGGTGGTAACTTAATCTGCTGTTATAGCTTATGTCTAGATGTCCCCTGAAGTTTTGAGTGATCATAAGTGGGGCTTTCCAGAGATGGCTGGATCTAGGATGTGTGATGCTGGGATGAAAGGTGTGTGATCATTACATTAGTGCACTGACTGTTCTGGTGCGATTCTGGGCATGGATGGTGGGAACGCCACCTTGGGTGTGAGTAGCACCATCTAAAGGACAGGTTACCTGGGACAGGCATGCAGCTGCTGCTGTTGCTTCTCTGCTTTGGTGCCTTGATGCCTTGCTGCTTTCTGTCTGCTGTGAACTGATTCTCTTCTGTGATGCCCTTGTCATGATACCCTGCCTTGGAGCCAGCCAACTATGAAATGAAACCCCTACAAACTGAGAGCTAAAATAACCTTTCTTCCTTTAACTTTGGATGTCAGATAGTTTGTCTCAGCAATGAGGAAAGTAACCAAGACATCTGCTTTTTTGTTCGATGCAATGGAGGGGCTCAGAGACTAGGCCTCCAGATGATTTTTCCCAACTAACTCTTCCTCTCCATGAAGTTCCTCTATGAAACTTCCCAGGCAAGTGTTCGCAGCTCCTGTTAGGTAATATTGGCCCATATATGCAAAACTTTCAGGATGGTCCCCACAGATACTGCAGTTGAGAGCCTCTGGCTTTTTTTGGATGCAAATGGCTTCTCTACTTCATTTGATCATTATCAACTGCACAGGGTTGGCACCTTGCCTCTGAATTAAAGGCGCTCTACTTCTAGTTTAGTTTTCTCTCAAGAGCTTCTTCACTAATTTTTCTAAGAATACTTGCCCAACTTGTAAGGCCAATAATGATTTTTTTATGTCTATACAGTTTAACCTCATATGAATATTTATGAGGAGTATACATACGAAAAAAATATAGCTATCATGACCTCGACCTTTTTTCATATCAAAATCATAACTCCTGGCATTCTTGTCTTGGGAATATTTTACATTTTCCTGGCATATTTAACAAAGGTCACCATAATATTTCTAAATGGTTTTCTTTTTCTTTTCCAATGGTACCAGTTTTGAGTATATTATATATTATTTTCAGTTTCTCCCTACCTCCAATAGAAGATCAGTGTGGGTTCTAGTCTACTGAGTCATAGTGGCACTGACTAGTATGTAGATGCAAGTGAAAATTTGAACTGGCATAATAAGCAGTATATTTACCCTTGTCAATTCCCTGTCTTCACACAGAAGGAAATCTCTGAAACGTGATTTTCAGTGGAGAAGAAGCTGGTGAGGGAAACACTGAGAATGCCTTAGGATCTGAAGTACAAAGGGACATAAGAATTCTTCTGGCTTTTCATTCCCCTTCTCTGCTCATTCTTCCCCCCACTTCTCTCTTCTCTCAGTATCACTAGAACTTCGCAGAGGCCACGAAGCTGGATATAGAGCTTTCAAGATGGTTCTTAGATGTTTCATAATGATCATTGGGAAGGTCTGGAAGGCGATAAAAAAGATTCCTGCGGCACCCAGAAAGGAAATGGTGGTCTCCTGCTTCTTAACACCCCCCGGGGCCAATCTGTTTGTTAAAGAAGGCAGATACGCTGAGTTTCAGTTTTCAGAAACTGCTCACACTGAAGTATGGTAATTGCTATTAATAATGGGGCCACTACATTTTGTTTTTCCTTTCCCATACTTTTCTTCCTTCTAAGTGAATCACTCAGTAAATCTTGTTAATTACACCTCCTAAAATCACTGTTTCTCCTCTTACTACTCTTAATTCTTAAAAATTAGCCAACTTAATTTGGGTTTCCTGAGAATAACAGAATGCCAAAGAAGGATTTGAGAGAAAGGATATTTGCCAGAAAAAGCAACAAGAGAGGAGGAGAGTGAGAGAGGGAAAGCTAAAGCGCCAGCATACGAGTCTTTTACGTGTGAGACCCTGGGGTCACTGAGTGGTGTATAGGAGGCCTCCCAAGCGGTCCATTGCAGGACGTGTAGTTGGGATATTCATCTACCACCTCCAGTCTTCTCTTGGTTGAAGATTTGCTCCAGAGATGCTAACATCATGCTTACGTGGCAGTGAGGCCGACAGACATCTGCAGCATGAGAGATGACCCTGAAGAAGAAAGAGGGAAGATAGCAAGATGAGGTGGATACTGCCAGGGTGAGGTGAATCTAGGCTCTTATAAAAATGATTCACCAAAGCAGTGTCTAAATTGAAAATGGAGCCAGGAGACAGCTCTGAGTATCAAAGGTGTCTGCTCTGTAACCAATAAAGAAAAACAATGATTCCTAAGATTTTTCCTCAACTCTGGCCTAATGGCATTCTCTCCAAATATGAGGCAATGAAGATATTATATGATCTACTAATGAGTGGCTCTGTTGCTTTTCTGAAAGTGTACTAATCAATTCCTTACAAGTCATCTATAGTTGATTTCCATTTCCAATATGTAAATAAAGAATAAGTAATAGAAAGTTTACAAAAGACTCTTTAGAATGTAGCTGTACATTTTGCTTTCAATGAGTCTACTTTGAAATAAAACAGAGAAAAACTTTCCAAAAAGGAGTTAATTAGAAAAACATGTTTATATATAGCTTCTGTGTAATGGGAAAGATCATAGTTTGTCAATGGGGTTAGAAAATTCAAACAGGGAGACTCAGTTGTCCCAAGAAGATGATGGCAAGGTAAGGGATAAGTACAGGGGAGGAGAAATGAATCGTGAAACTCTTCTGAGTCATACATCTTGATGACTGTCTAACACTTATCCAGAGGCTGAAGGAAGCTAACTATGTGGATGATCTGGAGAAGGATAAGGGTCTCATGGAGAGAGCTGTGGTTGGTTAATCTGACAAGATAAAGAACTTTTGTTCAATAAAAAAGAAGGCAAAGAAGGAATTTTAAATCATTTTTCTGTTTTTATCTTAAGATCATGCAATTCTTGATATTTTGCATGTGGTTCTCTGCACCATTTTGAGTTGTTAGATTCATTGTTATCAGAGGCAGGGGTTTCCTGAACTTGGGAGAAAGGAATATCTCCTAGATAATACTTAACATATCATACACCCCTTACTGGAGACTATATGCTGCCTAGAGCAGAAAGGAACTGAGTCGGTGTTTCTTTTTTGTTATTGACACATTTGTTGTTAACTGCAGAAAGGTTCAAGTTGCTATGAAGCAGTATTTTGAAAAAAAAATTTGACAGGAATTTAAACTTTCATGAGTAGAAGGGAAGTGTTTAGCACACCCATTCATCTCCCTCTCTGTGTCCACCATGTCTCTAGTCTCCACTTGTCTTTGCTCACCCCCACAAGACCAGGCCATCACCAGCTCCTGCTTGAATTACCCACCCCTCATATTTCTCATGTATCTTTTACAGAGGTCTTTCTAGGAAGAATATTGATCAGATCATAGCACATCTGTGGGAGTTAATATATGCAAACTTTACTGGATCAGTCAAGAAACATACTTTCTCTTGTATCTGAGAGAGCGTTTCTGGAAGAGGCCAACATTTGAATCAGTAGACTGAAGAGACAGACTGCCCTCCTCAATGCAAATGAGCTCATCCAATTTTTTGAGAACCTGAATAGAATGAAAAGTAGAGAAAGGAAGGCTTCTGGTTTTCTGCCTGACTGCTCGTACACCACATTGATCTTCTGACCTTGGTACTCTTGGTCTAAACTGAATCTACACCATCAGGTCTCAGGCTTTTAGACCGTGACGCTACAATAAAAGTGTTCTCTGGGTAACACTGATTCATACAACATTCTTGCTTAAAACCTTTCAAGCTCTCATGGTTGCTTTTAAGTAAGTTCTAAATTCTTGAGTAGGAAACAAAATTCTTAATGCCAGGAGGGCAGAAAACATGCCTATCATCTCACACAATGTCTTGAAACCTAATATAATGATTATTAAATGGTAGGATTCAGTGAATTTTTATTTTTCAGTCTTTGACACATCTCCAAGGTTACTTTAACTCTCTAAGGTGCCGTTCTTACAAAAAATGACTTGAGCGTCCAGGACATTTATATTTGGAAGATGTAATTTCTATGATCGCTATAGCAGGAGAAAAGAGCTGGAGGGTTGTACAAGAGCTTTTCATTGAGTCAGCCAAGATGACCACACACAGCCCCAAGGATCAGAACTGGATCTATGGTTCCAACTTGACAGCAAGTAAATCTTGAAAATGTTATCTTCTTGTATGTTGTATTAGTAGTTAGCTTTTGGTTGCTGTGATAAAATACCTGAGATAAAAGCTTGAAGGAGGAAAGATTGATTTCAGCTCCTAGTTCTAGAGGCTTCAGTTCATAGCCATTTGGCACTGTAGTTTCTGGGTTTGTGACGAAGCTAAATGTGATGGGGGAAGCATGTGGTGGAGCAAAGCTGTTCACTTCACAGTGCGTAGAAGCAGAGAGAGGAAAAGAGCTAGAGAAGGAAAGAGAAGATATTTCTACCTGGGCCATAATTCCACTACCTATTCCTTTTAGGTATGTCCTGCTTCTTAGTACCTATTCAGTTGTGAACTCATCAAAGAATTAATCTATTTATGAAGTTGGTATCCTCACGATCTGAATGTTGCTGACTTGGGGGTCACACCTTCAACAAATGAGCCTTTGGAGGACATTTTAGATGTAGACTGTCACGCATAAACAGGAAAAGAGAAATTTTGTCTGCCGTATAGTTAATTGAGAACCAAAACTCAAACTTCAGGAGATGCATTGTCTGTGTGGTAACAACTTCTTATAAACCATAGATGTTGCATTTCTGTAGAGAGCGTTGTATGGGTGTGAGGATTGTGCTGAGGATCCTGGCTGTTCCTACTCTCCCCAGTCATGCTTGAGGAGGAAAGGTGGGCCCTGGGTGCATAATGAAAGGAGATCGAAGTTTTCTAAAGGTTTTCTCAGCCCTGGAGAAGAAAGGGAGAAAACTGTCATTTTCACTCTCTGGGCCAGAGGATAAGGACCTCATAATCATGAGGAGAAGGCCTGGATGTTCTCATCCAAGGTGGTATAAAGGAGAAAACAAGATGAATTGATCCTGCTGTACATGGGAGTCACTTGAGAACAAGGCAGGGACTCTGAAGTTGTTATTAGGGTTTGTGACGGCCAAGAGTGACTGCAGCAATGGAAGAGTAGCACATCTGATTACTGAATTAGATAAATGCTACACTTTCACTCTACCTTTGGCCATTACCACCGACTGGTCGTTACTGTGCTTTACAAGCAATCAGGAAGAGAATGAAGTCCACATTTAGATTAGATCTGCACCATGTAAGAAGCCTAGTGGAACAGGATTGGAGATGGAGCAATAAGGCGTGATCGTTCTGACATCCCAGGGATGGAGGACAGAGTGGTGAAAGAAAGAAGTAAACAATGGGACTGATTTGTAAAACATCAGTGGTCCAAATAGTTCCAGAAACTGAGCTGAGAAAACCTATGGAAAACTTTGATCTCCTTTCATTGTGCATCCAGGAGCCAAAATTCTCCTTAGTGGATAGTGCCCAGCACCTCTTGAATAGTTAGGATATGAAAAGAAGTATGACCTTATATTGTAACTTAGTTGGTGAGGCAGGACATTTGAGTTACAGATACAGTAAATGTCCACAGAGTACTTCACAGCCTGTGCAGGCTTACATTAGCCCTGAATATTCTCCTCTGGTAATAGAAATTACTCTTAGAAAAAAGAGATAGAAAAGCACTTTGCAAGAGAAGTTAAATAACGTTATTCATCATTGTTAATGATAAATAGTAGCCACAACAATAACTGTAGCAAACTTACCATGACAATCACAAACATGGCAAATTTATTTGTTCTTGATGTTTTCTGGACGCACACTTCTCTTATTTTAATCTTTGTTTTGCTTTTAAAATTATCCAACTCATTTTAGTGTCAACTTTAGTTGCTGCATTCATCAACTTGGAAAGCCTGTAGCCTTGGACAAAAGTGTCATTCGATATGTTTGATATATTCAGCTCTGCTTCAGTAATCTATTTGCAAAATTGTCCAATTTGAAAGTGACACATTTGATTCACCTGACTTTCCTTTTTCTAGCATGGTAAAATTTGAAGAAATTCAAGAGGTGCTGGCACTGTCCACTAAGGAGAAAAGACAATAAAGGGATGTGTAAAGTACTCAAGAGAAAATTGTTGTGTGTCATTAGTAGTCAAATTGAATGAAAAGTCCTGTGAAGTTGAACTTCTCCAAAGAAAAGGCAGTGACATCTGGAGGGGAATGGAATGTTTTTAAATTTTTGATATCAACTACAAGGTGATATCAAATGTTGTAATATAATTTATTTCAATTATTTGACTAGAACCTGGACATGTAGAAAAATTTAAAAAGTATAGCTAACATGAAGCTATGGAAAAATGAACAAAATAAGATAACATTATTCTGCTGCCCAAGAACTATTATTCATATGTTGATGTAATTCCTTTCATTCATTTTTAATGTGTGTATAAATTATTATTGCTGTTATTTTTTAATAAAAAGGGAATGATTTGTATGTACAGTGGAATTCCTTTGTTAGGAAGCTGATTGCATGTTGAATTGACATTGTAAATTAGTGACCCGATTTTGGTTGGATCCCCATTGACCATAACAGAGCTAGCCTTAAAGACCTTATTCTAATATGAGGAGAGGGTAGAAGCATGTAAATGTTCAATTTAAATCCAGGAGTACTTATTGAAAAATTAGGACATGTCTCAGAAAGCAGAACTGGGCCATAAAGAGCATTTATTTGGAGAGGTGATTTTTGAACTGGATCATTTCAGAGGGGAAGAGGTTTGGAAGGAGCAGAGAGTGAGGTAGCAAGCATCTCAGCAATACCTCCCTGCCCAGGACCAGGACAGAGACTGGGTCCAAAGGAATGAAGGGAGATCAGGGAACGTAGAGATGGAAGGAAATGCAGATGGAAAAGGTGGTTAGCGGCCATCTCTCCTTTCGTGCCATTCATTCTGATTACAAAGGAATAGGGTTCTTTTCTGACCCCCAGTGCCAGCGATTTTAATAAGTGAGCCTGTGTAACACGATCCTGTTTCTTAAAAGGAACAAGCATTATTTTCTTGTGGAATATTTCAGAACTTATTGAGATTCATAAGAAATGACAAGTAATCTAGTGCTACAATTTAATTTTGAATGTGCAGTATTTTTCTCTTCTCTTTTTTGTCTCCAAAATTATTTTTACTTACATTTTTAGTTTGAGAAAAAATTATTGTTTTTAATTGAAAAAGACATTTTATATATTTATGAGGTACAACATATTTTGACCAATACACACATTGGAGAGTGACTAAAGGAAGCTAAGAGTCATACGTTTTATCTTATATACTTATTTTTTGGTGGAGAAAACTCTTAAAATCTACTCTTAGAAGTATTTGATTTCTATTTCAAGGACTTAAAATTTGAGTAGACAATACATTATCATTAACTTAGTCATGCTGTTGTGCAACCATTGTTTTGAACTTACTCGTCTGGTTTTGCGCTATTTGACTAACAGCCCCTTATCCCCAAACCTCAACTTCAGCCCCTGGTAGTCCCCATTCTATTCTTGCTTTCTATAAGTTACTGTTTTTAAAATTCTACATATAAATTCATTTTTCTTATATGAATGAGATCTGTTTTCTTTTTTTCCAGATTCTTTTTCTTGTTTTATCAAGAATAAGACAAATTTGAATAATCCAATAATAAGAGAATAACAGTACTTATTATACTATGTATCATTATCTTCACAGTTACTCAGTACAAGCCATATACCAATTTTATTATTATATTATTGTAATAATAAAATGTGGCCAATAATATTATTAACAGTATTAATATATTATAATAAAATATATTTAGATTATTCATAAAAGTCACTGTAAGGATGAGCATAGAATACATTACTAGAAATTTTGTAGAATGGTGATTAATACAATAAAGATCAGATTCTGCCACTGTCTAGCTGTGTGACCTTGCCATTAAAAGCTACATGGACCCTACTGCCTGGTATTACAATGAGGATTAAATAAGATAAATATCTAATATAATTTTTTCTATATCAGAAATGTACATAGCCAATTGCAGCAACTACTGTTGTAGATGGAATAATAACAGCTTATTAATAAATTACTTAAGAATTAGAACTGTCTGGAAAGGATGGGGATTTGAATTTATTGCAAAACTCACTGGAGCCAGTGTCAACACAGGAATGGCAGTAGGCTCTTACTAAGAAGCATTGCATGAGGACTTTAACATAAACACCCTGCAATCATATATTAGATACTGGTGGTGAACCTGTTGGCACACATGCATTTGCTTTTCTTTCAAACAAAAGGTGTTAATGTACGAGGTTTTCTTAAACTAAAACTTTAGTATTCAGGTTTAATTACAGTGTTGGCTCTTTGCAGTAAATAAGTGGATTTTGGGTTGCTGTGTAGGCACTTGGTCTCTAAAAGGTTCCCATTACTGTACTGGATGATCAAGGAAGCTCCACTGTCCTCAAAATATTTTTTGATTACTTTTTTTAACTAGGGATCAAACTTATGACCTCACACTTGCCAGGGGGCGCTTACGCCGCTGAGCTAAATTCCTAGACCTATTGTTTTATTTTTTATGTTGCTTCTGTTTTGTGTTTTGAGACAGGGTCTCACCATATAGTTCAGGCTGCCTGAACTCACTATGTAGCCCAGGCTCATCTCAAACTCACAGTGATCCTCCTGCTTCAGACTCCTGAATACTGGGATTACAGATGTGGGTCACCAGCACAATTCCTCAAAGTGTCTTTTAAAAATCTTTTAAAAAAAGAAGGTTTTATTTTTCAAATTCAGCCTTAAAAATAAGAAGACATTGGGAGGTTATACTCTAATCTAAATATATAGCATTTGCTTATATTACAGGATAAAGGAAGAAAAAGATATACCTGTTATGTGTTCGAGATGCTTTTTGGATATTTAGAAGCTCAGTCAGTATTCTTGCCCAAATGAAGGACCGCTGCACTAATAGTAAGATGGCGTGCAGGATTTTGTACATTCCATAACTTTGTACAGATTCTTCTTTTTGCTCTTAGTGCTAGTGCTAGTGACACAACCTATGTCACTAGTGTTAGTGCTAGTGACACTACTAGTGACACTAGTGCTAGTGCTAGTGACACAACCTATGTCACTAAGGCTTCCTGCTCAAATATCTGGCTAACGCGAGGTTCTCCTTCAGGTCAGCTTCTCTGGTTCCTCAAACCTTTGCTTTAGGGCCTCTCATCTGTTCACAACATTTTATTCCTTAGTGAATGTTACCCCTTTGACATTTATGAGGCTAAACAATGGGAATATAGCCAAACAGTGTAAATTGTTTATACATTTCTAACATAAACATTTAGTATTAAATTACTTTTTAGCTAAATAAGAGTATCTTCTTGCCCTAAATCCCCAGATACCTCTCAGTTTCGAGAAAAATATAACTCCTGCAGCTAAAAAATAAGTAAGATCTAAAAATTCCTGGTGGTTTTGGTCAGTCTGATTCCCACCCCTTCAGAAGTCAGTTTCTGGGTCCAGCAGCAGTACCGTTCCAAAGCTCTATGTATTTTGAGTAAATCATTCATGCCGCATAGCAAAACTTAAAAGGTATATTTAAAAATAAGTTTCATGGATCTATCTAGAAACCCTTACACTAGAACAAGACTGATGACCAGAACTTTTCTTTCTTTCCCACAGATTAAATGATACTCACCACATATTGCAGTGAGAGTAGGAAGAGTATGTCCATGGGGCTGTGGTTTGTGATGTCCACAAAGGTGAGAACCACACCTCCCTTCTCTGAGTCCAGTAAAATGCCTATCACACATGCGGTGTTCACAAGTTTTGTTGAAGGAAAAGATGGCCTGGATGGTCCTTTAAACCTTGGCCCAGATTATCAGAGCCTCTGAGCTGGTTTCCTCTTCTTTTCAGGCTCAGCCTTCAGGATGTTATCATTGCTCAATCACCGCTCCAGGGAGGGAGGATATCTGTCTATCCTATCTAGGGGAGAGAGCCAAAGTTCTGCTTCTAATGCTGCACCATTTCTTTCCATTTGGAGCTACATTTTGGGTTTAAGATCTTCTGAAATTGTCTATAAATTGTCTTTTTATTTTTCCTAGAAAAAGAATGCTTACTTTTTTTATTAGGTCCTCAAACTTTTTCTGACTCCTGAAAGAATAAGAATCATTGTTCCAGAGCTTTCCTTAAAGTGGGTCAGAGGGATCCTTTTCAATATTGTCACCGGGCGAAAAACCACTGAATATCCTCCTATGCGAATGCTTTAGTTTCCCTTGTGTATCATTGCTGTTTCTGGAACTGGCAAAACTGTCTTTGCCAAAGAGATATCTAGTGGGCATAAGTCATCTTTCTTCTTCGTTTTGCAATAGAGGTCAATGGCTTGTTTACCTGTCTTTCCCCTCCCACCTGCTTCTGTCTGTGTCCCTACCCAAACGTGAGAGTTAGATTCTGGTTTTAAACACAAAAGCTTTGTGCTTTGGCAGCCTGCCTAGACTTCCTAAGGCTTGGTTTCCTCACATCTAAATGTAATGTTTTTCACCTTTTAGTATAATGTTTTTAACTTAGAAAGATCTTCATGCATTCCTTAATTCATGTGGTGCACATTTATGGAGGGTCTGCTGCATACTAGATACTGTTTAGTGGCAAATAGGATAAACAAGTTTAAATAAAAAGGTTTTTATTTTAAGGAAGTGAATATTCCGGAGTAAGAAGTCATATAATAAGCAAATAGAAAAAGGAGAATATCGGAAAGTGGTGAGTGGAAGTAGAGAATTCAAACAGAAATGGTGTAATATAAAGGAATTGTGTCACTGGTTTAGCCTGGATTATCATAGAATCCCACTTTGAAGAAGTGACACCTAGGGTCTGAAGGTTAGGGGAAAGACAATAGCCAGATCCAAGTCTCTGAGGCTGGGACTGGCTTGATGTGTTTGGGGATTGCCACTGTGGATCATTGGGTCCCATAGGTGGGCAGATATGGCTTTGGAAGTTATTGTAAAGATCTTGGAATGGGTCCTTTAGTGTGGTGGGAAATGTTTTGGATGGGTAGTGATGTCATCTAGAATATTTTGGGAAAGATTACCCCAGCTATTGTGTGGAGAATGAATCAGAAAGATCTAAGAATGAAAACAAGTAAACTAACTAGGAAACTAATTCTATGGTCCAAACTTAGGCCAAGGTGGGTTGGGGAGGGTTTGAGAATAGGTACATGTGCAGACCACTGGATGCACTAAACTCTAGCTATTGTATTTGACTTAGTAAAATGCAACTAGACCAAGTAGTTAGCATAAGAGTGGTTCTAAGAGAATTACTGAATTTAGAGGGAATTATGTAGGATGTTTCTAATGTTATTTTTATGGGAAGATTTAATTACTGTTACTTTTTAGGCACTGTATTATTGGATGCAGTGTTTTCAGTACTTTTCTCTTTGTGTTTTGAGAAGGAGTCTATGATTTATTCTTTCTAGGACACGTTTAGTCACTTTGTAGTGAAAGAATTCTGATTATCTTCAAATGATAGATGTGCAGCAGTGAATTCTAAGTTGTATGAAAGATATAATATATTGCCTTGCTCTGGAATTTATTATGAGGAAGGAATTGGAAAAAATTAGGGAGTTAATATCCAGGAAGAGAGAAAAACTAAAAAGTGACATAGATAGATTAATATATTTATGGATATATGTCGTACAGTTTGATGCCAGGAAAGCCAAATGAAGAAGTAATGTTCTGAAAGCAACTCACAATTACCAAGATCACTAAGGTATGAGTCAGAGAAATATGAAGACTAGTGACAGTCATACATATATGGTTGCTATGGGTTTACATGAAGTGCGTGAGAGAGATTTAAAGGGCGAGTGTTATTCTTTTCTTATTCTCTTTTTAAGAAGAATTTGGTTCTACACATTAAAAAGTGAACATATCTTTTGAATTCTACCTGTATCAAGCAAGCTTGTATTCATACAATGAATTATTCTCAGACACAGAAGCCTTAAAATGAAAGACAGGCATCACTGTAATCCTTTAAGGTCATGCTAATCTCTTCAAATGTTAGAATTCACTGGGATTCTAGTGGCTTTTCAGCTAAGTGACCCTATCACTTTATAGTAATCCCTGTAATGAGTAAAAATATAATAATATATTTTAGGAGAACACTAGGTTATAAGTGATAATACTCTACTAGGCCAAAGAGAGCTTGTTTTCAGAACATGGACACCAATATTCTTCAAGCTATGTGGCTTCTAGATACACTGAAGCAGTTATTCAGGTTTGCTGAGAACCCACAGTGGGGCAATAATTTTGGCAGTGAATTTTTGCTACCTTCAAAATTCACTTCTTTTCTCTTTTCTTCTTCTTTTTTGAAAATTCAGATGATAGAAAGCAAAGTATCTCTCTGTAAATAGTATAACAGCTGAATTATCAGGATATACATTTTACATTGATAAAACAAAATCACTTAATATGTAAACAAAAAACGATAATCTCCAAAGACTGTTCTGTGAATTACTAGTTGTTCAGGGTAATACTTGAAAGAAATTTGAGACTGATGATTTTTGGGCTCCCCACTCAGTTCTGCTTGAGCCCTTCATTAAGCCCTTCGTTAAGCCCATTCTGCCATGTCTCATGGCCAGCCACAGTTTCACTTAAATAATACCAGAAAATTAGCAGGAAAAGCTACTGTACATACAACACCAAGCTAGTCCCGAGGCTGAAATTGATATTTACCATTGGCCAGAACTTTTGCTGCTTAATGGAATAACCCAGAATTTATCTTTATGGGTCTGACTCTCTGGTTACACTGTATATTTTAGGCATGATTGCTGCAATTTCACATTCACAATTATCAGAAATGGATACTCCTGATACTGACACTAGATGTTGAGAATAACACTAATCTATATCATTCTACATAAGTTGTGGGGTTACTTGAATTTACTATCTTGGTTGGGAGGGTAATTTTGGAGGCTTCCGCCTGTCTTTTTGTATATTAATTATTTTACACACTGTGCAACTAGTGTGAAAGGCTGTCATCTGCTAATTATGCACTCAGAGTCTAGGGAAGTACCCCCGAAGTACACCCATCTATGGGAACAACTGTAAAACTGTCTTAGGACAGGATTCTGTTTACTACCTGTATTAGTCAACTTTGTGTTTTTAAAATACTTGGGATGATTAACTTACAAAGAGAAAAGGTTTATCATGATTTTGGATGTTCCAGAGCAAGATCAAGTTGTCCTGTAGCTTCGAACCCCAGTCAAGGATGGCACACCATGACTGGAGTGCTTGGTGGAACAAATCCAGTTATCTCATAACTAGGAAGAAAAAAGGAAGAACCAGGAAGAGGAAGAGACAAGGCTCCCACAGTCTCCTTGGAGATCAGGCTTATAAGGAGTAAGTTTCTCTTGGTAGACTCCACCCCTCTAGTTATACAAGTCCTGTGCATTTCACTAGCACCACTAAGGGGACCAAACATTTAACTTCTGGCCCTTTTGAGACACATCCAAACTGTATCAAGCTGCTGGGCCTCTAAGTGTGCTCACCTGAATGCCCTCTGGAATTGGTTAGAACCTTTCTTCAGAGCCCTGCATGCATCACAGCTCATATGCAAGCTTTCAATATCTCACTTCCTAGCATACAAGTATCTGATAAATGCTCGCAAGTAGGTCCCTTTGAGGGGCATGCCTGAGAGATACTCACTGTATATGCTTGTCATAGTTTAGGGTATTTCCTCGAGGACCTTGCCTAATCTTCAACTGATGGACTCAGTCTTCAAAATGATTCCTAATTGTTATCTGGGTAAGGAACTGTGATTTTGCATGGTAACAGAGAAGAAAATGTTCTGTTTGCCTGATTTTTTTCTTTTTCTAGTTATAGAAGTGAAGCATCACCTTACCCAGCATCATCCATCTATTTTGCCTCTAGGAACGCATAGTTTATTAGTTATGGCCTTAAGTTTCTTTGGATCAAGGTGTCTTGATTCCCACTATGACTGTCCTGCCTGTTATAGTAATATATCTACCTTGTCTCTGGCCATTATTTGTTTGCACCCAATCTCTGATATTCCAAAACCCTGTCAACCATGGAGTCCCGCTTCACAGAGGCATCTTCAGTATCTCCACTGTCCACAGAACAACTGCCACTGAGGGTCTCAGAGATGCCAGTGTCCTCTTACTAGCAGGGCTGCTGTAGGACTTTGGTGGGACCTAGGCACTCATGCTTTGGTGAGTTCCTTCCTGTATCGAAAAACATTAAAAATTATATTTTAAAAATAAAGTCAGTTTCTCTGTATCATTGAAAAATGATGAAAACCTTTTCATGAGCCCTTAAAAGCACCATGCCTATCATGCCTAATGGATTTCAGTCTTACTAGCATTCTCCTTATTGACCTAGTGATAGGTGTACCTTCTGGACCTTTTTGGAAAATATAGTCTGGTTGCAGCTAATATTTTTATTCCAACCTCTTCACCCTTTCTGATACCTTCCGCAGTATTGTGAAAAGGCACCTTTGTCCTCTGCATTTACTTCATGGCCATATCATATCTAATCTTCAGGGAACCAATTCAGAGTCACACTAACATCAGTGGCATATTCAACAGGTTCCCATATCTAAAATCTCTCCCATCCAGTTCTATATTTAGGCCTTTCTCTCGTTTTCTTTACCCTCTTCCTAACAATCTTAGAATTTTCTCTCATACACAGTTTCTTGGTTTCTACAATCCTCTTGCTAAGTAAGCTCTTTTTTTCCAGTGCAGAGACTGATTTTTCTGTTGGGGTTATGTGACCAGTTACTGATCCAAAAGCAGTGAGAGAAGGTAGGGATTCATCCTGAGAACAAGCATAATTTTGCAAAGTATGTGCCTCAGATCTGATATAAGAAAAGTGGTCCTGATGAGTTATTTTCAATTTCCAATTTTTTAGATTTTAAGTTTATCTGAAATTGTAATCATAGTCATTATTTCCATGTTAAATTCAGAAAACATCACTTCTCTTTGTTGTTATCTGAAAATATACTTCTGTATGTGAATAGATCTATGATATATTCTTTGTAGAGAGGCATTTTTGGATATTTATTTACTGCTACCATAAGTTACAGAAATGAGTCAAGTCATGGTATAAATAGCATCAGTCAATGAAATCTTTCCCCTAAAAGGGCAAATTTCAGGATGAAAACCAAAACGAGGATAGAGCTTCATATTTGGCCCTCCTCGCTCTATGAGCATTCTGGACATCGCAATTTGGTTGCTTTTTGCTTAGTTGATCAGCTTTGTTTTTTCATAACTATTAAATACCTGTAATGTGGTAAATTTTATATTTTATGGAAAAATGTTTATAACACGCAGTGGGTTTTTGTCCCCAAGCACTCAGGCTCCCTTGATGAGACAAGTGCATGTATGTAATTTCGTATTTTGAGGATGGCTGCTTCAACATGAAGTTGTTTTAGGACACTGAGGATCTGATGAGCTTACAATAAATGATTTGCTTTGTTGTTGCCTTGTGGAACTAATTAAACACATGGACAGACACACAAGTCAAAACAGGATGCTCCTGTAATTCACCAAGAAATCTCATGAGAATATGATCTGTCTCCATTGATATCTTAATTGCTATAAATCACTCTGACACTTCTAGATATAGGTGACTAACAATCTACAAATAATACACACTGTAAAAATTTTTTCTTTTTAGACAAGATCTGGGTATAAATTCCAGGTTGACCTTGAATGTACTATGTAGCTCAGGTTGGCCTTGAACTTGTATCAGACCTCTGTTCCTCAGTCTTCTGGGTGCTAGGAATACAGGTGTGCACCATCATGCTCAGCTAACATGCATTGTAAATGAGTTACTCTTACTCTGTGACCCAGAATTCATTTTTTTCTATTAAAAAACACTTGAAGTTAATTCTTCCCATGCATATAAAAGTAATAAAAGTAAGGCTGAGGTAACATGACATTTGGGATTTGACCAGTGTGAACTGAGATTCCCTTGAGTTGCTTCACAGTGATACTGGCCTGGGAATGTCCATACATGTTTCCTTACATATGAGCAGGGAAACTAGAACTGAAGTCAAGATATATGAAACTGTTGAGGTAGTTTCTTCCTGCACTAATTTTTGGAGAATTGGATGGGTGGAAATCATTCTTTAAGTCAGGAAGCTGCAGGTTTTGCAGTTTTAGTGCAGTCTTTTGAGCAGAAAGTGAGGCTGTGCTTACTTTTTCTGGCTAACTTATCTCAAACCAATTATTTAACTTCTGTGGGCCTCAGTTTTATCATCTACAAAGTGGGGACAGTAACAGGAGCTTTCCTTGTGGAGTGGTTATAAATGAATGCATTAATATTTATAAATCATTTAGAATATCACTTGGTTCATAATAAGCTTTCAATAAGTGTTGGCTGCCATTATCATCACTGAAGTTACCATTACTATCATCATCATTATCATCATCAATCTTTATCTCATGTGTAGCTTCATGGGCATTAAAATAAATTGAGCCTTAATAAACATAACTCCATAAACATGTATGTCAGCAAACTAAAGGAGGTTGGATGGCATAAAGGAATAATGACATCCAATAACTGACTTTTATAATTATTCATTAATTTCCTGCATATCTTTTTTTATGTTATTTCTTAAAAAGGTGTTATGGGTTGAATTGTGTCCCTGGAAAGACATGTTGAAGCTCTAACCATTTTTACCTTTGAATGTGATCTTATTTAGAGATAGGTGTGTTGTAGATATAATTAATAGAAACGATGTCATGCTGAATGTTTCTGTGTGTGTGTGTGTGATCTTAATTCAAGATGATTGATGGCTTTATAAGTAGAGCAAAAGAATGGGGGAAGGGTGCTTGAAACAGAGTGTAGGTATGTAGCCCAGGCTGGTCTTGATCTCCTAGTAGTCCACCTGCCTCGTCTCCCAAGTGCTGGAATTACAGGCATGCACCACTATGTTTGGCTCTACAGAGTGAAATTTGAATACAGAAAAAGCACAAGGGGAAGATAATGTAAGAGAATCGGGTCACGTGATAACAGGGATTGTGCAGGTGCCAAGGCTCACTGGCACGTTCTGACCTACAGAAACATGGGAGGATTTCTCTCCCAGGTTTCAGAGGGAGCGTGACCCTGCTTGTGTCTTGATTTCAGACTTCCAGATTCCCAAATTGTAAAACAATAAATTTCTCTTCTTGTTAGACGCAGACATTGTGGCACTTTGAGACAGAAGCCTTAGGATACTGAAGGAGACAGAGATGAAAAAACTCCTTGGAGAAGACAGCACAGCTTCCTACTTAACCAGTCAGGTTACAGAAAGATAAGACTCATATTCAAATGCTGAAAATCAGTCACTTTATATTTTTCTATGTTTTGATAAAATCCTACCAAACTGATTTTTTTCCCTCTCATTCTAAATTATCTCCAGGATCTGCTTTTTGTAGGAAGAATTTCCTAGCCATCGTAGAAGTGGTAATTTATGGACACACACTTTTTCCTGCCTGATATTTGAGCAAATCTGCTTAGTTTTGTGTCACCTTTATTTCATCTGTTCACTTTCATCTTTTTTTCTTCTGAGCAGAGTGATAGAGCAAGAAGCAACTTTGTTTAGATCGCTGAGATTCACAACCACCCCTTTCCCTCTGGATCCTTGGAAAGGAGGGGACGTGCCTAGTTTTTTACTCTTCTTTCTTTACTATGATTCTTCCCTTTTTTGCTCACTCAACATTAATACAATTTGATTATTTTTCAGAGACAAAGCTGCCTTTTGTGTTCCAGTTATCAGCTAGAACCCCCCATATATGTATACCACTTAAAATTTTCTATTTCTTGAAAACATTGTTTGGGCACATTACATTTGCCAGAACTTGTCTTACCATCCCACAGTTCTAAGCTCAGATCCAGCAGTGTCAAGTAAATATTTATTTGTTTTCAAACACTTTTTCTCTCCTAATGACCTGGAAAATACTTCCAAAACTACCAGTAAGTCCTGTTTTCATTTTGTACAAATGACCATGCAGCCAAATTTAAAATTTCAGATGCCTAACTTATAATAGAAGGAAGATGCAAAGTTCATTAAATTAAGTCCGATTTGTTTGCTAATTTTCTTTTGAGTCATGTTTGCCACCCTCCAACTTCCATAGGATAATAAGATTTGTCCAAGTTAGCAGACCAATTATTTAGGTTGTTCTTATGACTGTTTCCAAAACCACTTTCTTCAGGCATTGCATTCATCTCATTAGTAGCAGTAAGTGGCCACTCGCCAACCTAACTCCACTATGCTATTTTGTAATGTATATGAAGCACAAATGTGGCTTTAAAAATAGGTACTATGCCTTTTCAAAGGTCTGCAACAAGGGCATGAACAAGGGCATGTCTCTATATCAGAAGGATCCTGCTTTGTACATTTTTAAAAGGAGCTGTTGGAGTAGCTTTAGTTCCTTCTGCTCCTTGATTAAATCTTGATTAAAATCAGTACTGCAGTTGTAGAATGGGAAGCACTCTCCTCTTTTCTTTCTCTGTTGTAGGTAACATCACTTGATTGCTTGAGACAGTTAAAGGTGCTTTGGTAGTAAAAGGACAGCAAGATTAATGGGCAGTCATTTCCATAGTAACAGCAAAGCACTCTGGGAAATAGAGCCACTGGGGAGCTGGAGTTACACATGCCAGGATTTTGGCTCCCATGGCAACAGCAGAGTGTGGGGTGGGGATGAACACGCTAGGAAACTTAGCAAAGGTCCGTTTACTGAAGACAATGTATAATCAGAGTTGTCAATCTATTTTAAAATTCCAAGTTAAAATAAATCAAATTTGAGACCACAAGCTGATGCAAAACATTTAAAATACACTGTACATCTACTGAAATTTCTGAAGCATAAGCACAAATAGTTTAAGAACTATCCAATTGTGACAACTCGTTAGTTAAAAAAAATCCAATTACCCAGATTTTTGTCCCAGAGTAGTTGCAGAAAATTACACAATTAGAGCAATTTTTCTCAGCTGCTCCACTATAGAAAATGAAAGTAATTATACAAAAATAGTGTAAAATACTTTTCACAACTGCAAGTTAGAGTTCTGCTTTCTTTAGAAGAAATTCTGTTTTTCTTTCAGATAATCATCTCAACAAAAAGTTGAAGAGAGCCAACAATAGAAAGAGAAAGCAATAGCTAAAAGAAGAATCAAGAACAAAGCAAAAGGTGAGTGAAATACTAAATGACTCATGAGAAACCAAAAAGAATTCAGAAAGACCCAAGAACCCAGCATTCCAATTACAATGAGTAAAAAGAAGGCTGACACAAAATCGTATTCCTCCTGCTTTATTTAACATCAGAGTTAAAGTTTTTGAAGGTCTTCTTTATCCTGCATCAAATTATAATGTATTCAGGAAGCTCAGTATTCACTTAGGAATGGACGTTCTTTTCTGTTCCTCCCTTTTTGAGGTCTACACGTCCAGTGAAACAAAGTTTGGAAATTATCTGTTAAACAGGGCACAGGCTGATTACTAATCAAGTATTTTAGAGTGTATCTGTATTAATCCACTCTTTATTTAAAATAGTTATTACTTCAAAAATATACTGAAGTTTTACCAGATGATATACTATGAATTTGAAAAACAGATTTTTAGTGATTCAACCCAGTTCTTGTCTTGGTTGTCATATTCTCGGTTGTACTTTAGCCAATAGGATTTGAATGCTGGAAATTTCATTTAGGCATATGAGGGATATGGCTACATACAGGGTCTCAGAGAAGTGCAAAGGCTACTTGTTAAGCACCATTTCAACACCTAAGTCTTGAAAAGAAGGAACATTTATGGGATTGCCTCTGGGCACTGGCACCTGTAATCTCTAAGCTGTCCTTTTCTTCCATTTGTGCAACAGGCGCTATTGCGCTATGAGTCTGATTCTGTGTCTGTAGTTACAAATCCAAGTTCAAACCCAGGTTGGGCTTAGCTAGTCAAAGCCATTTTCCAGGACATGGGAATTTGGGACTCAGCAAGTTGAGTCAGCTTATTACCTGATTGAAGCAGCATATTGTAAAACTTTCAAGTTTTTGGTAGTAATGTTTTTGTCATATGGATAAAACACTGAGAGACAAGAATAAAGACACCAGAAAAAAGCAAAGACAAGAGATGGAGATGCAGCTTAGACTAGTTTCTGAAGCCTGGCAGAATCTGTATTTGCTATGGGTTGATTGCGTCTTCCCATTAAATCCCTCCATCATGGCTTTGTTATTTCCTTTTGTTTGTTTTTCACAAGCTAACTCAAGCTGGTTCACTGCAGGGTGAAGCTCTGGTAACCTACCTTGATTGTTGCTTTCTAGCTCTAGTGATGGTCTAGCCTGCTGGCACAGATTATTCATCCCACTGGTGCAGACTTTCTAGCTTCTACCACTGGCCTTCGGGCCTTCCCAGAGCAGATCCTTGATACAGACCTGCATGAAACAGTGTCATGGGTTCTAGGCCCCCTGGTGGACTCATGGAGGACATTGCTATGGGATTTAGGTCTCAGCTGGATTCTTTGTGTCTCTAGTGTGTGGACATATCTCCTGCACTCTTTTGAATTTGACTTTTTGGGTGAATATTATAAAATAATCCTATAAATTATGTGTCCTGTATTAAATTGGTTCCCTTGTAAACACTGACTACAACAGTGAGGAAGGAAAGAGGGCTAGAAATCACTATAAGCAGGGCACCATCAGAAGAAATAAGACCAAGTGGAACAAAATACAGCGAAATAAGGACATGATATGTTTGCTAACTGCTTGTACACTGTGGTGAGAATATAAACTGAAATCTGAATTTAGGCTATTTGTTCTACATTGCCAATTGTAGGGTGTGCTAGGTAGATTTTTTTCATATTATAGGGAACATTGACACACCAGGTAAATAGTCCAGCACCCAGATAATAAGAATTCTGAAAAGAGAGAACAGAGAAAAAGTTGGGGAAGCTGACTCAGATAATTTCCTCGGATTGAAGAACTTGAATTTCCAGATTGCATAGGCTCACTGAGAGCCCAGCATACAGATGAAAGTAGATCTTCATCAAGACATATTGCTAGGAAATTCAGAACACTTGGACAAGGAGAGAATTTTAAATAGCTTTATAGAGGAGGAAAAGGAACAGGTCATATACAAAGTACAAGGAATCAGAATTTCTTCTGATGCTTCAATAGCAACTTTTGTGGAATAAGTCCTTCAAGATTATTTCCAGTCTAGAATTCTATATCCAAGCCAATTTTCAATCACATAGAAATGTAGACTAAAGTATCTTTCAGATGTGTAAGGTCTCAACAATGTCATCCCATGGCTACTTTCTATGGAAAGGATTGAAGAAGGTGTGACAGTAAAAGGGAACTAAACCAAGAAAGAGAAATACATAGGAAAAAGAATAAGAAGGTAAAGGGATGAGCAGGACACAGAGGGACACCACAGTGACAGTTGTGCTCAAGTTTAGAAGGACACTAGTCCACATGGCAGATTAAAAAAGATGATACCGATGTTCTGTGTCCATAACCACATTTCCCCCAAAGTAAAAAGAAGTGTATAGTGAGAAACAATTAGTTATGTATCATGGTATAAACTGCTGCCACAAATACATGCTTTAAAACAACATGCATCTATTGTGTTACGTTTTCCACAGTTGAGTGTCCAGGTACGACTTAGCTGGATTTTCTGCTCAGGGTTTCCCAAGGCTATAACAAGGTGTCAGCCATGACTGAGTTCTAGAATTTGGGATCCTGTAGTTGTTAGGAGCTCATGTGGTTGTTGGGAGACATGACTTCATTGTAGTTTTTGGGCTGAGGTCCTGTTTTCTTTCTGTCACTCAATATTACTCTTTGCTTCTAGAGGTCACCAGCAGTTCATGTGGCTTTCTTAGAGCATAGCAGTTTATTTTTCCAGTATGTGCAGGAGAATCTCTCTCTTTGACTGTTAAGATGCAGTTTTATGTAATATAACTTGGTCAAGCAGTGACCATCCCACAGCCTTTGCCATATTCTATTTGCTAGCAGAAAGTCACGGATTCTGCTTGCCCTCAAGTAGAGGGGTTAACACAACAGTATGACACACTGACGGTCACTGAAAGGGTGTCTACTACAGCACCTATTAATTTAATGGATGAAATACACAGTGACAAGGGTATATGGCTGAGACTGAGTGATAAGGTAATAAAGAAATATTTTCTCATAGGAACAGTCACACTGATATCTGGTGTCCTAATCAACTCATTAGCAAAAGCTTGCAGATGGATGCCATGCTGCAACAAAAATCTCTCCAAATGTGATATTCCCTTATGCATACATATTCCCTTTCCCTGAACATTATGTCAGTAATAATCACCACTTGCTGAGTATAACAGTAACTCACCCCTTTAGATTGCTCTACGGTATTTCATTGCATGGATATACCGCATTTACTCATCTATTCTACTGAGAAGTGCTTTGTTTCCAGGTTTTGGTTCTTATGAATGTTGATGTGCTGCATACATCTGTGAAATCACTTACATAATTTCTTAATCTGATATTAAGGTATGTACAAAAAATCTATGGTAAATTAGTGGAAGCTTTCCTCTGAGATCAGGGATGAGATAACAATGTATGATAATTTTACTTCCTTTCAACATTTTACTAGAGATTCTAGTCAATGCCAATGCCTAGTGAAAGACATAAAAAGTATGAGGATTAGAGAGGAAAACATAACATTGTCATTATTTATACATTAAAAATTTGTATAAAATACAAACTAAGTAATAAGTGAATTTACTATTTAAGTATTAAGGGAATTTAATAAGGTGAGCTCATACAAGTTATTTGTATATATAGTGACAAATGATTCTTAATTAAAAATTATTCAACTTACAATAAAACAAAAGCATCAAATCATTACAAGTTAGTCATATAAAAGGTATATGGTATTGCTAAACACCAAATCTACAAAGTGTAGTCTGATAAGTAAGGCGTAAATAAATTTAGAAAGGTGACATGTTTGTAAGTTTTGCAATTCAGTTACTTTCTCATTACTGGTACAAAATACTTGACCCCACAAATTAAAGAAGGAAATCTTTATTTTGGCCCACAATTTTTAGACAATTCCCACTGTGGTGGGATGGCACCAGTTGATGGCAACAGGGCAGGGTGGATAGCATGATGGAGAGAAAGAGATTATAGCACTGCAGGCAGGAAGCAGAGGAAAAATCAAGGGAAAAGGAGGGAGATAGACCATTCCAGAGCACCCCACAGTGACCCCCTCTCTTCCCACCAGGCTTCACCTCCCAACACGACACCCAGCTATAATCCCGTCACTGGACTAATCCCATATCACACTCATGATCCAGACACATGCCATTAGCCTCACTTAGGGCCTCATGAGACTTTGTGATGACATCACATCTAGATACAAACCAGAACACATACTGTTCAGATGCCAGTTTTTACCATAATGATTTATAGATTTTTTAGACCACCATCAAAATACTAAAAGGTTTAGCTTCAGGAACTTGGCAGGCTAATTGTAAACTTTTTTGGTGGAGGTCATTTTGAGACACTGTCTCACTATGCAGTTCAGTCTGGCCTTGCACTCACTTTGTAGCCCTGGGCTGATCTCAAACTCAAATGATCCTCCTGCCTCAGCCTCCTTAGTGTTGGGATTACAGGTGTGCACCACCATGCCTGGCTTAATTCTAAACTTTATGGGAACATTCAAATGGTCAAAACTAGCAAAGATACTTAACAAAGAACAAAGTTGAAGAATAAATGCTCCCAGATTTCAAGAAGTGTTAGCAAACAGCGGTAATTAAGACATTATGGTAACAGCACAATAGATACAGACCAAAAGGAGATAAAAGAATGAGAAATAGATCATGCACATATGGCCAGTTGATGAAAACAAAGGCACCACTGCAACTTAGAAGGAGCAAGAAATATCTTTGCAACAGAGGGCCCCAAGAAACTATCCACTCATATGGGGAAAGTAAAAATAAACTCCTACTCTACTCTGTACATGCATCAAAATTAATTTAAGATGGATAATAGATTCGAAAGTAAAGTCCGAAACAAACTTTTAAAAGAAAGCATAGAATATCCTCATGATCTTAGGGTGTAGCCAAGGGTTTCTTCAGACAAAATGCAGTAATCAAGAAAGAAAAATTGATAAATTATGCTTCACTAAAATTAAGAATCATTCATCAAAAAGTGTCATGAAAAGAAAAGGAATGTGAAAAAATTGCCTCAAAGGTAGAAGACTAGCCTAGCAGGCACAAGGGCCTGAATTGATCTTTAGGGTCACACATACACACACATGCACATATATTCCCGTAGGAAAGTGGGAGAAGATTTGAGTAGGGAAAGGCATTTCTTAAAGGAGATCTCTAAACAGCTAATGCGCATATGATGCTTCACATCATTATAAACTAAAAAGGTATTTAACACTGTTAAAAATTACCACTATGTGACCAGCACACATTCACTTTAACTGCTAACACAAAATGTACAAGCAGCCAAAATCGACCCAAACTAACAACTCTGTGGCAGTTGTAATTACTGACAAGGCTGTTGAGCAATTAAAACTTTTACACATTGGTGGTGGGAATATAAACTGGTATGACTATGAGTAATGGTACTTGAAATCTCATAATAAAGACAAATACATGGATATCTGGTAGACCGGACATTTCACACATGGAATAAACTCAACAAAAATAGGTCATACACAGCAAAGTATTTCAAATAAAATTAACTAATTGAAAATTTGGGGTCTTTTCCCCATTAAACAGAGCATTCATGGATCTAACAACCTTTATCTAATGTAATGTTGACATAGATGCTGTTCCTCATACACAAAGGTCCTCTCTGGAATAGACTTACTTTTCAGCTGCAAAGTCCAAGTTTCACTGTAGTTATGTTTTTGGCTTAGAGTGAGTGTAAAAAAGCATGACTATGTCCTGGGTTGGTTTATGCCTGAAGTTTATTTTACTATAGGTCTAATATCTGGAGCCTAATTCGAATCAGCATCAACAGTAAGTGTAAAGACAGGGTGATCAGAGGAAATGAACTGGGGTATAGACTAAAGGAAGTTTACTTTAAAAATTTCTTAGTGTGTTGCAATGATGACATTAAATGGCCGTGTGACTTAGGTCAGGCATAAAAAGAGTTCATCAAGGGTTTGAGAATTCTGGCCAAATAAACGGAAGTTCTCTGTTAATGATTTGATTTCAAGAACAGTCAAGCTAAAAAAAAATAAGGATAAAATGTAACAAAGAATAAATAGAATATAGAAAGCCTCTGTTACTAACAGGGCTTCCTTGGAGGTCTAGATCTTTCTCTCTGAAAAAGGGCTGGCAGAAGCAGTCTAGAAGAGATCAAGGAATCAATATCGTTCTAACCAGCATGCTTACTAGTTTCTTAATTTCTGTTAATGTATGTATACATAGCTACTTTTGGCTTCCTTGAGGAAGTATTCATATTTTGTTATTTTATCTTTTTATTTTATTTTATTTTATTTTTTTTGCTACCAGGGATCAAACTCACGACCTCACAATTGCCAGGCAGCCACTGTAGCACTGAGCTGTATCCCTGGCCCTATACTTTGTAATTTTATACTCATCTTTCCTTTTTTATTCAAAAAATATTCTGCCTACATTTGAGTATTTGGCAGGAAGATGAAGTGGGCAGAGGTTTCTCACTGCATTCATCGTCTGGATCCTCTTCTTCCAACCATGATTTTGTACATTCTCTTCTTACTTTGTGGTTCACTGTATCACCACATTTTATTTCTTCATCTATAGGAATCAATAAGCAGGAAAGGAAGTAATAAATTATCTCATCAAGTGACAATATTTGTTTCTGATAATAGTGTATGGATGTATCATGTAAGTTGCATTCAGTTCCTAATAAAAAATAAGGTGGTTTCAGCATCTAAGGGTTTATTTTTCCCACACAAGGAGAGATCCTGATGCTGGTAGTGCATGGCTTTGACAAAGTAGCCCAACGTATCTGTCATTATTGTGATCTTTCCGTTGTGGTCCTAACATGCCTGCTCCTGCTCCTGCTCCTGCCACTCTATTCAGGCTCCCATACAGGAAGAAGCAGTATGGTTGGAAAGGCCCATAGTTAAGTTACTCATCTTAAAGAGCTTTTCCAGAAGTCCTTTCTATCACCTGCTACATGGGTCACAAACGTGCCCCATGATTATCCACTGGCTATAAGGGAGGCTGCTTTCTTACTCTTTTTTCCTAGGCAGATTGCCATCCAGAATAAAATTGGGTTCAGTTAGTATGAGCATGGGAAAAATGGATATTTGGCTAGGCAGTTGTCCTGTCACATGTATCTTCTTCTTTGCATTCTACAAAGGGGATCAAGCTTAAGGCCAAATTGAATGAATCTCTCACTGTAGAATTTAGACACTGACAAAGGAATAGGAAGCATTGTGATTGGCAATCTTACTAGATCTCTAATTCTCATCATAAGGGAGAGAGGTTAGTTTATTACCTCTTAAGGCTGGCCTCTAGGATGGCATGACTGAGAAGCACTGTGTGCTCTGAACTTTTATTACTGAGTGCCCATGTTGTTTCATCACTGAGCTTGGGGCCTCTCTACAAGAGGTTAGAGAAGGAGTGCTAGGGGTTAAGAAAGGAGTGATGCTTTGTGGCTGTGATTTCTTCATTATAGAGTCAAAGATGGATGGTAGTACAAATGGACCATTCTTACAAAGACAGAATAAAACTATCAGGGAGAAAAACCTCAGTGTTGAAAGAATCATTGGACTGTGATTAAATAGACACTGATTAGTCCCCTATAAACAGTTATTTACTAAAAGCCTGAGATTGTACCACTGGCATAGTTCTTAAGAATACAGGGACCTGTGCAGGAGGTGCTGTCCTCTCTAGAGACTTCCAGGACTTGCCAGGGAAGCCTCCATATTCCCATAACCATGGTTATCATAGATGCAGTCTTGGTATGCTGCAACTCTTGCTCTAGCAGGTGCAGTTCCACAGAGTCCTTCTCTAAGACTTAATGCACTGCTGTATCATCTTTGTGGATGGCGCCATTGTTGCCACCTGGACACAACCAGAGCCGAAATCTCTATGTCCGTGAAAATGGATCATACCTACTATGTATAAAGTCTGGAAATTCTTCTTGTTATATTTGCAAACTGAGAAGATGAATGCTTCCATAGTACTATGTGCTATGCTTAGCTGTATTCCACACCAAATTTTCCTAAGCCCCCACAGGTTACAGAGACTACTGTAATTCTTTCAACATGTTCACACAGTCTTTTACTCCCACGTGGATATAAGCCTATAGGTAGGTTATGTGTAGGCAAGATCTAGTACTAACCAATGTTCATTCTGGGAGGATCCTTATCATTGTCAGCCCGTATTTGTTGCTGGTTCTAATGTCTCTTCTTTTGTGGTAGATTCTACCAGGAAGTCTGTCCCTCTTGGTGTCTATTGAACCAACACAAAAATGTCTATGTCTAACTCTAACCTACAATAGTAGGCTAGAACCAAGTCCATTTTTCACTGGAGGATCACTAGAAACTATAAATCAGGATATATAAATGGGTACCTGTGTTATATTTAAAACTTTTGAGCAATCATTGAAAGGCTAAAAATAGATACTTTTGCTTCAGAAATATCTCCATTTGAGCAGCTATAACAAAAATACTTAGACCGGAAAATGTATAAAGAGCAGAAATGTATTGCTCAAAGTTCTACAGCCTATGAAGTTCAAAATCAAGGCACTAGCAGATTTGGTATCTGCTGAGGACTTGTTTAGCTTCGTAAATGGTGAATTCTTGCTGCATTTTTCTATAGTTGACTCAAGTGCATCCATTTTTCTATAGTTGACTCAAGTTTATCCTTCTTTATGGCACAGTGATACTCCATTGTGTATAAATAGCATATTTTCTTTTATCTATTCATCTGTTCATGGACATATAGGACACTTCTAAAAATTAGCTATTTTGAATTGTGTGGTTATAAACATGGGTATGTGTGTATTACCATAATTTGGGCTCTTTAACTCTTTTGGGAAGATACCTAGAAGGGGAATAGCTGGGTCAAATATAATTTCTAGTTTTAGTTTTTGAGAATTCACCACGCTGACTTGCATAATGGTTGTACTAGTTTATATTCCCATCAACAACTTAGAAGTGTTCTGTTTTCATTGCGGCTCACCAGCATTTGTTATTATGTGAATTCTTGATGATAGCTGTTCTTTTTGGAGTAAGGCGGAATCTCAGTATTGTCTTAATTTACATTTCTCCAGTGGCCAGAAATGTTGAACATTTTCTCATGTATTTATTGGCCATTTGTACTTTTTCTTCTGAGGATTGTCTATTCATTTCTGTTGCCCATTTTTTATTAGGTACTTATTTGGGGAGGTCTAATTTTTTTGAGTTCTTTATATACTCTAGATGAAGAGAAAAAGAGAGAGAGGAAAGAAAGGGGCTATAAAAGAATTAAGATGTGTTATGTACACATACCAAGTCTCCACAGAGAATGTAATTATTACGTGCTGCAAACATGTACTAATAAATATTACAAGAAAACACACAGTATTACTAGAACTAGGCCCTAAAAAAGAAATAAACCACTTTAATTATTCTCTCTCTCTTTCTCTCTCCCTCTCTCTCTTTCTCTGCAGTGGTGGATAAATCTATATAGTCTAAACTGTTGCTTACCAATGGTTATGAATAATTGTAAAATAAATGATAGGAAAAAGTAATAGTAATTTGAAGAATAAGAGAAATGGAAGAACTAAAATGTTATCTTCACTCCTGATAGAAGGTGATAGGCGGGTGTGACTTTCCATCTAGTAGACCAAAGTGAGAGGCAGACTTTCCCACCTAATTACCGCAGTATGGGGTTGGAACAAGCCAATAAGAGGAATGGCACCACTGAACTAAGCGTGCGCAATTTTCCTTTCACTGGTATCAGCCCCATAAATCACTTTACCTCTGTAGTGTTAATGTCAGTATGAGGCCAGGGCCATGAATAGCTAGATATACATTTAGAGATACCCCTCCTCATGGGGCCTAGAATGGGCCCTGACTTTTCTTCCTGGTAGCCAACTACCTGTTTCAAGTTGACCGGGTGGTTATTATACCATTCTGTAGCTGGCTGAGTATTCATATGCTTGTGTTTCCTACCTCATTTGCAGTGTCCAAAATCCAGTTCTCTCTTCAGGGCCTGAGTACTTCACCCCTCTGTTCCCCTCCTAATCACAGAGTGCTCAGCTGTCATCAGTGTAGACTCCATCTTTACCTCAGAATATGCTCTCCCTGGTGACCCTGAGGAGAAAGCCTTCCACTCAGAATGGGGCTCGAGAGTGGAAGATGCAGGAAAGTGGATTAACGAGAACCTATAGGGGCGCTAAGTAACTGCACTGCACTTCAAAGACCATTTGTCCACCGAGTCCTCCTTTCACACATGGCCTTGCATCTGAAGATTAATGCTCCCGTAGAATATTCTGAAGTGGCTACTGAAGAATCTTGTGAAGGCAAGACACAAAGAGCCATTCTGTTCTCAGATATGCCTCCATTTATACTACTGAGAGTCTCGCACTTACATATTATATCTCCTGTGCTCTGTCCCGCTGATTTCAATCTGGCGGGACTGCCACATGTCTTTGTACTCTGCACCGCACATGTGCATATGGTGCATTCTAAATATAAATGCGCTTGGCAGGATCCTTTTTTCCTCTTCCTTTGTTTCTGAAAATGTAGTGAAGAAAATGTGTAATGTGCCTCTCCAAAATGAGACTTTCAGGAAGTGGAATTTTCTTGACAACAAGCCACATATTTTATATATCGTTTCAGCATGTGGCAGTAGTGGCAGCAGCGACTGTCTGCTGCTTGTCTGGTCAAGTTGAGGCTGCTGAGCTGATTTGTGTCCTGTCTTCAACTGAAGTCAGGTACATTCCTGCATTGATGAATTACTTGGCTGGCTCTCCAGGTGCTGGTTTTCCCTCCACTCAAGCACAAGTCAAAGAGTCCAGTGTGTGCTGCAGTAACAAGCAACTCACAGGTCTTGGTAGAGAAAACACTTTGCATCTTTATTTTCTCTTCATGAAATAGGAAACAGGGTGGCTCTGTTCATCACAGTCAGCACAGGCCAGGCTGATGGAGGCTTTGTTATGACAACTGTGTCCATCATCATTGCAGCTGTAGGTTGCTTTGCCTGTGACAGCTTCCTTTGGAAGTAATAGACATCATTTCTACTGTCTCTTCATGGAAACAGTAAGTCTTACACTATGCTCAGCTTCAAAGAAGAGCAGAGGAGTATTTTCTACCATGGTCCTGAATGGCAGAGTGGTTGAAGAATTTTTCTACCATCACCATGTGATCACCACATCTCCTACCAGAAATAGGAGACTGGAAAATTGTTTGTGCTATTGTTGAGGTACCAGGGACTTTCTAAATGCACTAAAGGTGTTGAGGGAAGACAGAATAGGGTTAAAAGTTTTTCTTTAAGGTTACTGCTGAAGGCTCAGTATCTGGAAACAGTACTTGGATTTTTAAACAAGTGTCATAGTCTGACAACACTTGGGCCAATGACCCAGAGCACGTAGTTATGTGCTCTGCTTTCTGTCCCGGGAGCTAGGCCATGATCACACATGCAATATAAGGTCCAGAATGGGGTAAGTGGAAGAACCAGGAGGTCACTGTTGGAGCCTTTCTAAGGCTGGTCTTCTTCCTGCTCTCTCCACCAGGCTCGCTAGCATCCTGTGGGCTCTGCTCCTGCCAACCCAGACTGTTCTGATTTCTGCTGGTGGCAGGGACCTAAACAAAGCTGCGATTGCAAGAAGAGTTTTACTGGCTCTCGAGCACTGAGAAAAGTCCCAGAGCCACTTAGCAGGTGAAGAAGAATCATGACTTCATGTGTGCCAGCTTCGAGAGTATCACATCTCTGTTCTGATGACACTGAGCACAAGTAAAACCCAAAGGCGGATTCCGATTTGGAGCTAGTTGAGAGGACTTTGCTGGGTGACACTGATCACAGCTGGCAGAAGCTGCTGGAGGAGAAGCAGCCCCATGTTGCTTCTCATCACCCGGCCCAGACAGATGATCCTGTGCTGGAGGAGGAGAGCAAAATACAAGAGCAATGTGTCTTTCTGGAGAAACCGAGGAGCAGTGCTGTCTGCAACCACTTGACACAATGGGAAGCTCAGCAATTTTTAGTGGGATTCAGCTAATGAATGTGGAACCAGGGGACTGGCAGCTCCATTTCCTCTGGTATTAACATTTTTTACTTTATTTTAATGAAGAAAATGAGATTCTTCTCAGTTTCCTATCACTGCACCCGGTTTGGGAGGGTATGACATTTAACAACAGTGCCTTGAAAAATATTAAGCATTATACAAATATGAGGAATTGTTGCTATTATTATTCTGATGGAGCACACATGCAGCCTCGAGTCAACCTTAATATTAAGGGGATATTTAAGGGATTAGGAGGGACTCTGTAACTACTGAGTAGTGACTCAGGATGGCCTTCATAGAAAGGGCCATCTAATCTGACCATATTAAATCCATTTTTAGAAGCTAAATACCCAAACTCTGTGTCAACAAACTGAAAACGCAGACATAAATTGTAAAACTTGATCATCTCACATTGGATGCAGTGCTCTAGTAAAATATATCAGACGATTAACTCTACTTTGAAGTTGTTACTTGATTATTTTCTGGGTAAAAGGAGGAAATGCGTTTGGGTGGGAGCAGTGCTCCCACATTTCTTAATGTGGAGGTACAGCCAAAATGAAGCCAGGAGCAAAAAGTCTACATTTATATGATGGACATGAGGGAGAATCCAGATAGTTCAGGAGAAAGTTATGTGGGTGTGCCTAAATCAGACCTAAAGCCTTCGAGAAACTACAGTAAAGCTTTATTAATGTGGATAAATTGAAGGTTAATTATCAATATAAAACAGTGAAAATATTAATCATAGACTATTTTAAAAGACATCCATTTGTGTGGGTTTTTGAGTACAGAGAATTGCAAAACATGTGAAGTGAAGCCAAATGCGGATCAATCTGTACTTGCTTAATTTTCCTAACTATTGTCCTAATTAGCCTAATCACTGTATGCAAACGATTAGCATCATTTAGCATAGTATATAAAACAGTTTGTTCTCTAAAATAGAATTTTCCTTACATTTTGAAAATTAATTTACTTAGCAAGTCCTGTATTGCTCAGGGGAAAATTTCAGCTATATCAAGGCAGCAATTCCTCCAGTTTCTGATGTGCTTATGTGGATGAGAGAGGTCAGGAAGCCATTACAGTGTCTCCATTACCTACCTGTTTTGCTCCATGTGCAGCATGCAAAGGATGCATAGCTTTTGGAGGGATTCATGGCTACTCATTGTTCTGAAAGGTGATATTGATTCGCTTTAAAATTACTGTATGCCACACACTATGGTACAAGCTTGTAATATCAGATACTCAGGAGGCTGAGGCAGGAGTTCAAGTTCAAGGTCATCCTGGGTAACTATCTCAAAAATAAGAAAATCTTGGGATGTAGCTCAGTGGTAGAGTACTTTGCCTAGCATGCACAATGCCTGGGGTTCAATCCCCAGCACCACATAAAACCAAACCAAACCCATTGTTTTATTTCCTACTACATCAGATGGGGCAGTTTCTAGACAACACAATACATTAGAGTGGACAAAGTTCTCAATGGTATCCACTGACCTCTTCCTTTCAGTATTTTAGTTGACTCTTCATATATTTCCAATTTCACTCTCAGAAAATAATCAAGCAACTTTCTCTCAAGTAAGTACATAATAAGACCTCAAACCCATCAGGAGAAAAGGCATTTCACTCTTTCTGTGTTGTCCTGAAGTTTATCTAGGCTATAGTAATGCCTCAAGGAGACAGGGACCACCATGGTGAGGGAGAAAGGTAGGATGATAAAATAAGTCTATAAGTGCAATACACTATTACCCTTTGTAGTGTGGCAAGTTACTGCTCCACTCACGTGTTTTGTTCAACAAACCCATCATGATACTCTGATAAGAACCATGAAAGCAGAATGTTTGCATATCAGGAAAAACTTTTATAGAGGGAAAATCTAAATAAGCCATCTAACTTCATTTGCACTTTGCCAAAAACTTAAAAATTACTAGCTTTGGAGGTCATACCACTGGGCAGAACATTTACTTTCCTACTAGCTCTGCTGCAGATAACACCTCTGATATGTAGGTTATGTTAACAGTTGCCTAGGCTACTTCTCAAGGGCCTTTAGACTGCTTTTGTTGAAAATAGACTCTTTAATTAGGCCTACAAATGTCTAATAGGTGACTAAAATGGGATAAAATAGCAAGCATCTCTGTCTTCATGTTGTGTCTGTCCCCTTTGCTGTCTTAACTCTTGAGTCAGATTCTACTCAGTTCTGCACCTAGACATGTTGACCATGGAAAGTGTTTTCTTCAAAACCACAGTGGAACATTGTTATGGTGTTATGGATCTAAAATAGCCCCCAAGCCTCATGTGTTTGGAGGGTCATTGATTATGGGAGCTCTATAATTGATTTACTCTTAGGAGGCATGTTGGTAAGAAGGGGTGGGTCCCTGGGAAGGTGACCTGAAAGGATGTGTGTATCTCCCTGGCCTCACCCTTCTCTTGCTGCTTCTCAAGCATCATGACATAAGCAACATTCCTCTGCCCATTTTTGTGTGGAGCCAACTGACCATGAATTGAAATTTCTGAAATTGCGAGTCAAAGTAAACTTTTCTGTATTTAAGTTAAAGGTATCAGGTATTTGAAGAAAGTAACTAAAAAAGGTCAATTTTGCCCCTTGCCTAGTGAAGTAGGTGTCTGTTTTCTTTTCCTTTCTCTCTGCCCTCTTTTTTGCCCTTATCCTAGTGCTTCAGATTCTACAAAATCCAACCACTTGAAATCCTTTGGACCTGTCATTGGGCCAAGACCCTTGAGGACAAGATGTTTTGTGTAAGATGGTGGCACTAGGTACCCCAAAATTCATCAGCCCCTAGGGCAAGTTGATGATTATCACCTGGTGGTTCAAGTCCACTATAACAAGAAACATCTTTTGGAACAATGCCCCTGATCAATGAAAATTACCAGACTTTGATCCACCCCAGCAAATCGATAAAAATCTGCTTCTTTTTTTGTTGTGTGGGCACCTTGGTCCCTCTCTCAAGCTATTGCTTGACTCCCTTCAACTGAAGCTCTGATTCACCCTTAAAGTTTTCTATGTGTTTGCAATATTTAACTCAGTCTCATTTCTACCATCTCCTAGTTGGAAGATCCTATCATGTGGTACCATTAGCACATGGTTGCTATTAGAATGAAACAACATGTGTATTAGTTCATATAGCTGATAAATCTACAAGCATGTAATAGTGATAGAAGATTAATGTTTTAGGTATTTTATTTAATTACTTAATTTATTTTTTTTATCGGTACCAAGGATCGAACTCACAACTACATGCTTGCAAGGCAGACGCTTATGCCTGCTGAGCTAAATCCCCAACCTGTTTTGGGTATTTTAATAAACAGTGATTAAACCCATAGGAATGAGTTCTGGTTTGGCTTCATGCACTGGAGCAGGCAGGTGAATACCTTCACTCTAGGTAGGTGATTGTCAAGTCTATTTACCTGGGTATAACTTATACTAAAAATAATGCCAACAGCAACCTATACCACCAGTTGTCAACCACCTACCATGCAGTGAATGTATAATGAATTAACTCTTGATTTTATATGATAACCACATTAGCTTCTTGAAGTTACTATCTTTTACAAAGACACCGATGCTGAGGAAGGTCAGTTAAAGGCATGAACCACATGACATTTTGGCCAATGTAGGACTGCATATGTGAAGGTACTTCCATAAGACTGTATCACTTAGTGCCATCATAGCCATCTTGGCTTGTGTTAGTACACTCCATGGAGTTCACACTGTGTCAAAATTGCCTTATGAGCCCCCTCTCAAAATATGACTCTGTCATTAAGTGGCACATTAACTGTATTGTCCAAGGTCACACAGTAAGTAGGGGTTTTAAAGAGCCCAGTTCTGACTGACTCCAAATCAGAGTTCTTGCTACATCTTTATTCTGCCTATACTTCCTATAATTGGAACTGAAATACATTTCTAACAAGTACACCTTTAGCCTATGGTGTCTGAGATCTCAAATGGAATCCCAAATATTCTGACTCCAGATAATCATCAACAACTACCATCTGTTGAGTGCTTATTATAGGCAAGGCACTAAATTCTTCTAAAATAAACAGGTGTTCATATAGACTTCAAAACCCACTGAGGTTCTGGATCTCTGTGTTCCATGTCATTTCTTTCCCCTTGGTGAATGGTCTGCATTAAGCGTATGTTATTTTCAGGTGGGCAAATTTGGAAATCAGAAACAAATTCCTGCTCAAATGATATAGATATATACCATGGTCCTTGCTTTCAAACTTGTCTGTAGTTCACCTTGAGACACAGCATTTATGTTTATAAATAAAAACAATGTAAAGACATCTATGATCTATCCAAAATAGGTGTGCAGATAATACATACCAGCACAGTTCAGAAAAAAGAGAGAAATTAATGAGCCATAACTGTTAGAGAAGGTTCCATGATGGAAGTGACACTGAGTTGTGCCTGCAAAATGAGGATTCCAATAAATGTAGGACAGTGATGGTAAGAATGCAAGAAGGACAGATAGTGAATATGCATATTCATTGGATAATTTCTTATATCATCTATGTAATCTTGGCTGTATACTTAGCAACAAATGGCTATTATACAATTTTTTGTGCCTCAAGTTGTCTTTGATGTCAACCTTTGTATACTTGATTTGTAAAATGGAGATAACATTTTCTCAGCCTGTGGGACTCACAATTGTTGGAAATTGGAGGTTTAATGCTAGGTTAGCTGGATCAGAGGACTGGATAGCACTCTAGTAAGTTAGCAGTAACACATTAATATAAAGAGATACAAAGACAATCCTTAATTTAAACTGTTATCCATCAGAATGTACCATTATACATTCTAGGTATTTTCTGGCTATTTATCTATAGTATTCACTAAAATGTTAGTACTTCCTTTGTTTTAAAAAGCATTACCTCTCCTTTTTGCTGTGTTTATGGGGATGCTCGGCTCGGAACAAAAGCATTATAGTAGATCTTCAAAATTTGCTTTTCTGTTTTAAGGGGAGTACCTTCAGGTGGGCAGGATAACACAAGACATCATGTGTTTGCTGCTGACAATAAAGAAGTTTTCTGGGAGTTCCAGGGTTTATTGTTTGAGCCCAGAATTTCTGAATGTTTGCTCTGTGTGACATTAATTTCAGGACACACTTCACATTCAAACATGCTCAAATGACTTTGAGAAATGTCCTTCATTTGGAAATGCAGCGTACAGTAGCATATGAACAGGCTTTGTAAGACCTAGTATAGAGAAACTTTTCTTAAATCAATTTCCTAAAGACACTGGATCACAAAAAAATTCCTACCCCCTTTCACTTTTAAAATCACCCTTATAGACACCCATTACATTCTAGGGGCAGTCAAAAGTTTGGAAACTGTACTATTTTTATAGAGAAATATAAGAAATGGGTTAATAGGTGTGATAGTATAAAAAACATGGATGACAGAACTGGTATATTCAAAGATAAAACCTTCAGGAATGGAAATGATTAGAGTTATCAGAACCCAAGCACTTCAAAAAGGACCCTACAGAGTTGGGACTGCCCCTTTCTCTGACCAAGGGGACACTGATCACCTGCTGCTTAAAGGTAAAGCTGCTTGGCTACTGCTGACACTGCAGAGGCTCAGAGGAGGGGGCGGTATGGAGCTGGGGTTTGGATTTTAGATGGCTCTGGGAGGCAGCTGCTGGTACAGCTGAGTGAACTGGATGATGCTGGAAGTGTGAGAATGTTACCGGATTCTGTGTTGCTGACGTCTCCTCTTAGAGGAGATTCCTAGATCTTTTCTGTTTCAAACAAAGAATTGAACAAAACAAACATAAACAGTGGCAAAGGTTCACTTTTATTAAAGGCAGAACAAAAGCAGAAAAATGGGCTCTGGAGAGTGAGTTTGGGCCAAGTAATAAAGGAAGAAAAAGAAAATACACATTAAAGCATAGGGTGGGCCATCATGAGGAGGCACGGTAGTGATCTCTTAATGGTGGCTGTCTCTTTTTTATACTCTCCATGCTTACATCACACCCAGGTCATCCAATCAAAACCTTGCTCAAGTCCTCATGAGAAGTTCAATGCAAGGTTCTGAGAATTGTTCTCCACAAGTGTCCTGGAATATTTCATGCCTCCCTTCCCAGCTAATTTTAGCTACACTGTAACTTCCTATCTTACTGCCCCCTGAGAGACACAGATTCCCCATAACTTTTTGTGGGGTTCTATAGGAATGAAAGTCTCAGTCTTTTATAGTAAATTCCTGATAGAAGGGACTCTAGACCTTGCCTACTGGGGATTATGCCCTTTCTAAGTACCTTGGGTGTTGTGCCTCACTGGCTGGGTTGAACAAAAAACCCATTAGGAGACAACAAGAAAAGGATTAATGATTGCTGAGCTGCCTGTTTGATGAGAGAAAGAAAAATTACTATCAGCCCAAATATGACGAGTAAGCAAGATTTTCCATGCTTTCCGTGTTGGAGAGGCATATCAAGTGAATTATCAAGAGCCTGAAAACCATGGCCTCAGTGAGATCCTGTGTGTTTATCTGTGGTAGGACTGTAGTCTTGCTCTTAGAAGAGAAATCTCAAGTCTTTGAGATGTTCACAAGAGTTATTTTTTCTTTTTGAGTGGTCTTTTTCGTTAGTCAGTTCAAGGAACAGGTTTTATTCTAGAAATATGAAGCCAGTTATCTATCTCTGCCACATTTGCTGCAGTGGATGTGTCAAGGATCACTGAAAAGGAGCCCTTCCATTTTGGTTTTAATTGGTCTATGAATGTTTCTTCTTTCCAAGATTTTTTATGAGCACTTGGTCTCCAGATGGGGGACAGTAGGTGTTTCCCCCTGGACCAGGAGCTCTTTTCCCATACATTTGGATAACCTGTTGAACTTGACCTGGATTAAGAAGATACTGTAGGGGTCTCATGGTCTCTGAGTCCACTACCATATCAGAAAGTAGAAATGGACTCCTATATAACACCTCAAATGGATCAGACTTAGCCCAGTTTTGGGCATGTTTCAAACCCTGGTAAGAGCTATTGGCAGTAATTGAAGCCAAGACTCAGACATCTCTTGGCAAAGTTTCTGAAGAGCTTACTTTAAGGCCTGGTTGGAACTCTCAGTCTTTCCAAAAGACTAAGGTTTTGCAGATCTGTTGAGTGGTTGCCACTAGTACTAGTACTATGAAAACTCTAGTGATCATTTCTAACGTAGCATCTCTTCCTATATGGAAAATATACTGAAGGATTTTTATAGCCTTCTACTGTGTCCTTGAAGAAGGACCCCTTTGTTTTCTAAATATCACTAGAGTCTTTTTTAATTACCCCTAGTCCTAAGGCCCACTTATGTTTCTTGGGAGAGTAGACTGGTTGTAGTGTTTCCTTAGGAACTAGAAATAAAACTAGAGTCTTACGAGGCTACAAGATTGCCCTTTGTGTTTCTCTATCAGCCTTTTGATTTCCCAAGAAGACTTCAGAGATATCTCTTTGATGCCCCTTATAGCGTATCACTGCATCCTGCTTGGGAACATGAACTGTGGAATTCCTGCTGTGACTTACAAATGACTGTATTAGTTAGTAAGTCCCTTTCTTTCCAGATTGTTGTGTAAGTATTTAGCACAGAAAGATATATTTGGAGTCTGTGTAGATATTTTTGCCTTTTTCCCAATACTAATGCTCAAGTAAGAGCTATTAGCTCTGCTTTTTGAGCAGAGATTCCTGGGGGAAGAGATTTGGCTTCAGTGATCTATTGTGAGCTGCGTATCATACAACTGGCCTTTTGATGTCCTTTTTGGACAAAGCTACTCCCATTAGTGAGCCGTACCTCTTGGAGGGGCAGGTCAGTGATGTCCTGCCTGCTTGGTGAGGTCTGAAAGATCACTTATTCATGACACTGGCTAACTTCTGGGCCTGTAGTTATCAAAGTGGCAGGATCAGGAGCCGCGCAAATTTTTATAATAATCTCAAGAATGTATAAGAGCATGGTCTGAGACTTGGTAAGACATTCCCTGTTATCACAAGCAACCTTTTGCCTCCACAATAGCCTTGAGCTGATGGGTTTGAACCCTTGAGTTTACCCAGGGTTCCTCACAGTAGATGGTGATATTCTTCTTTGGAGCTCAGCCAAATGAGGAATGTGGTCTGCAAAGCCACTGCCCATTATAGAAATGTGGCTGTAAAACTAAAATAATAATACCCCAACAATAGTGTTAAACGTGTATAATAAAAAAAAGCTTAATTTTTTTGTCACAGCCATTCTTTTAGCTACCCAAATCCATATATAGCCTATCAGTCTGCTCCAGGGGCCTAAGTGAGATTTTTAAGGATGAGGTCCCAAGGTTGAAGAATGTACATGTGCAATGTTAGGTTTTTCGGCGCAGTAAGAGAAAAAATATAAAGTAAAAAGTAACCTTTATTCCAAGGACGTGGAGAGAAATATGCGATCATAGACAGCCTGGCTTCCTCTGACCAGAACATGGGAGATGGGATATATATGTATATATATATAACCTCTGACTGGGGTGGTGCTTAGGGCATTGATGATGCGCGAGGAGCTGATTGGAATTTTCTTCACATGCGGAGGGGAAGGGGCGTTGCAATTAAGGCTGAGGAAGAAGCAGGAAGTGGTAAGCGTTCCGCTTTGGCCTTCTGCCACGTTAGACCACCGCCATAATCATACAATAATTTATTCTAGGACAAAATTCTTTCATACAAGACATCGACAACAACAGCAAAAAGCCTGGAGCAGAGCAGAGCACAATAGTACAAGAGCATGAGAGCCACCCATGTCTTTATTGTGTAATTCTTATACAGGTTGTTATCTCATATTAATATTATCATATAGTCCTGTAACCAGTTTACATGCGTGTTTAGCTGTGCTAAGTCATACTGCGCCTGCGCTAGACAAGCTGGGTAATATCCTGAGGTGTCCTTCAACACCCCTGAGCTTTGAAGCAATCTAGGTGGTTCCCCACATAGCCTTTTATACATATTTCAACTATTGGAGAGCAATAGTTCTTGCTTAGCAAGATGAAAATATTCTTTCAGCTCTGTCCATTTCTTTCTCAAATACAGTCACGAACCAATCTGAATATTTTGTGACTAAAGACTAAATGACAGTGTTATCCACTGATTCCCTCCACAATTTATATTACATAATAATAAAGGGAATGAAACAGAAAGAGAAAGATGAATTTGTTTAGAAACATTTGAAGAGTTGCTAGCAAATTTTATATTTTGAACTACATGGTTTAACTTTTCTCATAGTTAACTTGGACATCAATCATCTAGACTGTATTTGAGTCCAGTTATTCAGAGGATGAGGTGGAGAGTTATCAGCAAATTTAAACTGTGAAAATAGCCTCTACACAACGTTTTGTTATACCACAAATTTTTGTAGTTTCAGATGGAAATTAACAATTATTGATTACATGTACATAAAATCTAGTATGTACCTGAAATCTTCACAGATCAATTCCAAGCTAGAGATTTCCCCTGGGAGCATTATTGATCCAGAAATTTTTACAAACAGACTTTGCAAAATGGTGGTGGTTGCTTTTTTGCTAAAGGTACATAGTAAAGACCATGATGCACCTATCTGGGTGTTTTAATGAAAAGTTCCAAACTTTGGCAACAACAGTAGCATTAAAGAAAAATGTGACCTTCCCAAGCACACCTTGGGTTCCCACAGTATTCAAACTTTCTTCCAGAGAATAACGCATGCCTCAACTTATTTAGCTGGAGGGCGGGCAACCAAGGGAGTAGGAAGAAAAGGTGTAATGAGATCACAGAATTTGGTTTCAGCTGTAACTACAAGCACTCCACCCCCTGTGGAGGGTAATTTGCATCTTAATGCACCTCACCTGAGTGGGTGGCAGTTCCTTTTAAAATGGATCTCAATGACTGTTCCATTATTGTGCCACTTTCTCTAGTATATGCAGGATAAATGGCACACTGTTCTCTACACTGGAGGATTCCAGTGTCAGGTATGATACTCTTTGGGACATAGACTATTATAGATACTGTCTATAGATACTGTCTTTTTGGAAACAAAGTTTTAATTATAATCAGGTCATCTGATTAATCATATAATTTTTCTACTGGGGGCTCTAAGTTCTAAAACAACTTTCTTTTGGTCCTTATAGATAAAAGTGTGTAAATGTAGGGTGAAGAACCAGGAAAAAAGGGTGATGGAACCTCTGAAACAACACTTTGTACAAATGTTGAGTATTAGAGACCCACATGCTATGTAAAATGAGGTTTTAAGAATGAAGGCAAGAGGGCTGGTCATGGTGGCACACAATTATAATCCTAGAACTCAGGAGGTTGATGCAGGAGGATTTCTGTGAGTTTAAGACCAACTTGGGCTACAAAGTAAGTTCAAGATCAGCCTCAACTGCATGGTGAAAAAAAATGGAGATAAGAGAATTCTGAACACAAAGATGATATGGAAATTGAATCTGAACATAGCCTTTGCCAACCAGTTGGTTTTTTGGAGCTGGATTGTTAACACCTGTACCCTGCTCTGAGCTCAGAGGCTTCCTGCCATCAGGGAGCCGCTCCTTCCACTAGAACTTCAGTTCTCCTGATCTACCCAGAAGTTCTGGTCTGAGTTTAGGGGGCTTCTGTCTTGAGGGAGTTCTCCCTCCACTGGAACTGTGGTTTTTCTGATGTGTCGTGGCTTAGGCCAACACCCACCAAAGATCCAGGTAGAATGACCCCTACTTGGGCTTGCTCATTTCTATTTGAAGTATATAATCCCTGAAGCAGCCTGTTTGCTAACTCCTTATCTCTCACAGAGTGAGTAGACACTTGCTTAACAAGCATCTATTGTAGTATGTACTTTAGCCCCTTGTTTCAGGGCTCTATCACTTTAGGCTCTAGTCTTAGTACCATATGCATCAGATACAACAAACCCTGTGCAAAGCTAGAATGGAACTAAAACCGAGTTAAGGAGGACCTGTTTAACATTGTGCCTGTTACATAGTAGATGCTTAATAAGTGTAAATAGCCTGAACTTGAATGATTCAACCTCCAATTGTTCAGTTTTAGAATAATGTTAAAGTGAGACACATTCAGTGCACACCTTATTTTAACTTTCAAATTTTGATCTTTTCCTGACTAGTGATATGCAGTAGGATGCTGGGCAGAGGGGAAAAAAGAAATAACTGTAATCTACAGTATACAATGTTGCCAGTATTTTTTTTTTTTTTTGGATATAGTTATTCAGTAAGTTATGTGAACTATTTAATACTTTATTATAAAAAAGGTGTTGTGTTAGATGATTTTGCCCAAGCTTAGACTGATGTAATTGTCCTGAGATGTTTAAGGTACACATAGCCATGATGCTGGTAGGTGTTAAAAGATTTTCAACATGCTACTTTGAACTTGTGATGAAGTCATAGGAACCTAAGGTCATTCATTGTAAGCTGTAAGCTGAGGAGAATCTGTATTGCTACTACCAAAAGTACAAGCTAGCCATCGTAAAATAGCAGGATTTTTGAGGGGCTGAACAATCTGGAATTATCAGAACAATTCTGATGACCCTCCTGGCCCGTCAGACTCTCAGTGGCCACAGCCTCCTCATTGGATTCCATTTAAAGACTCTAGACCAGATTCTTGTGTGTCTCCTAGGGACTGACTGGAAGCTCAGTGACCTACTGAACTTGCATCACAGCTCAGGCTGGTGAGCAGCGGCGTCTGGGTGTGGTGGGGAGCATCTGGATTTGCACAGAAGCTCTATATCATGGGTTCTATTCAGCTTTTCTATCAGAGATCGATTATCCTGCTTTCTTATCAACCACAGAGCCACTTTCTCAAGCTCCATGGCAAAACATTTTTATATTCTTGAGGATTTCTGTGATGTCTTATTTTGAGAATTATTTTTTACTTCATTTTCCAATCATAACTTTCTTTGGGATCCCCAGTACTTTGGCATGTTTCATGAAAGAAACTTATTTCAAGAAATGGTGTCCTGTATCTGCCCATTCACTCATACATTCATTCAGATGATGGTGAGTCTAGTTTTCCTTTCCCTTCCTTTGTCTTTTATTGTGGCTGTTGAATTAACAATATATTGACCATCTGCAGTGTGTGTGACCCTGTGCTGGGTTGAAATGCAGTAATGAACAGGACAAAGTCATTGCCCTGATGTAGGGGAGACAGACAATAGATTGCCATGGTGTGTTTTATAGGCCAGAGAGTGATTGTTCTAGTATGGAGACATGAAAGACTTTGCTGTGGAGGTAAAAACCTGAGTTATTCTGGAGTACAAGAGGCAGCCTGTTCTGTGAAGATAAGAAAGACTGAAGCTTTTCCCAGGGGGAAGCAAAGGCAGAGACTAAGGGAGAAAGTGTGCTCCTGGCACCCACAGCTCCACACTCTTATAAAAGCTCTTGTGGAAGACTGTGTGACCAGAGAAGGCTAGGAAAAAGCCTTTGGTCACTTTCAAATGCCTGTGGAAGTTACCAACAGTTCTCACTGATAGATAGATGTGCCCTCCACATTCTGTATACAGGCTAGGGACCGGGTGATTTGTTTGAAATTTCTCCCTATAGTCAAATTTTTCCAGAACTAAAAATAACAAATTGGCAATTTACCCACATGTGTTCTTTTGTAGCATCCAAGGACACTACCATAAAGTGATGGATAATAGTATGAGCTTTCTCAGTTCTTTGGTTATGTTATAAAAGTGAAGCAAGTTTCATCTTGGTGAAATGCTCAGCTGAGCGAGCACTGTTTCCAGTCTGACTCTGTAGTAACGTTTTTTTCTGCTTCTCAATTCTCTTTTCCTTCATGCACAAGTCAGCACAAACAATACACTCTGTTAGAACCAGGACCTCTGCTGACTTGTGATTGTCATGTGACAGGGAGTCCTGGAGAGGGAGAGGTAAGGACAGCCATTTTCTCCACTGGAACACAGGCTAGCGTGAAGAGTGGCATATGTAGGATATCCTGCACCTGATAGATACCAGGAGCTGGTTCTGCAATAGCCAACTTGCCCAGGGCTCCCATGTCACAAGGTCTCAAAGACATAGACAAAAATCTAGTCAACACATGGTCTTTGTTGCTATAGCATATTCTTCCAAATGTGATATGGTCTCTGGAAGTTAGCCTGGGCCACAAAGTAGTCTCTTACTTGCTTCTTACTGCACATTATATCTATTCAGTCTTTAAATTATCAGAGCTATACTTGTCCTATAGTCTGTTTGCTAAGGCTGAAGGTCGGCTTTTGTATTTGAGAACACCAGAGATAGGCTGAGCAGTCTCCTAGGTTCAAACCCAAACTAGTGTAGGTTTTGCTTTGTTTGCAATAATTATCTCTGGAAAGATCCCACATACATACCCAGAATCATTCTTCATTAATCTGGTAGGCATTTCTTAATCCAGTCAGTTTGAGTTGGTCTAATTTCCTCAGCCCATGCCAGGGAGTAGAGTGGATCAACTTCCCCATTCCAACAGATGCAGGACACATCTGGGGACACAACACAATGCCAACACAGTTTGAACTTCATTTCTAGCAGTTGCTTGAGCCCCTTCTAAATAAATATTCACTTTCTTATCTAATTTTTGAATTTGAAATTTCATATTCATTTTCTTTAAAAGTGTTCCTTAAAGTGTGTAAGATAGAGGTTCTAAAAAGCTGGGAGCTGATTCTACATACCAGTATGATTGCTACATGAAGTCACCAAAATAGTCTTTCAATGATACTTAGGTACCCAGAAAAAGAGTGATACATGCACATAAAATTAAAATATGTGTAATACCAGGACTAGATACTTGTGTTGTAGAATCCTTTAAAAAGTATAATATAGGGAGGGATGAATAGTTGCAAAGTTAATACAGGAAACTTCGTCACATCTTTAGTGTATTTTATAAAACAAAACTCATCCTCTAATAAAATCAAAATATACTCATAAAAGGGAAGAGATTAACACTGATTTTATTCCAACACATAATTCAGAGAATTCATTAAAAGTTTACCTATTTTGACAACAATGTTCTTTATAGGTTTAGAATCCAAACTAGAATCTTGTCTTGCACTTAGGTGTCATTTCTTTTAGCTTATTTCAACTCAAGACATTTCTTCCATCTTTCTTTGCCCTTCAAGGCCTTATTATTTTTGAAATATCCAAGCCAGTTACTTTGTAGAATGTCCCTAAATTTGGTTTTGTCTCATATTTCTTCAGGATTATATTAATATAATAAATCTCTTCCCCAAGAACATCATGGAAGTGACAGAATGTACATGATGTTGATTTGTTCTATTGCTGGTGATGTGAACTTTTTTCACGTGGTTAAGATGCTGTCTGCTAGATTACTCTCTGCTGTAAATAAGTGTCTTGTGAGGTACTTTGAGACTATGTAAACATCTGTCCCTCTTCAGATTTTCACTCACTAATTTAAGCATTCATTGCCACTTCCTGCCTCACTCAATTATTACTATGCTGGTTGCCAAATAACCAAATAATAGCTTTCTAATTCTATTATTCATTCTGCACTTACTAGTTGCCAATCTACTTTTTCTTTACCTTATTTGTTTGTGTTTATATGTATTTATATTTGCATGAATGCATGGCATTCTATTTTAGTCAATGCACTGTAATCTAAAAAGGTCATTATTTAAGTGCTCAATTTTCCCATAGGTAGCTAATGGGGACCACAATCAGTTTGACTCCTATATCCTTTTAACCTGTCCCTATCATTCTGAGAACTCACATTTGAGAACATGGTGTTCTAGGCTTAGTTACAACATTCTTCTCAGTCCCTGAATTAGCAATGTCCTAAATTGTGTAGCCAACTCACACCTGTCTATACCAACTGAGAATCACGGTTCCCTACCACGTATCTATTTGAGTTCCCTGTTCCAGCCTCACTAGGGGGAAACTCAGGCCAAGAATTGCATCTCTACTGGTGCTGGCTGTTTACCGGTCTGGAGTTGCCCACTGGCCCAGCCCACAGTTCGTACTTCACTGAATGACTGAAGGTTCTTTCCTAACCTAGTGGCATACGGGCGAGGAATTCCCTTCAGCTTGAGTGTTGTGTCCAAGTTCTGAGGTTTCTGCTGCTTATCTGCCCTGATGCATGCTGGCTGAGAATTTCTTATGGTCTTGGTGACTATCTGGTCAAGAGTATGTTGGTACTCCTAGCAGCATGAAAATTTATGCTGCTATCAGGAAACTGAAGCTTGATAACTGAAACTGGTCAATAATTTGGAGGAATCTACCCAAGATATATGTAAGGGATCCTTTGTTGGCCAAGGAAGGCTGATGCAACAGATTGGAGTCATAGACAGAGAAATACAGAGAAATACAAAAATTTTATGTTTAATTCTTGTGTGGTTTTTTTTAACCTTATATTATAAGTAGCTATGTCTCTCAGTTTGCCTCAGCTGCTGACTTCCAGCTAGATTTGTTCATGAGAGGCACTGAGGAGAGATGGGAGAGCAGGTACAAGAAGCCAGGATAATTTCACTTTTGCCTTGGGCAGTATTTCCATAAGTGACTCTTTCTCTTCTGTGACTAGTTTCATTAGACAGATTGTCACTGCTAGATTCTGCTGTGGACCTATGCTTCTGGGTTCCACTGATACTACCTTTTCCCTTTGTCCTTCTAGCATCCCACACTAATTTCTTCATTCTTTCCTTTTTGAGTCTCAGTTCTTCTATCACTCATGTAACCAATTCCCTCAGTTAAATTCCCATCGATTTAGACTTGAGAGTGTTTAATGTTTTCCTGACTCAACTGTGCAAATGGTCCGGAGAGCATACTCTTCTTATAAACTTGTTATTTGAGTCTGGAGCTGTTGAAACCAATTTTCTCTGTTTGGTTAAAGTCTAAGAATGAAACCAACATAAAAGAAATGGAGCCAAAAAATAGAAAACTAGGCTGTGATGCCTTTGAATAATCTTTACCTGCAGCCAGATAATCCTAGGATTTTTCAGTTACTTGAACCAACAGCATTGATTTTCATTTCCATTCTGAGCATTACTTCAGTGTTCAGGTATTTTGACTGTCAAATTAGTTACAAATTGTAGGATACTGACTCTTGATCCATACAGGTGACTTAGGTTCCAGCTGAGTTGGCCAACTGGGCTTGTCTCTTTGATATGACTGACTTATTTGTATTCTCAAAACAGATTTTTTTCCAGCCTCTTCTTCTTATTATTGGTCTTTCTGTCTTTTAGTGTATGATTCTCTTTTCTTTTCTGAGCTGCCACATTCTGACAGGGTCTCATATATCTACTACATCAGTGGTAGGGACAAAATAAAAAATTTATGCCATCCACATGACAGACCTGAAAAACTAGCCTCTTATTTAAATATTGCAAAAAACTGAGTTATATGCTACAGAAGTGACAGGAGAATAGGGCTCTTAATCTATGTGAAAGGAAATTGGATTCAAGTTGTTTTATCTCTTGCAGATGTTCAACATTATTTTTGTCAGCTAGTAGTTAAGTTGAAGAGAGACATCTTTCTCAGAATAGAAACATGAAATAATAATGTCCTCCAGCATCATCTCATCATGTTAAGCCATGAGATGGATGATATCCTGATGTGGAAAGATGCAAATGATACTGCGTTTTGAAGTATTTGTTGGAAGTGAAAGAGAGGCTCAAGTTTTGTTCTACAATTTACTCCTCCTGCATGACAAAGATAAAGAATCCCAGGGACTGTTTAAAAAAAAATCTTAGGCCCCAGTTTCCTAAGAGATTTATTTCAGACAAGAATTTAGTAAAGATTTGACTGTGAAATGTCCCCAAAGAAAGCTGGTATTAGCATGGGGCAGGAGGCATTGTCCTTGGAAGCTGCAGCTGGGGTGTTTGCCGAAGTGTGCTCTGATCTTATGCTAGTTGTGAGGGATGTAAGGCACTCCAGAGTGAGTTGTCATGGGTGTGGTGAGGCCTCTGGTTTTCTCCACTCTCCCCTGTAAGTGCACTGGTTTCTCTCACGTGATACATATCTATTTATCACGTCTCTTGCCACAGGTTGTTTGAAATCATCACATACCTACTGTCTACAAGTTCTTTCTTACTCTGAGTCATTATGAATGAGTCAATCATGTACCCTAGAGCCTCAGTCCCTTGGTTCTGTGATTAGATGTGCTGCTTGAGACAAGCTCCCTGGAGTGGGAGGGATATTATAGAGCACCCTAAGCTCTTCATGGTAGCTATTCCCCTGAGTCTCCACTGGCCTTGTTCTGCATAAACCAGGACTAGGATCCCCATCAAGGTGGCCAGGGTTTGATGCCTTGGGAAACTGTGGTAGATCCGGTTCCCTTTATCTGCTGCCTCCACGAATGTTTCCAGGAACCACACAGGTCTCCAGGTCCTGGGCTGCCTTGCTCACTCTACTCTTGTCACCTGTCTTTGCCCATTTCCCAGATTTGTGTTAACAGGCATGTGACAGTGACTAATGAGAGCTCTGACACCTACCTCAAGGTTTGGGACCCTCCTTGGACTATCCTAAAGCACAAGAATGTAAACAACCTATGAACTAAATGAATCCATGATCATGTTAACTCCTACTCTTTTTTTTTTTTTTTTTTTTGGTACCGGGGATCGAACTCACGACCTCACGCTTGCCAGGCAGGCGCTTAAGCCACTGAGCTAAATCCCCGGCAAAACTCCTACTCTTAACTAACACAGTTTTAAATGTTAATATATCTTGACTCAAAACATATTTTAATGACATTTTTAAAATATTAGCTGTTACTATTTTTTTTATATTATGTGAAGAGGTTGTGCCAAGAACTTCACATTCATTATTTAGTTCAAGCCTGCAACAACCTCACAAGACAGTTATGAATTTAATCAGTTTTCAGAAGAGAGAAGAATCTTAAATGGTTGATTTCCCTCTGATCATGTAGAATTAGGATTCCAACTCATATACCTGTGATGCTTTAGCCATGATATTATACTGATTCACTTATGCAATAGGCATATGATTTGTAACTTTTCAAGTAACAATTCTAAGTATAAGACAATTTACTGTTAGTTACATGAATATGATGGGTTTCTACCTTGTTTATAGAAATTAATGGGCAGAATGTGGGAATGAGAACCAAAAGAAAAAAGGTTTTTTTCATTTAAACTTCATTATATTATCTAGGGTACCATGTACATGCCATTTCTCTCTCTCTCTCTCTCTCTCTCTCTCTCTCTCTCTCTCTCTCTCTCTCTCTCTGTTGTTGCCATTCCAGGGATCAAACTCATGGCCTTTCCCTCATATGTTTGTACATACGTATATCCTATTGTAAGGGCTTACACACTGAACACTTGATATAAATTCTGTTTTAGCTCAGGTTTCCCTAACAGCTGAGCGAAACCTGAGGCAAGGAATAAAGTACTGATCATTATTTGGGAGGTAGAAACTTGGGGCAGCAAAAGTCAAGAAAAACAGTGAAGCAAAAGAAGATGTAAAGCTATGCAAGGCTGCTGGCCTGACTGGTGCTTTGTGATGAGGTGCTGCCTGATGCTTTGTGTGTCCAGCAGATGTGTTGCAAGGGAAGGTGGGGCTCTTTGAGAAAGACTACCAAAAAAGTATGCCTCTGGGTAACTGATTGGAGAGCAGACAGTAGGCGACCCCTCCATACCCCATCATCTTTCTTTTCAGTTGAAAAGAAGAGTTTCAGCTGACCAAAGTTTACCTGATTGAGGGCTAATTCCTTCACATACCCTCAGCTTCCAGATGCTTCCACATGCGAGACGCCAGGTCTTGTAGTGTTATGATTCATTCAAATCTGGAAGTGGCAGGCCAACAGAGCAACTCTGTGCATGAGGATGGTTGGCTCAATTATGCAGATGTGACCCAGGAGGAGGCTTTCTAAGAGCAAAGAATTACTTAGTACACTGAGAGGCAGCAAGGCTTGAGATCTCTGATTGAGAGGGTATCTAAGGAAGTGGAAGATGCTTGTGGCTGATGAATCTACTTATGATGCACAATCACCCTGATAGGTGGTTATTATGTTTGTTACTTCAGAGTTGAGGAAACAGGTTAATTTGCCCAATATCTCATAGTAATGATCAGCTAAGCCAGAGTTTGAATTGAAATCAGTTTGTTTTCAAATTCTATCTTCTGTCCAGTGTGCTGCATGGATTCCCCTGAATGCTTTCAACCAAATGTGAGAGTGATACATAGTTCTTATGGAAAAAATAAAGGACAAAATAATCATGCCTAATCTGTAGATGCAGACATAATCTTCAAAATCTTTTAATATGTAATCTTTGGTTTCTCTGTAGTATTTTTACATAGCTGAGATGATAATAAAAATACTGTAACTTGTTATACTCTTGTCATTGATTAATATATCAAAAGTATTGTCCTATGTCAATATAAAATTTTATGGTCCATAAAATTATATGTAGTATGTGTTGCGTGCTTGAGAAGCAACAGTTCTACGATCCATTCTCTCCCTATTTGGGGGAGGTCTGTTCCTTGGTTGAAAAGATAGCAAATAAAAAGGTTTAATCTTGTAAAGACACTAATGGCAGACCTCCTGGTGTACAAATGGATTCTGCTAGTAGGAGATCCCTTCTCCATGGAATGCTTTTAGCAGAATGTACTTTGGTATCTAGGATTTTCTTAGATAAACAAACCTGGAGCCTACAGATTTATGAGACATGGTTCTCAAGAAGATGTCATATAAATTATGTAAATATGTGAGTATAAAATGGAGATGTTTCAGATGTTTTCTGAACTAAGACACTCTGAATAAATACGGTGGCTGTGTACTTTTCTTAAGAGAGGTCATGCATTGTCTCAGGCCAGAGCACTTTGTATGCAGTAAGAAGAGTACCCAGAGAGCACTGCCAGGGGCCTCTACCTCTCCTGAGTGTACCTACGTCTCCTCATTATGTGTAATAAAGTCAGGACCTGGACAATGTCTCTGATGTGTGTGCCTTACTTGTCAATCTGATCTTTGTTGTGTCCTTTGCTATCTCAATTCACAACCGTTTCTTCATAGGTGGAATTTCAATTATATAACAATCTTTCATAACTTTAAATACAGGTATGATATACAATGCTGACCAAATCTATTTTTTATGTCATTTCTTTTGAAAGATTCCAAAGAAGACTTGTTATTTCATACTTTTTAATAGCTGTAAGAGGAAAACCTCTGTCAGAATCTATTGTCCTAATTCCTGTTCTTGCAACCACAAGGAAAAAGAGGAATCCAGGGGAAAGGAGGGAAAAAAAAGAGGAAGCAATTGAAGCAGAGGAAAAATCCTTTACTATCACTTGCCAACTCCTTTTGTAAGCCTACTTTCTTTCTTCACTTTTTAAGGTCATTATTCTCTTTTGCAGCACTTCTATTCCTAGTATCTTGACCTAGAAAACCCTTTCCTGCTTCAAAGTCTTGTCCTCTTAAAGCCCCAACCAAGCTTTTCCTGAATTTTCTAGTAATGAGTTAATTCCTGCTCCGGGTACTGGGGGCACATCAAGCGAGTTGAGATTTCAGCAGAGATACATTCCTCCCATTCCAAATTGGAACTGGTGATTTTATAACACACCTATGGCTCATGGGCAGAATTCAAGGGAAAGAATCAGTGATGTGGAGGAGAAAAATTATTAGCTCTATATTACTAATATCTATCCAAAACTTATCATTTCTTGTGATTATAAACATGAAGCAAAAGAATAAAAATTAAATTAGCATTGGTAGTACTTGTGACTATGTCACCAATAAAAATCAACTTATTTCATGTATTACAGTTATTTCAAACATCTTGAAATATTATTTACACTTAGTAATACTTAGAAATTATGGTGATTATTAGATCTGCTGCTAGATTTGCATTATCATATGAACATTTCATTTAATGTACTACTAAAGAGGCACATGTTATTACATTACAAATCTGTGTAACTTTTTAAAATAACTATACATAAAAAAACTAGTTTTCTTTGGTATCCTTTTAGAAATTTTATTGATTTAGATGCATAATTATGAGAAGGAGTTCATGGCTTCACCAGATTAATAAAAAGGTCAAGAACACTTGGAATAAGAATGCAATTCAAGTAGTTCACTAGCATGCATTACTGGGTATATTAAATAGCCATTTGAGAGTTTGCCTGGCTCTTGTCTCCCAGAGATTAACATAATACTGTCACTAGATGCGTAAATAAACCATGTTTGGACCACCATCGGTACAGGCTACTGTATAGGGGCAAATATCATGCTATAGGAACCCAAAGACAGAAGACTGAATCAGAACCTGGTACTGTCAGAAGATTAGCTTGAAGGAGGCTCAGCCTAGACTGAAACAGCTGAGGAGGTAGACCAGGTTGTTCATACCTCTATGGGAGAAGTCCACGGTCATAACACCAAGGACACCTGATTGAAGTAAGTATCAGTGGCTTGGAGCCTTCCTTTACTAAAGCTTGGGGAAGGACTTCTCTGACAATATGTTGTTCCTACCCTTTAATAAGGATGGTAGCTTGTTCTTTTATCCATTGTATTTTTCTTTGGCAGAGAAGCTGCCTTTGATGCAGCAGCTAGCACATTAACCTAGAAACAAGTTGGGCTGAGTTTTTACCCTTGCACTGATCACTGATAAATTTAAGAGTTGAACATGATGATCTTTATCTCTATCCAATTTTGCTTCTGGGAAATTTTTAATGTTGGTTGGGAAATGTAATTCAATCAGTCAAATGTTTCACCTCCCTCTTCCATTCCAATGCATTGAGAAGTAGAAACTGACCATGGTGTGCATGCAGTACACATCATCTTCCCTCCTCTGCTTACCTCCTAACTTTTCTGAAGTGCATTTCTAGGAGGTAAAAACTGGTTATCTATCCAGTTCCTTAGAAGTTGAAGAAAAGTGAGAGGTAAAATGTGAAGAGAGTCTGGGGAATGCTTTGACCTACAATAGCTTGTATGAAGCAATAAGCTCCTGATCTGCAGAGGGGTCTAATAGGGTTGTCTTCTGATCCTGCATCAGGGACATTACTTTCACTACTATGATCTCAGATGCAGTTGTTAAGCTGACATATATATATATCTTATCACACTATATATATAAAATATATATATCTTATCACACTGTATATATAAAATATATATATCTTATCACACTATATATATCTTATCACACCATATATATAAATATATATATATATATATATATATATATATATATATATATATATCACATAATTCTTTGTTCCCAAAAATGAGAGAGTCTGAAACTTTGGGTGAAAATTCATTGCATGTTGCTTAGAATCTAAGGATGAGAAGGGATTAACCATAGTCATTAAAGTGATTGTTTTTAGCCGGGCATGATGGCGTATGCCCTTCACCCAGCTATTGGAGAAGCTGAGGCAGGAGGATTACAAGTTTGAGGTCAACCTGAGCAATTTTGTGAAAAGTGTCTCTAAAAAAAAGAACTGGGTATGTTGTTCAGTGCAAGGCCTTGAATTCAATCCCCACTAATCACAAAAGAAAAGAAACCACCAAAACCCAAACTCACTGTTTTCATTCTTCCCCTGTACACTGTACCTTGCCTCCTATATTATTCACCCTAAAATAAAGTTCTTGATTTTCTCTTTTATAAACCTTCAGTGAATTCACTAAGCTCCAGGCTGAGGGAAAATCTCAGAAGTGAGGTAAACAAGAGTAATATCCGGCAGAAGTTATTATGGGCCTAAAACTGAGGAGGGAAAGTACTTAACAAAACAGAAAATAAAGATGTAATGTGAGAATGTGACTCAAACAGAATAAGTATTTTAGTAAAATGATGCATAATTTTTAAAGAATGAACCCAGAAATCCCTTCAAAGATGACTTATAATCACAATGGATCTCTATGGATAGACTGCAAAATAATAATTTATAGTAATAATAATAGTTGAGTGGAGTGTGGAAGGAAGAAACAATTTTTAAAAGATGAATGTAAAAATACCACAAAAATAATTTTCTACAGAAACAGAGAAAGGATACAGAGAATTTTTTCCCTAAAGTCTGCAAAAGGCTATTCATAATAAAAATTTTACTCTAAAAAACTATTTTAAAGAAGAAACAGAAAGGTTCAGAGAAAAATGAAAAGATAATAGAATAAGATGGGGAAAGAACTTAGAGAAATGGAAGGGGTAAACAATATAGAGACCATAAATGTGATAGACAACACAGTTATGTATATAGTAGCAAGTTTGTCTCTATCACCCAAAATGAAATGAGAAAAAAATACATAAAAGATTATAGACAAAGTATAGGATATGGAAGAAAAACAAAGGAGATTCAACATAAACTCACTGACATTTTTGAGAAAAAGAATGGAACAGATGGAAGAGAAACAATTTCAATAATATAAAAGACAACAATTCCTTGCAATAAAAACCTGAATCAGCACACTAAAGAGTTACAGCAGGATCTAGTAAAGACTGACAGAACAAAACACCAAGCCATATCCTGAAAATGTTGCTGAATATGAAATAAGAGAGATTTATGTGGCCATGAAGGGAAGAAATTAAATCACAAATAAGGAAGAAGTTTGGCTGACTTTAGATTTTTTTCATAATGATGCTCTATGCCAAAAAGATGATGAAGGAATGCCAACAAAATTCTGAAGGAAACAAGGCATCGCTAAATAACTTATTAGATGTGCAAGTTCAAGCGTAAAGGCAGCATACACTCTCAATAATACAAATAATTAGGTAATACAGACATAGAAGTTTTATGAGTTCTAAAATGTTCCCCGAAGGTCTCATGTGTTCAGAAGTGGGGATTTCAGTAGGTGGAGGGATCATGAGGGGATTTAATGGCATTACTGGGAAGTGATGGAATTTAGGTGGTGAAATCTGATTGGAGAGTGTGGATTGTGAGTGTGTGACATTGGGGACTATATCTGATTCTTGGCCCCCTCCTCTTAACTTTTTCTCACCATCTCTGCTCCTTGGCTGTCACAGAGTGAACAGCTTTCCTCTACTATCCCCTTCTGCACACCATGTCTATCTTGAACACAGGCCCAAAAGCAATGGAGCCAGATGGCCATGGACTGAATCCTCTGAAACTTTCAGTTTAAAAAGTCTTTCCTCCTTTTAATTGTTTGTCTCAAGTATTCAGCCACAGCAAGAAAAAGCTGATTAAACAGGAATTCTTGAAAAATTTAACCCAATGGATCAAGAGATAACTCATAACAAATGTAACCAGTTTACAAATGATTTTCATTTGAATTACACAAATATAATTTTTCATCCACATTCTCTGTGTTTGTTACCTTTCTCTCCCTGCTGAAACAAAATATCTGATGCCCAAAGTTAAAGGGTGAAAAGTATATTCAGCTCGCAGTTTGTGGAGGTTTCAGTCCATAGTTGGCTGGCTCCAAGGTAGTGTGGGACATGGCAGAGAAAAGCTCATGGTACTTAAAAAGCAGCAAAAGTAAGCAAGGAGAGGAAAGACTATTTCTGTCTGTTATACTGTATGCAGGCTACCTGACCTAGGTTGGGTGTAGCACTCACATCCTTAATCCTAGCCAGAACTGTCTCAAACCAATCATCAGAGTGATTTACAATCACATGCTCTTAATCCCAGTGCCACACACTATAGACTGAGCCACTGCCCAAAAAGCCCTATTATTGCATGAGGCTTTGGGGGGACATCCAGGCACAAACCATAACATTATCCAATGCTGTCTGAAAACTGTCTCAGTTAAGTCTTCCTTTCTTAATCTTTTAATAAGTCTTGATCTGTTGTCATCACTTTTCCAATAATTTCAGGCATCCAAAATCCAGTGAGGAGTCTTCTATTTTATGTTAGTCACTTTCTGTTGCTATAAGAAAACACTGGTTGTAATCAATTTAAAAAGAAAAAAGGTTTGTTTTGGAGGTTCTAGTTCATCATTGGGTACACTCATTGCTTTTAGTCCTCAACAGGGTTCGGGTATGCAGAACGTCATGGGGAAAGATAGTGGCATACTAAAAACATTCACATCATGGTAGGGAAGTAAAAAAGAGAAAAAAGTGATCTGGAGTCTCATACTGACTCTTCCTAACAACCTACAACCTCCCAATAGTCCCTTCCCTTTAAAGGTTCTACCAACTCCTAATAACACCAACCTGGGGACCAAACTTCTAATATATGGGCCTTTGGGAAGAACACATCCAAACCACAAAATATCAAATGTTCAGTTTAACTTTCATTTTATTTCCTTCCACCTGAAGTTTGTGCACTCATATGAGGCAAAGATTCTTCCCCTTACTCTCCTTTCTTTCTTTATACTCACTTTCTTCTGAGACTTTCTCTTCTGGTGCATAATAGTGAGAAAGAAAGGCAGGAAACTGATTGAGCAGCACTTCGGTGATGCGAGGCTGATTTTTTAGGTTGGTATTACTGCTGAGTCATTCTGCGTGACAGAGGCCCAAATGTGATATCCCCAACAAATGTATGTGTGAAGTCTTTTGGAGTCAGTTAAGGATGTTCTCCTGTGTAGATAAGCAAGTTTTGCTCTGGCAATGTCTGTTTGGATTCCAGTTTTGTTCTTCTCTCTGCTGGTCTATATTCCAGGGACTATTCTGTAGTGTGCTTTTCTGGATTATTCTTGCTGCTCTGATTATCTTGCTTGGCACCCTGTTCCTTAGGGTACTACTGAAGTAGCTCATCCTAGTTACTCCATAGACACTTGACACTGTGAGAGAGCAGAAGGTGCTCTACACCACAGACTATCTAACCTTCCATCACAGACTCTCCTGGGATGCTACACCAACTGGGATGCTCAACTGAATGCTTTGGTCTCCAGTGTGCAGATAGACCTTCCATACTCTTCTAGACCTGACTCTGTGGGTGACCATGGTAAATATATTTGTATATCTTGCATCAAATCTGTTTCTCTGATAAGCACTGACTGATACAAGGAGTTATGTCACAATTATGACCTTGGGAAGATTGAGGAGAAATTATATATCTTCCCCCCAAACTCAAGAAAAATCATGCATCATATCACTTAAATATCTGGAGTATGGGTTATTGCATCATCACCTGCATGCTCTGGCTGGGTATCTTTTCCAGATGTCTTTATCCAGTGCAGTTAGACCTAGGGTAGAATCTCAGTTTAACTCAGGGAAGAATTTCAATCCCACAGCAGAATCTTAGACCATGGCAGTATCTTACATGATAAGAAGTCAACAGTTATTAAAAATGGAATTAATTATGTGGTTAAACATGATTTTAATATATTAGTGTTGTTTTTCTCTCCCTTAGTTTTATTTTTTAAACCTTAGGATAGTCGTTCTTAACTAGAGGGCATTTTATTTCACTTTCCCCAAGGAAAATTTGACTATGTCTGGAGACAAAAATGTCTGGAGTTATTTTTATTGTAACATGGAGGGAAGAGAGATTTCTACTGGTGTTTAGAGAATAGGGACTAGAGAGGCAGCTAAAAATTCTGCAGAGGTTAATCTTGCCAGTTAATTTTGAGCACATCAACTTAATCGACTTAGGGATCCAGTTGGGGGATGGTGGAGCCTGCTTGTGGGTGTGTCTGAGTGAGTCATAGAGGCGTGGCCAGGGTGTCTATGTCTGGGTCCTTGCCACTTACTCCCTGGCCTTATTCCCTTCCCCTGCTTCCCCAAGCCATGAGTTAAGCAGCTTTGCTTTACCATACTCTTTGGTCATAGTATTTTTGCATTGAAACCAGCCAATTATGATCTGAGTCTCCTTCAAATATGAGCCAAACTAAACTTTTCTTCCTTTAAATTATAGGTGTAGTAATGTGTCCAGCAATAAGAGAGCTCACTAATACAATAGTCTACCAAAGTGATTTGAAAAGTATCTTAAACTGAAAAGATGCCTCTTAAAAAATATATCTTCCAGTGATCCTTCTTCAAGGGAGTTTCTCGGTTTTGAGAATACTTAGCTTTTATCAAAAAACCTCATAACTGTTCTTAGAAGCCCAACTTTACCCTGACATTTGTCAGTTAGTTGTGTATATAAACCGTACCTCTGGCCATGTAGCAAGTTTCTCATTACTAAATGCTCATGAATGTGAATACATTTAAAATTTCTCCTGTTAATCTATAATTTGATTTCCAGACTCCTTACCATCCCACTATTTGAACATAAGTGGGCAGAGGGAAAGATTTTCCTTCCAATATCTGTAATATACACAGCACAGAATCCTCTCCCCACCTTGCCAATGACTAGGTATGTTTTAAATATTAAAATATGTCGACAAGAATAAAGTCAACCTAGTCAAGAATAAAGAAAACTGCATTTATTTGGGGTTAATTAGAATTGCTCTGGGAAAATACAGAGTTGAGTAAGTCTTAAAAATGTGCTCAGAGGTTTTACAAAATGGCAGCTTTATTTATTGTGTTTGAACTGCAAGTTGGGGGTGAGGTAGCTGGTAATTCCATCTCTTGTTAGCCAGGAATTATGATTGGTGCTGGCAATAGCTAAGCTGTTTTTAAGAAAGGGACTGAGTGCTGGCTCAGCCTTTGGGCAGTGTAGGGAAAGGGGTTTGGTGTACAGAAGATCAGCAAAAGTCGACAATATGAAATTTTGAACAATATGAAATCAGGAGACTGATTTGGCCTGCTTTAGGGTTATACTGCATGGCATGTCTGCAGCCTGGTTCAAAGATTCAGCTGCAAACACAAGACTAAATTTAACAATGATCTTGGACTCCATCTTTCTCCCTTTTTCCTCTCTCTCTTCCTTTCACATGTGTACATACAGAGATGTTAGAGTGATGATCAGAGTATATTAATGATGGATATTTGTAGGTGGTTGAATTTGGAGTTATCTTCCCCATTCATTGTTCTCCCTGATCTTTTAGAATTTATTTTTTATTGATGAAGATAATGTTTATAAAAGCAATGAATTTGTTCTTTATGATAAGAAAAATAACAAAACCTTTTAATAGATCCTGCACAACTCAGGCGAAAATTCTAATTTCTGTTTCCTTGTCCTTACAAAAATGAAAATGATACAAATCCTAGTAACCAAACTCAACAATACGTGTGTCTGTGTGGTTGAAGAGTACTTTGGGAGCTGGTAGTAATGACCTCTCTGTGCTGACTCTCTGGTCAGTCTTATTTTAACCTCTTTCTTGTTCTTTTCATCTTCCAGAGTGAAAATATACACCAAGATAATGCCTTTGAATATTCCTTCCTTACCCTAGTCACATGCCATTCAGGTGAGGTCTGTTTGTGTCTAGGGAATTGTCTCATTTTCTGCTTCATTTTACTAGTACTGATCTATCATTTGCACACGAGATGGAGAGATATAGTGGATGGGAGGGAGGGGAGAGGCCTTTCTCTCACACTAACTCACTCTTTACAGAGAAACAAAGCTCTTTCCTTGCTGCATCTCTTACATGCACAAAAGTTACAGAAATGATATAATGCTTAAAATTTTTCCTTGAAAATTTTTCATTGAGCACATGAAACAATGGCTCCTTTTTCACTTTTAAACACACACACACACACACACACACACACACACACACACACACACACACACACACCCACCCACAGTCACCCCTCCTTTCTTTATGGGCACCAAAGCAAAGCATATGCGCCCTATTTGGAGAATGCAAATGCCTCCAGCAGCAGAATTTCTTTCACCAGCTCTCAGCGAGTGGCCATTTAGGCTTAATTGCTCCTCACAGCGTAGTCCAATTAAGAACGGGCATCAGCAGGGTAAGGGCTATTTGTTAATCCATAAAAGATATGAGAGATAGTACTTGTTTTGCCTGCGGTTTTTATTCACATGTTTGGGTGAACATGTGAACAGCTGGAACTCTTGGCAAGTGATATGTGTGTGTATTTAACCTGTTGGTTATGGGCAAGACAAGTGTATGGATGTATTTCTCAAAACACAAAACCAAATTTTTTGTTCTAACCCAAAGCAGAAGTTAAGTCTAATATTTCTGAAATCACCCAAGCACGATGTTGGAAACTGTGGTTGGGAGTCAGAGTTAGCTGAGCGGAGAAAATCTCTGGAATTCTGAACCAAGGGAGAGCAATTTCCTTATCAAAGTGCCAGATTCTGTCAGAGCATGTCATTGTGGGGTGTTGTTGTTGTTTTAGCTTTCTTCTTAGACAGAGTTTTGATTTTTTTTGAGAATTTGTTTTCTATTAGTCATTTTAATGTGGTACAGGGAGAATTGTGATTCTACCAGGGAGACAGGATCGACTGACAAGAAGTGGGGAGCGTGGGTGTGTAGCTGTGGCTCCTGTGATACAATAAAATAGGCAAATATAGGAAGCAAAATACATATTATATAGTTGTTAAGTGTTTTCAGCTGGCTCGAAGGTTTCCACCCTTTTTTCTGCATGAAAAGAATCTGATGCGTGTCAACCGGGCTCTGTGCTGCTCACTGGTTTCTCACCAGTCTAGAGGCTTTGCTCTTTCAGATAAGATCCCTCAGATCAGGCTACTCACACAGTCCCAGTGTGACATCATTTTCTAGAGAAGTCCGGCTCCAGTTATCAGTGGAAGTTTGGGAAGGTAGGAATTTGACTCTCTTGGCAAGGGAGAATTTGACTCTTGGCTGTGGGCATCTTTGCCTTCCCACAGTACAGTGAGATTGGATACTGAATATTTTCCATGATTTCTGTCTTTGTTGGACAGACAGAACCATCAATCCATCTCCTTGTTCCTTCTTCCCCAATGTCTCCCTTTCCTAATCCACAGATTCCTGGAAGGCTCTTCTCCGTGCATAACACAATGTCTGGCTTCCTTAACCTTTTCTATATAGCTCCAAGAAGGGTGGGTAAGTAAGTCTGCAATTATTCATGCATCTGGTCTGCTCCCTAGTGCATCAATCTGATTTAGCTTGGATTAGAGATTTTCTTGTTCTTTGGATAAATGGAAGCCTCTCCCTGGCTTCTACTACTTTGTTTTGCTTTTATTCTATTGCCTGTTGTTAACCAACACTATTCTGATCAGTGAAACCTTTGCTGATTTCGAGACTGTATTCACTATCAAATTAACAACCATCTTCTAGAAAATGTGTGCACTCACCTACCTCTAGGTTTGTATCCATGCTAGCTGCTGGCTTCGGGTAATGATATTTACCCAGCTCATTGAAATGTCATACTTAGGACCGAGCCCTATAAATTATTATTGTGCTCCTGTTATATTGTAAAGATAAAGGTCAGATCAGAGCTCAGATTTATTCACTCCCATGATGCATTTCTGAGAATTTGTACAAAAATAAACTATTGAATCTTTTAGTTAAAATTGCATATAAGCAAGAATAAGCTATTTTTCTAAACAAAGGAAAAGAAATAACCACAGAACCAGAAGTTCTTGGAGAGCCAGGCTTGTTGGCACAGGCCTTTAATCCTCATTACTTTGAGAGGCTAAAGTAGAAGGGTTGCAAGTTCAAGGCCAATCTGAGCAATTTAGCAAGAATTTATCTCAAAATAAGACTAAAAAGGGCTGGCAGTGTAGCTCAGAGTGTTTGCTCAGCACATGTAAGGCCATGGGTTCAACATCCGGAGAAAGAGAGAGACAGAGACAGAAACAGAGAGAGAGAGAGGCAGAGAGAGAGAGAGAGAGAGAGACAAACTGACTCATCTGAGGTCTAAGAAACATTATCTCCACCTCCAGTGATCTCCCTATTTTCTGGCATTTCTTTAACTGTGATTAGACAAGGTAAAGAAAAAAAATCAAAGAGAAATTTAGGAAGACTAAAGGAACTACTAAGAATCAATCATTGCATAGTGACTGTAGGTAATCCTCTCTTCTCTGGGACCCATGGCTCTTTGGTGCCCCATGGAAAGTTGTTTGGTGGCTTGAAATTCCACTCTTTGAACTGCACATCTTTGCAAATAGGTAGACACAAAGCATTTATTTCTTCACTTTGACCTACAATTCCTGTAGCCTGATAACCCTCACACTGATAGCCAGGAAGGCAGCTGAGTGAGGAGGGTGCTAACGGTGCTATTCGGGTTCCAGGACAGGCCGAGGCCCCTCTGCTTAGTTTGTAGAGCCCCCCCTCCTGGTCTCTTCACTGCCGCAGCTCCTTGAACAAATTATGGGCTGAGTATTGTTAGCTGTCAGAGCAACAGCTCTCGCTAGCACTTAATAAAAAGTCCCAGACCATCTATATCAAATGATTTTTCCTCCATAAAATTTGACTTTTGAGCTTTGAAAGAATCTACCAGGCCCACCTCCATTTTTCTCACTCACTTATCACCCCTTCAAGGATTATCTCCACATGGAGAGTGGTTTGAAGGGTTTAGTCTTCTGAACTATTTGAACAAGAACTGCTGGATAATCTTTTACTTGCCTCTCTCATCTTTCTTCCTGTTTTTAAAAACTTTCTCAATTGAATCTCAGTGCCCTTATTTTTAAAACATATTCCCTTTTCTGTCTCTATATAGTTTTTTAGTCTTCATTAATTAATTTACAGTAATTATTACTACAAACTCAAGTCTTACAATGTGGCTGGTTCTACACTGGACATGGTAAGGAAGGGATAATTTTGACATTATTTAAAAAATTTTCTAATCTTGATCATTTTAGTAGGAAGAAGAAAAATGTGATTGTGTTTTTAAAATCCTAATCATAACATGCAAGTTGGGGATTAATAAATGCATATTTATTCCATATTATTATGCCTGAAATAGAAGGTTATCATATCGACTTTCAGATTTATTTTAATATTTCTTGCTTCTCAACATTTACAGAAATAATTGGGGGAAGATATCTGTCTTCAAGTGCTGCCATCACTTTTTCTTTGGTTTCACCATTCAAAAATAATGAATATTTTTGAAAATAGTGATTGCTGCTGTAGGTTTCTCTGAATGTAACTCACTTCATCTTGAGGGGAAACAGAATCAGCTACTAAGAAGTAGAGATAGCTTGCCACTAGCAGCAATAAGAAGACAGGAGCTAGACCTGACTTTCCTCTTTCTCTTAGCTTGGGTATTTTCTTCTTTATTTTTCTGTGTACTTTCTATTTACAAATAAATTTTTATTTATTTGAGTGTTTTTGACCCATTTTTGAGTTTACAATCCTTCTCAAGTGACATAAGCAGCTGTACTGTCATCTTCGGCTTTAAATCAGAAGTAGGAAGATAAATGCTTGTAAATCTAAGTTGTTTACAAACCTTCTTTCATTCCTTCCTTCAACCATCCTGTCTGGGGTGTTACCTTTCCATGAGAGACTGTTATAGACAGATGAGATACGTGAGTGAACAAAATAAACCCAGATCCTGGGTCTTGTGATCATTGGGTTTTATTGGGCAAGACAAATAATAAATAATAAATCAGACAAATGACTTAACTCTCAAGGTTATTAAAAGATAAGTGCTGTGGAAAGCAAGAAAAGGAATTGCAAAGTAAGGGGATCCCATGTATGGGAGTGGTTGCAGTTTTCAAATAAATGCCACAGAGTTGGCTTCATTGAGAAAGTGATGGGATGGTTAAGTTTAATCGTGTCAATTTGAAGATTACTAAAGCACATTTGTGCGTGAACCTGGAGGTTCCTGGAGACACAGCTGGGGTGCTCTGTCTGGTTCCTTGCCCCTTCCCCTCTGGCACTGTTTCCCTGCTGTGCTTCCTGCCTGCCGTGACCTAAGCATCTTTGTTCTGGCCCTTGCGCCACAGTGTGTCTTGTCTGCCTCGGAGACAGTGGATGATGATAGACTGAATTCCTTGGAATCCTGAGTCAAATTAAACTCTCTCCCTTTGAGTTGTGAGTATTGGTTACTGTGTCAAAGCAACAGGAAAGCTATAAGCACTCTGAAAAATTTCAGGAAGGCTGGGCTGTACCTAGCTTTGCCAAGGGTTGTTTTAACACAGTGTGGGAATGACCACTGTTTTGTAAAACGAGCCAATAAAAGAAGAGACAGGAGAGCAGTTTTCCTCTATTTCTTCTTGGTGTTGGAAAAATATCTATGCAACAGGCAATCATGGATTAGAGATGTCAGAACATACTGTGAATGGTGCATTTTCTATTTTTTAGTGCAACTTAGATACAATTCTTTTGGTTGATGCCTTATTTCTAGACCACTAGGTGGTATCCATATAAAACCACAGTTTTAATTTAGAGATGCCTGTGCAAAAGTATGTCATAGAGTTTCTATAAAGAATTTTTGTTCATTCCACTTGAGGTTTGAGTCTTGGGTCTGTGAGTGAGTGAGTGTGTGTGTGTGTGTGTGTATGTATAGAATTGGTTTCTCTTGTTCATAAAGATGTTATCTATGTGCAAAGAATTGCACAAGTTTTATTTTTCATACAGAATAATGTATAATCATTGCCTTACTCCTATATTCCATTATGGCAATAATTACAATTTGTAATTTTCTGAACTGTGAAACAATGATTCTACAACATGTATCTTTTTGCGCTATCTAGAGAAATGCTTTTAAAGTTGTTTGGCTGTTCATAGCATTTTTAATGGAGACTGACTATTTAATTCCCTTCTTTGAGGAAACTTGGAGTCTGATAAGTAATACGTCAGAAATGATTATGGGAAAGCAAACCATGAATTTGTCCCAAAAGAATAAGTATATCTTTGGGAAATGAAAAGAATCTCCTGAATTTTCATCCTGTCACACGTTAAATTGAGAGCCATTTAGATGAGATCCACACCATCATACCCAATGCAGGGCCCAAGTTTGATGTTTTAAAATAGATTGTGCCCTCCCACCCCATATCCAATGTGGATGCAAGAACAACCACTGTTTTGTGTGGTGTGGCTTAGGGAAAAAGAATGGGGATTCCACAGGATTTGGAATAGGCCAGTGGTAACTTTAGAATAATAATCCACCTTCTAAGAGTCAGACAGCAGACCTAGATACCTATTGGAGGGACATGTGAACCACACTTCTGCTGAGAGGGAGCTAAACATGAGGCCAGTGGGTGAAGACGGTGAGCAAATGTTCTTGACTGAGAAAAAGAGACTTGTCATTAAAATACTCATTTGGTTTTGCAAGCATCACCATGAAAGAGAAGGGAGCAGAAAGTGCAAAGTGGAGAGGCAAGAACTGTGTAGGTACAGTGCTCTCCCCCGGCACACATTTTGTTGACAAGAACAAATTTTTCCCTTCTTGAGTTTTTACCCATGCTTTCCAAGTCGCCAACCAGGGGTTCTGACATTTGAGCTGCAACTCCCGTTCTGGTTCTGTGTCCCCCATTCATTAGGTGGCTCTGGTCCTGGCCCTTAGCACACTAGGTTCTCTCCTCACCTGAAAAGTGAAAATAACACGATTTGCTTCTAACAGCATAGGTGAGAGTTCTGTGCATTTTAGCAGAAAAGATAAAGAACTCCCTAATTTCAGTCTTGTTATAATATAGGCAGAGGAAAATAGACTCCAGAAGATCATACCATTTATACAGTAAAGTTTAAGAACCACACATAAAATGTCCTTCATTTTGCTGACCCCATCAGAGACACTCTCCAGAAAACTTTGGATTAAAGTCATTAAAGGGTCAGAAACAATTTAAAAAATTTGTCGTTTTCTGATGAGTGTGTTGTCTTGAGTGATAAAACCTTAGAAAAAGTTCCAGATTACACTTCATTATTTTTGGCTAGAATGATGATTGATGTAAAGTTTTCATTCTGCCCTTTAACAGTCTGTGTCATTTACAGCCCAGCATATATTAAAGGACTTGGTGATGGTTTTTTAAAAAAGTGAATTTATTTATGTATTTTCAATATTGTTTCTTTGGATAGGGCTGTGATGGCCTTGTCAACTCTCAATCATTTTTTAAAATGACTTATGGCTCAATCATCTAAGGGCTGATGATTAAGGAAATGGATTGTTTAACCCCTTGCTCTTCTTAGCATCTTACTGCACCAGAGATAATGGAAGACAGCCACACCTACTAAGCACTTATATCCTTTTGGATGGAAGTGTTTATTTTGTGCACATGAGTATTGTTTTTTTGGGCGCTTCACATTTTGCCTGTGTATCTAGAGAGCCAAGATCTTTCCATCTCTCTGTGCCTCAGTTTTCTAGCCTGTAAAATACCATGTTATGAAAATCTTCCCTGTAGAGTCACTGTGAAGGCTAACAGAGGTGATGCATGTAAAGAATAAAGAATGGGAGCTGAGAGTGGTGGCGTAAGCCTGTATTCCCAGCACTCTGGAAGGCTGAGGCAGATTGATTGCAAGTTTGAGTCCAACCTGGGCAACATAGAGACTTAGTATGACTCTGGCTAAAAATAAAAAGGGCTGGGAATTGTAGCTCAGTGTGAAGACTGTTTGTTTAATCCCTAATACTTGAAAGCAAAAGAATACAGACTGGTGCCTGGTGTATATTCTCTATCATTGTAGACACAGTACATCTTTCATAGCTCCTGGAAGGGAACACCTTGCTTGGGCTCTTTACTTTCCCTCTGCCTGCTGGTCCTTTGCTAGTAATTGTTTTACTTACCTATTGCTGTGAAACAAAATACCTTAAAGTTAATGATGTACAGTGACAATGATTAGTTTTTCATAATTGTGGTTTGAGTGGGCTCAGGTGGATGCTTTTTTCCTGCTGGTGCAGACTGAGGTCAGTCCTAGGGCCACATTTCGTGACTCAATGTCCTAGGGTACCTCCTGTCCTCAAGTCTTCTTTCCTGTGGCTCCTCACTCTTCAGCAGTCTAGCCCAAGCTTTTGCGTAGCATGATAGCTGACTTCTAAGACAGCAAAAGCAAGAACTGCCAGGCTCCTAAAGGACCAAGCCCAGATCTAAACACTGTCACTTCTAACACATTCTGTTGGTCAGAGCAAGTCATAATACCATCTGACAATCAAGGAAACAAAAACTCTACTCTTGACAAGAAATACTCACAGAGATGGAGGAATTATTAATGACAATATTGGAGACCATACACAACAACTCATCCTATAGCTCTGTTTTCTTTTCTTTTTTTTTTCTTTTGGTGCCGGGGATTGAACTCATGGCCTCATGCTTGCCAGGCAGGCACTTATGCCACTGAGCTAAACCTCCAGCCCATAGTTCTGTTTGTAAGAACCTTTGACAAATCACCAAATGTCTTAGTCTGTTACTGTTGCTACAAATAAAATACCTTAGACTGGGTAATTTATAAGCAACAGAAATTTATTTCTTACAGTTCCGGGGCCTTGAAGTCCAAGATCAAAGTGCCAATAGAGTCAGCGTCTGCTGAGGGTCTGTCTCACACAGATGGCGCCTTCTGTTTGTCCTCATATAGGGGTGTCAAAGAGACTGACAGAGGATCCCTTGAGGCCATCCCTTAATACTGGTTCTTTGAGGAGTCATTTCAGCTTGTGAATTTTGGGGAGACACGCACATTCATATTGTAGCACCAGTAGATAGCTCATGCCCAGGCATTTCTCAGTATCTGCATTACCCCTGCCATGCTGAGTCTTGGGAACTCTGTCATTTATTCACTTGCCTTTTATGATTATTTTATAGTCCATAATATTTTATGATTATTTGTAGGTTTTATAGAAACCTCAAAGATTCTATACCCCCAGTGGTTTCAGATCACAGGGTTCACAATCTCCAATAATGAGGTGGTTACACTATTGAGTCTGGACTTTGGAATGTTTCGAGAAATTTTCTTGGGGTTCCTTTCCTTCTCCTGCCTTTGTGTAGGGGAATCACCTGTTTCTTGGCCCTGCCATACAAAGGATAAATTCAGGCAATCACAATTGGATTCAAACTGACCAAGGATGGAGAAAACGCCTAATACGACGTAACTCCATTTGTTTCTCCTACCCTCTCCTATCTACTTTGAATCTCTAAATAAGCAGAATAATAAAGTGCAAGAGCTGGAGTTCACCCTGGAAGTAGTTTGGTAGTTTCCATGAGAGACCATATTGCCTTCCTCCCTCAACCTGAAAATGATAGAGAGACCATGAGTAGGAGTAGGGATTTCTAGTCACCTCCCCTCCTCTGCAGGTGCTCCTAGTTTTACCTATTTATGTGCTGGGCTTCCATGTATGTTCTGGGCTTCTGTGTATGTTCTGTTTAAATAGTACTTCCAGTAAAGTAGCCTAAGGTCTCTGGAACAAGGCTTCAGGTAGACCCCTGTGTTCAGGCAGAGCTGTGGGCAGAGGACAGTAGCCTGGGCATCTGGGGGAGGTGGAGTAGAGAGTGCTAGATGGGTGGCTGGAGTGGAAGAAAGGACAGGAGACTGCTCTGACCAGACCTCTGAGGATGCATAGGATTAGAAAGAAGATGAAGATGAAGCAAAACGATGTGGAGACCTTGAGTGCCACGGATGAGGTCAAGTGAAGGCAATGGAATTGCCTTTTGAGAAAATGAACCATGAGATTGTACATTCTAGTTCTGAAGCTGTGGCCGATACTTTTTTGTTTCTTCCCTGTTTTCACAACTATTGCTAAGCTTCTCTCCTACATTTAGAGAAGTATTTCAGGAGTCCAAGCCTGAAGAGGAATTATTTTCTCCTACTCTCACACTAACATGAACCAGTCTGGCTTGGTGCCCTCACGACCTTGGTTAGGTAGTAAAGGGGTCCAAGGAAGGGCCGGATCTTCAGCACCCTCTTCCACCATCCTTTTCTCACTGAATGCTTTCTCCTTTGCAAAGGATCAGCAAGAAGACACCTATGAATAGACAAAGGACAAACAGGGAATAGACAAAGGACAAACAGGGGACCTGTCTTCAAGACTGTCTCATTTTCCTTATTCAAAAACATCAAGAATAGTTTTTCTCCCTTCTAGCTGTTATGAGATTTGCTGATATAGTGTGTATGATTCTTTGGATAAGGGCATAATGTAAAACACAATTGTATTAATAAGATATTACTTGTATTAATCAATATGAAATGCAATAGTATGCTGGGGTGAAGAAGTCAAGAAAAATCACTGTAAACCCCTCCGGGATCTGTAAGACCAGACACTTCCCAATGCTTCTTGCTAAATACTCAGCCTAGAAATTGTCCCCAAAAGAGCAGTAAAACATGCTACTCTAATGTTTGTATTAGATTGGAATTATGGCTTGGAAAATTCTGGCATTCTCTTCAATCACAAAAGGAGTGAGGGATGTTAAATTTCATGTAATTATCCAGTCAGAGTGAGAGCTACATCGTATTCTGTGCTCTGTGTGATAACTGTTTAAAAGGTCAAGGTTCTTATGTTCCTTGTGTGTAGACCATATTCTAACTGAATGTCCCAGTGTGTCTGACAGATGGGAAATAGCTCATTTGGAGCCTGAAAGTCCAGTCTTTAGTTCACGTAACCTAATAACATAAGATTATTACTTTAGCATTTTATACAGATCTGTAATAAAAACTCTACTTCCAAGGATAGCAATCATAAAACTGTTTTTTTTTTTTCATGGAGCTATAAGGAGTGTATAGTTGTGGCCATCTCTCATTAAACCAAGAGAACATGGTTACATTGTTTTTATTTTTCGAAGTTAGGCTTTGAGTTACATGAGAGTTAAACAACTTCTCTGGGTTCTTAAACATCATGAGAAGAACTGGGAATGAAGCCAGCCTTCCTGACTTTTTCTGGGCTTTTAAATCATTCAAAAAGTGCAGAAGTCTTTCAGAGTTAATTCTGATGCTAACAAGCCCAAGAGCCATGTACCTTTTCCATATGTCATTTTTCTTGTCTATTACTTGGCATTCATAAGAAGCAGCCTGTGCCAACTTACACCCTGGGATTTCCTGGGAAGGAGACCAAAAAACTAAACCGAAACCAAAAGTACAAGCAAAGCCAAAGCCAAGCTAAGCCAAACAAACCACCCTGCAGTCAGTGGGCCTAGATACAGTGTTACCGTTACACAAAAGATATAGCTTTAAAGATCTAAAGAAACAGTGCAGTCTCATGAAAACATCCTATCCTCCACCCCATAACCATTGGCAGTAAGAACAGAACGTACTATCTCATCCTGGTGATTCATTTAAAAATCCCAAGAAAAAGGGACTTAATCATTTTCTTTTTTGCTCCTTCTCCTCTGATTTCTACCTCTCTTCTTATGGTCACTCTTGTTTCATCTCTTTCACATTCATTTATCCCTTTTATTTGTTCTTTGTCTTTGGGGTATGCCCTCGTTTGTAATTTCATTTCTGATTATACTTCCTCTGGCTGATTTTATCTACTTTTTTGCTTTAATTATCATAAAAATGCCAACAATGCCAAAATAAGCTTTAATTACCATGAAAATGCCAACAATGCCAAAATTGGTTAAGGGCTCCTGTCTGAATGTCTCCTTGTGGCTGGACTTCTGCCTCCTCCAGTTGGACATGTCTCAAAGTGGACATATCATTTTCGTCATTCCTTACCCCTGCTCTCCACTTCTACTTCTCCTCCACTTTTCTGTCCCCCATCAAAGTTGAGGCCATCACCATCTCCATGGTTTGACAGCTCAAAACTGGTGTCTATCTCAACAATTCCCACTCTCACTTGCATATTGCAAAGTCCTGTCGGTTTTACATCCTGTATGTCTCTCTCATTTGCTCATCTTGATCCATCTGTACTGACACATCCAGCTAGTCTATCCAACTGGTCTTGTACTTTGTCTGGTCCAGCTGTCCTCATACACTGGATATACATCACTGCCTCTCACTCAAGGGTGGAAAGTACCAGACAGAAAAATGAACATCTTATCAGTGTGCTGGTCTTGGTTCTGCTACTAACCAGCACATCAGCTTGGTCAGAGTGCACAGTCTCCTAAGGACTCACTTATCTCATTGATTGCAGTGGGAAGAGAGAGCAGTTTGTCTTCTAGAAGTCGGGCATTTAGCCAGTTGGTCTCTGGAGGCTCCTGCAGGTGTAAGAACTGTGATTCTGCACAATACCTCACATATTGAGACACACTGAAATAACAATCGGCCATGCATTGATCAAATCCAAACAATATGCAAAAACAATAGTTTCGACATGTAACTTTTCATGCTTTTTCGGTTACCTAACACCTTTTTGACATTCTGTCTTTTGGAGTTTCTCATCTTATGATTCATACAACTCAAAACAGGTGGGACAAACTCAATATCTCAGCCCCCAGTGAAGCTGAGACACATTCATGTTAACTCAAACCTGGCATGAAATGCCTTTTTTCTGAGGTTTAAATTTGGAAAATGAGAGAAAGAAGAAAGAAAGGTCATTCTGGCAATGAAGACAGAAAAACATCTTTTAGAATCAGCATTGGCAGCAGCCTGGTGCTAGTATTGCCACAGTCCTGCTCTGATGTTGGAGCAGAGAGCCAGGGCAGGTGGCAAGAGGGTTTTGATTGGAGTATCTGATAATTTCACTTGGACATTATTTATGATCTCACAGCTTTCAAGGCTCTCTTGTTCTCTGACTACTTGACATTGTATAGGCTACTGAATATTCTTTAATAAATCACATCATTGTTTAAACAAGTTATGATGACTGTGTTTGAAGCTATAAGTGATAGCTCAGTAGGAACATCATCTTCTCTGGGAAGTTTTTATTCACTCCGAGATTAAATTAACTCTCTGTGCTGTAAGTTCTTAGGGTAGACAGTACTCTTCCTCTTCTAACACATATTATATGTGTATAAAGTTTCTAAGTGACCCAGTCATCTTCTTTGCTACTTTGTAAGCTCTCTGGGGCTTGGGGGAAGTCTGCCTTGCTCCTTTCTTTCTTGCTAGCACCTGGCATAGTGCATAATCTTTAGTAAATCACTGCATAGATGTGGAACTGAATCAAATTATTGACATCTAAATGATTCACACCACAGTCAAACACTGGTTTTCATCTCCCTCATTAAAGACAGATATATATATATATATATATATATATATATATACTGATATATATATACTTATATATATACTTATATATATATAAGATATATATATCTATATACTGATATATATATTTATATATATACTTATATATATAAGATATAGATATATATACTGATATATATATACTTATATATATATACTTATATATATAAGATATAGATATATATATACTGATATATATATCTTATATATAAATATATATATCAGTATATATATATATCTTATATATAAATATATATATATATATATATATAAGATATATATATATACTTGTAGCTTGCTTTATTTTTGCAATGTTAGAGATTGAATGCAAGGCCTTCAAAACTAATGTGGAGATTATTTGAACTTTTGTTAGGTTTGATTTATTAAGCCTTTTTGAGTCTTAAAGTTGCTTGCTCTCCTTGAAATTTCCAATTTTAAAAGGAAAGATAGGGATTTGGTTAAAGGTGATAGATTAGCTATGTGCACTCAACTCATTCTCTCTCAAAGGTTCACTAAGATAGCAATAAAAAGTACATAAAAACCTATAACGAGAAAGAGAACATGACCCCCTAGCATACAGAGGAGAGGGTTTCAGGAATGGTAGGTTCAGGGAAGTTAATCTCCAAGTGTGTACATCTGGGATCATGTGCCAGAGATAGGTCACCTTCCCTCCCTAGAAGATGGTGCTGTCAGGCACAATAAAGAGGTGAGGTGGGGTGTGGGCAATGGTGCTCTGGTAAAGGTTTTATAACCAGATCTCTAAAAGAGAGGGGTTGGAGGAAGAGAGAGAGAGAGACAGACAGACAGACAGAGACAGAGAGAGACAGAGAAGAAAAAGGAGGGAGAGAAAGAAAGAAAAAAAGAAAGAAAAGAGCAGAAAGGAAGGAAGGAAGGAAAGAAGCTTTGCTGTAGAACATGTATTGATTTCTGTCATGAAAGTACTTTCTCATGACCAATTATAAGCTTCTAACCTGACATCACTGGATGAATGAAGGATTAGGGTGCACTGTGAAGGACTGACCCTTTTCGGTTGGCAAGATCTAACTCTAGCACATTGTTGGATATAGAGCGAAAAATAGAGAACTAAATCTAAAATTAGTGTACAGAGAAGTCAATCCTCACAACCTCTCACCTTTTTTACACTAAGAATGCATAGCTCATTGTCCACCATCTTCCCTGTCATATAAACAGACTAGGAAAATAAAATGGTCTTGGAGACAGAACTCCAAACCTCCAGTAAGGAGTGAAAATCACTCAAAGGAACTTTTTGGGGAATATTTACAAAGGTTTTTATTCTTCAGTATTTTTGTGTGTATGTGTGTGCACATTTATATGTAATTTTAAATTTCTTGAAAAGACAGTAGGCTACTTAGAGCAAAACTAATTAAAATACTTAGTAAAAGCTTAAGATGAGGGGCCGGGGGTTTAGCTCAGCCGCTAAGTGCCTGCTTGGCAAATGCGAGGTTGTGAGTTCCAGCCCAAGCACAATTAAAAAAAAAAAGCTTAAGGTGAAATATAAGAACAAGACACAAGGAAGAAATGAGCTCATACTGTTGTCATGGCTCCTGCTAAGGAAAGGGCAACACGGTTTGAAAGTTGGTTCTGATGACCTAAAGATACAGATTGTAAATATTTAGATCAACCACTAAAAAATTAAAATCAGGAAGAAGTCTATAAGAGAAAATAATTGAAGAGATAAAGTAGATACTAAAAATAATCAACAGCTAAAAGGAAGCAGTAATGGAAAAATGGAGCAAAGAACAAGTGGAATAAAGGTAAAGCAAATGTTAGGACTTTAACCCATCCAACTCAATCATTCAACCAAATGAATGAATTACCTGTTCCAAGTAAGATTTAAAGAAAATCCAGGGCCTCAGTTTCACTACCTATATTTTGAGTACTTACTAGCTACACATGGCTAATGGCTTCCATGGCAAACATCACAGATAAAGAAATTCCCATCATTTCAGAAGATTGTATTGGACAGCATCTGTCTAAGCAGTAACTCACTTAAGGTGATCTAGGAAACGGGACACTCCAGCACCAGGGTTCGGTAGTGAGAACATGCACATAGCAGATAGTACAAGCAAACAAATAATTTTAGATAATTAGAATTTTCACACAAAACAAGATATTGATCAGGAAAGCAAAAGCAGTCATAGCATACTTGACTGCAGTGAGTAGTGTTTATGTGCCAAATTGTGCCAACACTGGTACTCAATGTATTCTGAATTGGTGGATCACTGTATTAGGAAAACAGGAGACGTGAGAAGTGGTGACTGATGACAGAGAACTAAACCTCATCTCCTGTGACAAGCGACTAATAGGTAACAGTCATCAATGAGAATAGTACACTGCACATGCACATTTTGGAAAATGTGCAGTGACTAAAATGGGACGAACGTGAAGGAGTTTTCCTCTGGGACTAGGATGTTAAAGATTTGCTGTTTGTCCTAAGCCTTTTAAAAGAAGTGTTTGACTTTTTCAAAATTAGGTGTATATTAGCTTGGCTAACATAAAAATACAGTAATTGTGCAAGCAATCCAGGCAGCCTCCAACTGTTACTTAGCCCATTCATTTTGGATCATGACATTCAGTACCTAATGGGACTCTTGATAATTCATGGAGTCCCTGTTTGATGACTAAATCTGTCTAGTGTTCCATAATGTAAATGAATAAAAGCAATTTTAGAAATATAAATAAAAGTGGGCTTATCTATATATAATGCACATTGGACTTTGTGTGTATGAGGAGAAAAGTGCAAGAAGTGGTGATACTGTGCGGTTCTAGAATCTGAGGCTGGAAATTGAGGAGATAGCAGAACAAGCTCTGCCCTCTGCATCCATCCCTTCCTACCATGCTTGGCGAGGTCCTGAAAGCCCAGAAAAGGCAGATTTGACCTCTGGAGAGGATGAGCCAAAAGTACTAGAAATCTAAGCCATGCACTCTGCAGCAAGACAAATAGTTTGGGCCTCTTGCACACGAGATCTCTGAAACAGACAAACAAACAAAAACCAGCTCTGAGTAAGAGTCTGTCAGACCCTGCTGCGGTGGCATCTCTGCTACTTTGTGGGTATATAGTTGGAGCTCAGTTCATACCACAGAGATTCTCAATCTCTTTGTTGGGGACACACTTAAAATAATGGAATTTTGGGCAATAAGTTAAAAAGACTAAGGATTCAAAATGAGATTTCCAAGGCCTATGAAGACACCTAAGGTGCCTTTTTTTCTTTGTCATTTGACTTTTGCACTCCAAGTTTTGTACTTTCGATGTGAGAGGTGTCTCCTGAGCAAAGCATCGCTTTTTGGGTGGAAGCACCCTGATAATTACATTTATATCTCCATCCAGGAACCACACTTTTACACATTTCAGGCTATCATCTTCCCTCCAGTGCTGACTTTTCGCTTTCTCTCCCACCTAGTCTGGTGTGCAGCAAAATTGTTCCCAGTTCTATATCTTACACCACAACCCACTCAGCAAAATGGTCCATCAGGCAGTTAACTGTCTGAATTGTCTGTTCAGATGGTGCGTTGTAGCAAAAGGCAATTTTATACCCTGATTAAGAGTTGGCAGAACACTAGAAAAGACCAAAGACTTGCAGAGATGATATAGCACACTGGCTGGGAACCATTGGCTTCACTTCTCTGGCAAACCTGATCCCAGAATACAGCAGGCAGAAAGTAGTTCTTCACTGTGCTCTTTTTTCCTTACGACTCCCTGAGGGGTGTGAATTAAAGTCCAGTTTTACCAAAGAGAAAATTGCTGTTCAAAGCAGTTGAGTCAATTGTTCCAATTGACAGAAACAGGACAAAGAAGATACAGTGCTGGATGAGCTTCCAGCCACATGAGGGTCTAAGTGGTCTAGATCAGGCAACAGGAAAAACGGTAAGGTTATGTTAATGAGGATAGAGCGGGTTGCAAAGCGGGGACTTTAGAAGCCAGAGGCAAACTTGACCTACTTTATAAACTTATTCTGTGGTTTTTTGGACCTGGGAAGTGGTGTGTCAGGGCTGAGCATCCTTACATGTTGGCACTTCTTAGGGCTGGGTTCTGAGCCCTGTTCTTGCTTCATTTTATATACTTTATCTCTGAGTCGTTTCACACTTACTTTTTAGAGACTTTATCTCCCAGCACTTTTTTTTTCCTCTAAAGAACAACCCTGTGTATTTCACAGTTTCCACTTGGATGGCCACAGATGGTCCAACCCATCAGTGTACAACCCAGCTCGGCTATTTCTTCTCTGTCCACACCACCCTATAGTCATCATCTCCGTCAATATCCCCTTGTTCACAGTATTGATAAAGTAGAAACTGGAGTTCTCTGCTTGACTTTTCCCTCCTTTACCTTTGACAACTAATTATACTCTCTTGAATCCCAGTCACTGAGAATTCCTCAGTGGCACCCACTGCTACTGACATGAAATCAAACTGCAGCAGGATGAGCCCTCCTCCCTTCTAGTTGTGTCTTTTGTTGCTCTGATCTCCCATGGTCCAGCAGATGCCTGGTGAGCTTATTCCAATTCTTCAATCTAACCAGATCCTCTTTGCTTCCAGGCTTTGCATATGCTCTGTCATGTTTGACATGCCTCCCTGTCTACCTCTCCAAACCATATTTTATTAGATCTCTTGAATTCCCTCTTTGCTCTTGGTCTAGATCAGTGGTTCTTACTGGGGCCATCATTGCCCCACTGAGGATGTTTGACCATGTCTGGAGATGTTTTGGATCATAACTGGGTGGGGTGGGTGCCATTGGCATCTAGTGGGTAGAGAACAGAAATGCTGTTAAATATCCTACAATGTCCTCACATCAGCCACCCCTACAGCAAAGAATTATCTTTTCTAAATATCACTTCCATTGAGACTGAGAAACATTGGTTTATACTTCACCTACTCTGGGAAGCCTTTCCTGACCTTCCCGTGTCCCTTTGACATGATCTCGTGCTTCCGTCCTAAACTTCTCAATGCTCTTCTCTTGTTGCACTAATATTTTCTGTTCACTGGTTTGTCTTCTATGCTGAAACTTCTGAAAGCCAGGCATTGTCTTGTTTGGTGTTACTGGGTGAGGTGATGACTATAGTGTGGGATGGGTAGAGAAAAAAACTGACAAGTTAGGTTTGTCAATAATAGGCTTGAGAGTCTATGCCACCCATTTTCCAGCACACTTCTTGGTATTAGTGGGCAAGCAATACATATTTGTGCATGAGTGAAAAAAAATGAACACAGAAGTCAGGCTATGAGGAGGTTTTCACATACTGCAGTTTTTCCAGAAAGTTTATCATTTGCAATAATGCCTTACTCTAAGTCCTACCCCACAACATTGCTAGGGAAAGCTTCTTTTAGAGACCTCTTGCATATATGTGCAAGGTAAACTGCCAGTCTGCCTGGGGAAATAAATATTTGAATAGTTATTTTGTTTTCTAGTGGCTTCTCTTGCCAATAATACTCTGGTCATGGAAATAGCCTTATTCCCAGTGTGATGTGTACTGCAAAATTACGATTATTTATATTTCCACAACCTGATTTTTTACATTAAATAATAGTTGAAACAGTTGGTGTCATGACTTTCTTTTATAGTTGAAAATGCCACATAATGCAACTTAAGGCAACATGAGCCAATAGATTTCACCACCCAGCACCATAATCTATTAAGCCTGAGATATTTTCAGGGAATTGCCTTAAATCCTTTGGTGGTTTAAAGTAGCTTCAGGGGGATTAGAGGCTTAGAGGTAATTGTTATTGCTAATATTTTATTTGAAATGTCCTGTTCAGCAAAGGTAATGTGACATTTTGCTCAGTGGAAATGCTGTCTTTCTAGGAAAAAGGATGAGCACAAAGGTCAGTGCCCAGGAGAGACAGAAAGGGGAGGGCGTGTGTGAGACAAAGGACAAGGGCCTGAGCTGCAGTGGACGGTGCACAACTTAGCTGAGTTGGAGCCACTCTTGCGTGGACCTTGGGGACCTGGAGTTTTAATTGAACAGCTAATCAGCTCCAAAGAGCAATCTAAATTTTACTGAAAAAAAAATAAAAAGAAAAAAGAAACACAAGTAAGGAGAATAAAGCACACTAAGGTCCCCTTTTCTGGATCATTTTCTTCAGAGGCAGGAAATGTTGGCTCAAAGTCCATTTCTGCCCATCAGCCAATGTATCTGTAATATAAGGTGCAACTACTTTAAAAAAAAAGGTTCTATGGGCTCTTCTTCTACCAAATGTGATGCTGTAGTTCTCAGATGTCTTCAGAAATACAGATTTTAGTTGGAGAGAACCAGGACACCTTGCTGTGAGCATTTCTTTTTTCCTTTTTTTTTTTTTTTTTTTTTGGTACTGGGGATTGAACTCATTACCTTGCGCTTGTCAGGCAGGGGCTTATGGTGCTGAGCTAAATCCCCAGCTCTCTGCAAGCATTTCTTATGCCTGCAGACACACTGGGTTTCTGAGCTCTTCACTGGCCACTGTGTCATGTTTCCCTAATTTCTATCTATGCAACAGCGTCTGAGGTCTAGACTCATATATCACAGTGACAATCAAAATGACAATGAAAATCTCCACTCAAATGCCTCACAGATATTTTAAATTCAATAGTTGTGCTCCTGTAGGCTTCCAGCCACAGCACCCATCCAGTTCTAAATGTTCATGACAACGGTCATCCTCTTGTTGCTTAACATTCCCAGTCTGGAGTTCAGCAATAGCTCATTATGTAGTCACTTTGTGTTCTGTCTAAAATCTGCTCTACTCCAGGAGTCCCAGGGGCCTTTGCAAAATGTATCCTTTGATGTTGTAATACTCTCTGCAAAATACTTTATTGACTTCCCCTCACCTTTAGGATTAGAACCCCAAACCTTTCTTTGGCTCACAGTGTCCTATTTGGTGTCAACATGTCTACCACTGAAGTCTTGTCTCACAGGACTTTCTCTCTGGCTTGTTATGTTCTAACCTCACTGTCCTTTAGGTCTTCAGAAGCTCCACATTTGTCCCCAGCATTGTCTGGTCTTCTGATGAGAACCAGTTCCTCCTCAGCCCTCTTCTTTCCCCCTCACTCACCTATATGAACACCTATATCTCTTTCAGGTAACATCCCTGCTTCTCCTTCATGATCTTCCTTAACATAACTCCCTTGCCATAGGCCCTTGGACACCTATTTGTTTCTGTAATGATATGTTAAGTTTTGTAAGTATTAGATTAATTGATTTTTAATTGATTAATGGGCTTCTTTGCCTTGACCAGTTAGGTCCTTTCTTGCTCACCATTGTAGCCCCAGCATCACTCACAGTACTTTGTTGTTAGAAACATGCAGTAAATGTTTGTTGAATGAATGTTGGTTTAATGATGAAATACATATTGCATGAAATACATTATTGAAAGAACAATTTCATCTGAAAAGAAAAATCAGATAGACTTAGAAGAGACAGAAATTGAGGGTGTCAGACAAATAAATTAGGGTTTCAGGTCACTAGCTAGATAATTAAGGCAGGTAGGACAACTTAATTATAACTGTTAAGCACAACCACTAAGTGTACACAAACTTTGTACTTAGGTATATAATTTTAAGCTTGAGTTTGACTTTTCAGTGACAGATAAGACTTTAAAAAATAGTGATTCTGATTAGGAAATTCTTAGATTTCGCTCAATATTAAGAACACTTAGAATAATGAATACTTTTTCACTTTTATAAAGTCTGATGTTAGGTGTCATTTTGTTGGGCCATTTCTCTCAGTATCAAGCCAACCTATGAATTTTCCACCCAGAGATCCCTTTACCTGACTTTCACACTGTTCTGAAAAGTAAGATTGACTTCAGATTTCTTGAGCTGTTGGCATCCTCTGGATCTATTATGGCTGGACACATTTGTCAGATGAGTTGTCACTTCAGGTCAGCCAGAGTCTATCATCAGGGCCTCTCCTTTACTAGTTGCAACTCCATCTTTATGACATTTTTCTCAAAGAAGGCCAGAGAGTTTTTCAAATGGCAATTACAAATTCAAGAGTGGAAAGAAAGGGACAAATACAAAAATATCATCATGGTAAAGGCCAAAAGAAGAAGTGACTAAAAATAATGAATGGAGAGGATGGCATAGGGTACAGATCAGCTGTAGAGTATGTGCCAAAACTGGAACCACTTTGAATCCTGTTTCTTATATTTCAAGAATCAACCACAAAGAAGAACGTAGTTCCTTCAGCATCCCACTCCATGGAGAAGAGCTCTCGGTCTGCAAGCATCTGGAGGAGCTCTTGGTTTCCTGTTGCTTCTCATTAGCATCTGATGGAACCAATCCATCTTCAGAGGCAGGAAAGAAAAAGACTGGTGTCACATGTTCTGTTGTGTGTCTGCTATGTGTCTGATGTTGTCCTAGGCAATTTCACATGTACTTGGTATTACAAACTAGTATAAGAGCATTTATACAGTGGAATGTTGTTCTCTGAGAATCCAATTGGTGTGGAAAAAGAGTCAGGTATGGGGTCTCCTCAGGAAAAGCCAGATCAGCCTACATATGAGCAGGCCTGGCACACAGTCCTTCCCTCATGCTTTGTACCACAAAATAGCTCTTCTGTGCTCTGTTCATAATGAAAGGACAAAGAAGGAGCAAAAGCATTTGAAGGCTACCTGTAATGTTAAAGACATAGGCCAAAACTACTAGAGAAAAATAAAAACTTGTAGGAAACAGAAACCACTCAAAGAGTTGAGGACCTGAAGAAATATGTAATCTTGTCAGACAGAAAAAAGAAGCAGTGAGAGGAGCATGGGGAAAAACGCCAAAGAATGCAAAAGTATTCTTGAAAATGAAGAATAAATAATAGCAGAAATTAAAACAACTAAAAGTTGAGAGGAAAAATTAAGTTTCCCAACAGTATTTTTATAAAAGATAAGAAAGACTAGAGGGAGAAATTTTAAGAGAATTAGAGGATCATTTCAAATGATCATAACAAAATTCTAGAAAGTAAAATACATAGGAAATAATTGAATTTTGCAAATCAAAATTACACATTTAGTTCCCAGTATAAGACCTATTATGAAAACATGTATTTGCTAAATTTCAGAATAGTGAGGATAAGAGAATAAATAAAAACTATTTATAAAAGGTTAAGAATCAGACTGGAGGCTGGTGATTTAGCTCAGTGGCACAAGTGCCTGTGTGGCAGGTGCGAGGTCATAAATTCGATTCCCAGTACCCCCTCCCCCCGAAAACAAACGAACAAAACGAATCAGATCAGTATCAGACTTCTCAGAAGCCACAGTAGAAACTAACAGAAAACAGAAATAACCTTAAAAATTTTGATTTTAAAACTAAAATTATATATCCAGATAGACCACTGATCAAGGATGGAAGATGTTTTTGGACATGCAAGGCCTCAATTTTCTTTGTATGCATCAGTGTTTCTAAGAAGTCACTAGAGATGTTATAACATCAAAATGAAGGAATAAATTAAGATATGAAAAATAGGATCCAGGAAACAGAAAAGCAACATAAGAGAGAGACAAAGGGAATCTTCACGATTGACAAGGTAGGACATTCTGAGGATAAATAAGTGCCAGGAACAGAGGACAGTGACCCAACTCTGAGGGAGGTCAGGAAGGACCAAGAGAGATGTTCCCAAGAAGATCAAATTGATAGACTTCCTGCTCTGTTGTAACATTCTGAAAGGAATTTAGATTTCTAAGGGAAAGTCTGGGCTTGATTTAGTGGTAAGCACATAAAAAACTCAGCAAGCACATACATGTGTGCATGCACACACAGAGTTGTTGATTCCCTAATCCCCTTGAGGCAAAAACAATGTGTGTGTGTATATATATATATATATATATATATATATATATATATATATAAATATATATAAAACAAATATATATAATATATATGTATATATAAAAATATAAATATGTAAAAGTATGTATGTATAAAAAATATATATGTATATGAATGAAACAAGAAAAGAAATAAAGGTCCAAAAGTTCTACAGTTATAACATGTGAATGTTAAAATTGTTCCAAGCATGATTAGACCAATGGGAAGGGTGGAAGACAAATAGGCACATGAGTGAATAGGAAAGGGGAGGTAGGGTGAGACAGTGGGAAGTGGATAGGAAATGTATAATATGGAAAAAATCAAGACAAAATAGTATAATCATATTTTGGTAATGGGGGTAGAAAATACAGAAAGAATAATCATGATTGCCTTACAGCAGTGTGTGTTTCTAAACTGCGTGTATGAGTGTCTTTCATGAAAAGTGAGAACTTAGTGAAAAATATAAGAAAAATATTTTGGGAACTGAATAGATAAGAAAGTGAAAACATTTATTTGTTGGGGAAGTGATACTTGTTCCCAAGCTGGTGTAATGGCTGGTATCTAGGTGTCTCCTCAGAACCTGATATACTAGGTGGGGATTTTAGGAGCTGGCTGCAGCTAGGACATGTGATATTAGGGATAAGGGTGCTAATACATTAGTCCACTGATTGAAACTAGCATAACTCTGGGTGGCACTGTCCAAAAGCTTGGTAGTCTGTATGAGATAAAAGGGAAAGGCAGGCAGGCTGGCTGTTGCTGCTGCTTCCCTGCCTTCTGCACACATACATGAACCATTTCTCCTCTGCAATGCCCCTCTGCCATGCCACCCTGCCTTGGAGCCAGTTGATTATGGACTGAAACTGCCACAAACTATAAGCTGAAATAAACATTTCCTCCTCGAACTTGGGAGTGTCGAGTATTTTGTCTCAGCAACAACAAACACAACTTAAAACAGCTGTGTAAGAGTGTATGCGCTAGATGCTCTTCCTCTGTGAAACAAACAGCTCTTCACAGGCTCATTTCTAAATTATGTTTGTGGCTGAGGGTGGCTTAATAATTCTTCAGTCTTATTCATGGCAGAGGAACTGCATCACTGGGGAATGTATGCCTAGAGCTCTCTCCATAAGAAAGTAATGGATATGCTTGTTGCCCAGACCTTCCTTTTTCTATGCACTAAGAAATAGTACTTAAAGCCACATATATGTTAACTGCTTTGCAGATTAAACAAAAGTAATAATAAGACTCCATATTGCACTACAGAGTTACCTTTGGCTAAAATTTTCTTCTTGGCCATTTATCATTTTGCTCCCCAAGCCCTGGACTCAGGTGTCTCTGATTAAGCCATTTGTAAAAGCCATTAATTACAGGTACACAAGACTTATCTTCTCTTACTTTCTTTTCTCCAAAAGGGCAACTGATCTGTTCTCTTTTCCATGTCCACACAAAGTAATCTTCCCAGCTGATACTAACATTTAGAATACACAGCCCCTCAAATGATCGCTGACCCTCTGCTTGCTCATCTCAAGCAGATATTAATAAATATTTAAAAACATTCATGCCAGCTTCCAGAGGTCCTTCTAGAGACTTTAGAAGAACATATTGAAAGTACAAAACACTTACTTTGTTCTTGAGGAGAACAAAGATGAATTTTTTCAAAGACCAGAGGATTCTTGCATAATTTTTCCATAGAGATTTGTGAGTGTGTTTAACTATCACCATTCTTAATAACTACCTGGTTCTCTAGTCTTGATTTGACCACTTTCCTCTGGAAGAAATTCCCTGAATAACTGTGTACATGATAAAAAAAATAAATAAAATACACGGACCAAGGGCGATAGTCTCAACTTCTCATTCTACCTTTCTCAGCAATCTGGCATCCCATCTTACACATCTTCCATGTAATTGGGTTACTATGTATCAGTGCAAATAAGTAAAAGTAATAAGTAATGCTGAGCATGGGTCAAATAGTCAAGTATGGCCCTTGACCCTCTAATCTCCATTATCTGTACAATTTAGGTTCTTTAATGGCTAAACAGTAGCTATTACCACTAGTGTCTGGTCTAGGAGAATGGGCAGAACCTAGAGGGCTGTTAACAGGACACAAGTTCCCAGACTTGAGCCCTATAATTTTACTTGGAGCAGGCAGGATAATCCTGACAGTGGAACATGGGTAAATTGAGACATCTCTTTCATCCATAGTCAGAATTCACATCCTCTGGTAGATCATCCTGATCATGCTTACAGTCTCCAGCATAGTCTCTGGCTCCCTAGGATGGGGAGAGGCAGGATCTGGCTTCTTCTGATTCCGAAGGGGAGGTGGATTCCTGCGCTTACTAAACCACAACAGACATACCACACATCAAAGAAGCACTTCTATAAAAGGAAATTTCTTTCTTTCTTTCTTTTTTTGGTATAACTGAAGTCATAGTTCCCGAGAAAGTTCATAGATACACAACTCATCATACACAGCATTCAGCTCATGCTTTGAGTCTCTATAGCTACCTTTACAGCATTACTGGGGGATGGGAATTGACAATTTGTGCCTTAACACTGTGGGCCAGATTACAAAGTGGGTCCACCAGGAAGCCTGCCATCCTTCAGGATTTGGGTATAGACAGTATAAATCTCAGAGTTAACTCAAGATTTCTTATAATGTAGTCAAATTTTGGACAACATTTGGGTCTACTTGTGTCTGTAAAAATATATTTTCTTTGAAAAAAGTCAACAAAATTACAGTTAGGATGCAAACTTAGAATTGAGGTTGTAATAAGAATACCTGTTCTTGAAAATGGCCTAATTTAGCTTATTAAATTACAGCATACTTATTAACTTGGTAGAAATTTCTCAAACACTACTATTTTTATAGCTAAGTTAGATTGAATTGGTTTGGTAATATTTTCTATAGTACTATTATAGTTTGAATTTTTAGTTAAAAGAATGTGTGGAAACAGAAAGTCAAGTACAGAGGTGTAATATGCTCCTTAGTGTAGACAAAGGACCCACAAAAAAGTTTACACACAATCATTTTATCAATTAAAACTCACATATACACAGATACATAAGTTTTGATTTCACAGACCACTATGTGAAAATACTTTTTCATCACATCATTCTTAGCAGTTCTCAAGGTTAGCTCTGTTAACTGCAAAAAACTATACAAGATTTCTTTAATAGATATTCCTGGAACCAAAAATACTTTTAAAGATTCCAAGCTGTTATAATTTGTGTCTGGGTGGGACCCCAAGGCTCATGCAGTCATGGAAGCAGTTGAGTCTAGCATTTGTGATTGGTTCGCTGTCTAGTGCTGGGATTGGCAGTGTGGGTGCCAATCCTGGCCAGGGGTGGGTAGTCAGCATACAGTATAAGGGAGGAAAGGAGGTGTGATTTTTTTGTCCTTTCTTGTCACTTGGAGCCACCATTAATGGCTGCCTTCTAGCCATGCCACTCTGTCTTGGAGCCAGTTGAGTATGGACTGAAACCTCCAAAAACTGCAGGCTAAATAAACCTTTCCTTCCCTAATCTTGGGCATCAGGTATTTTGTCTCAACAATGAGGAAAAAATAACCAATACACAAGCCATAATTTTTGTTGTGAGTTTTCAGGCTTTAGGATTGTTTGTGGGGCAATTTATCATTAGTAGTGACACATGACTGTGTGTAAAACACTGTCACTATAATTAGACAACTTATGTTCATTAGTAACTTCAGTGCTTGTCTCCCATTACAGTGTGAATTTTACAAGGGCAAAACCTATGTCTATGTAGTAAAGTACCATATCCCATCATTAAGCCTACTCCTGAATCTTGAAATATTGTCAATGACTAGTGGTTAAATGAGTTAGCAGGAAGCGGAGGTCAGTCTGGAGATTCCTCAAAAAGCTGGGTTTGGAAATCCCATTTGACCCAGCTATTCCACTTCTCATCATGTTCCCAGAAGAACTGAAAACATCATACCACAATGATATATGTGTACCCATGTTTATAGCAGCACAATTTGTAATAGCCAGATCCTGGAAACAACCTAAGTGCCCATCAACTGAGGAATGGATAAAAAAGTTGTGGCATTTTTATGCAATGGAGTACTACTCAGCTATAAAGAATGATCACATTGAGATATTTATAAATAAATGGACACGACTTGAGACCATTCTCTTAAGCGAAATAAACCAAACTCACAAGTGTAAATACCGTATAGTCTCCCTAGTATGAGAGTTGCTAAGAGTATATAAGATTTTATGGTAAGCATGAGTCCCCATCTCATAGCTTTGAAGCCTTTCAATGTTTTCATTCAGTAGTTGGAATGGTTTTATTCTGTTTTGTTTGAATATATCATGCGTGATGATATGAACAGCTGTTTTGAAGAAAACAAAACATTATGACAGCTATTGCTGATTTAATATCGTCCTTCTTAGAAGTCCTACCATGCTTCTATTCTTCTACTACCATTGGTTCTATCTATCACATTGTGTCTTATTGGGATTTGAATATGTATGATAGTTTAAACAAAATTTTTCTATCAAAAATGAGATATTATAGTACCCATTGATCATTATCTGTTATTCGATTCAGAAAGCCCTGTAGTTCTTTCACTCTTTGCATGCCTTTATACTATTTTGTTATGTTTGATATTATTGTATTTGAAACTATGCTCAACTATAGCAGAGTAAGAGATATTGTGATAGCTACTGTTGATGTCCAGTTGTCTTAATGTAAAGTACTGTGTTGCCTATGTTGTCCTGTTCTGATCTGCTCTGTACTGCCCTCTTTTGTTTTATTCTCTTTAAAATAAAATTTAAAAAAAAAGGAAGAGACCTACTCAAGGACACACTAAATTGATAGTTGAAGCTTGTGAAAGGAACTAATAATCAAAGTCCTGTATTATATGCAGCTCTTCTCTCTACCTGGAAACAGGGCCATTCAAAAACATTTGTTTGGGTCAAACATCATTTTATTTTGTTAAACAGATATGGTTTAAGTCAGAATACTAGAGGCAAGTTTACAAATAGAATTTAATCACTGATACAATAATTCAGTACTAAATACTGGGCCTGGCTAGACTGAGTATTGATTAAATCATGGGCCAGAAAAGTTATTAAAAGCAGTTCATTCAAATAAAAATTTGTACATCATTGCTCATGGTGACATTTTTCATAATACCCAAAAAGTGGAAATAATTCCAATGCCCATCAATCAATGAATGGATAAACAAAATGTGGTACATTCATTTAATGGGAGACTAACCATAAAAAGGAATGAAATACTGACATACATGTGTTGCTATAATGTGTATGAATCTTGAAGATATTATGAGAAATAAAATAAGCCAGTCACAAAATAACACATATTTTATTCATTCATATGAAATTTTCCTAATAGGCCAGAGAAAATCATTAGTTGCCAGGACCTAAAGGAAAGGGAAAGTTTATTTTGGAGTAATGAAAGTGTTCTGGGATTTCAATAGAAATGGTTGAAGATAAGTGCAAAATTGTAAATGCACTAAAAGCCACTGAATTCCACATTTTGAACTGATTGAAATAGTGAATTATGCTATGTGAATTTTACTTCAATTAAAAAACTTAAATGAAAAATATTAGAATATATATTTACTCTGTAATGCTATTTGGCGGAAGAAGAAATGAAAACTGTAAAATGGTTTAAAGATATTTTTTGGCTAAGAAGTAACTTTCAATATATTAAAAACAAATTTAGTTGAACAGTTGGCTATTCAGTCTAGGCTCTGTCTTCATTAATTGTCATGATGCAAATAGCAATATCTATTAAACAAATAATGGTGTCTATTCAGTCTTTCTGGGTAAAAACTGCAACTTGGTTGCTTAACGTGTTAGCTCAGGCAAGTTGGCTAGCCTCTTCATATCTGAGGTTCCTCTTCTGAAATATGAGTGTAATTATAGTGGTTACCACTGTTAATATGACGGGTATCAGTAATTCTCAGCCCTTGTTTCAACTTTTCAGGTATTATGAAAAATTCCACTAATGAACATTGATGTACCAGGGGTCCTGACCAGGAGTCCTGAGGTGCTGACTTCCTGCATGATTATATAGTACAGCCCGGGTAGAGAATCACCTCTGTGTAAAAGGTACAGACACCAGACCCAGCACATAGCAAGCAGTAAATAAATTGTAGGGGTTTTTTTTCACTTTCAAAAAAATTTTATTAGAGCATGTTTATAGTACATGCAGTTCACAGTCTTGGAGAGCAGGTACAGGTACATGCTATACTTATTTCTTTTATTTTTTGAATCTCTTCCTTTCCCTCCCTCTCCCTCCTTCTTCCTTCCCCTATCTCAATTTTCATTCTTGTTGATATTGTTAATCCTATGTTATGGCACATAATGTTTACATTCACTGGAATTATTAGGCTTCTGTTCATGGCATATCTTTATTCTACTTGTTTCCCTTTCCCTTTCTCTTCCCTCCTCACCCTCGTTCGCTTGAATCACTTCCCCATGGCAAGAAATCTCTTTGTGCCCCTCCTTCTATCCATGGTTTACTATGGATACTGTGTGGAATTTAAACTTCTACGTCTGGTTTATTTCACTCAACATTATGTTTTCCAGGTGCATCCATTTTCCTACAAATGTTTCAAATGTATCATTCTATTTAGGCAAGTAGTATTTCATTATATATAGATGCCACATTTTCTTTATCCAGTCATCTAGTGATGGGTATAGAGGCTACTTGCAGGATTTAGCTATTGTGAATTGCACTGCTAAAAATGCTGGTATGCATGTATCACTGTAGTATGATGATCTAAGCTCTTTGGGGAAGATACCTAGTAGGGAGGTAGCTGGGTTATACGGAATTTCTACTTTCAGTTTTCTGAGAAATCTCTATATTTCCATATGATTGTGCTAATTTATATTTCCACCAACAGTGAAAGAAGATTCCTTTTCCACTACAAACACACAAGCATTTGTTGTTTGTTTTTTTAATGATTGCCATTCTTTCCAGAGTAAAATGGAATCTTAGCATTTTTTAAATTTGTATGTCTGTAGTGGCCAGAAATGTTGAATGTTTTTTCGTTTATTTGTTGACCATTTGTATTTTTTCCTCTGTGAACTGTCTGTTAATTTCACTTTCCCTTTTCTTGGTTGAGTCTTTAATTTTAGGTAGCTTAATTTTTTTGAGTTCCTTATATGTCCTAGATATTAATCCTCTATCTGAGGAATAGCTGGCAAATTTTTTCCCATTGAATAAGTTGTCTTTTCCCTCTATTAATTAAAAAAATTATAATTCTATAATGTTGCTGAGGATCATTCACTCCTTATATCATTTTATGAGATTAAATTATACCTGTTAGTTGAGTGTGATGGTGCACACCTGTAATCAAAAGTCTGAGGCAGGAGGATCACTAGGAGTTTGAGACCAGCCCAAGGTACATAATGAGAGTTAAGGTCAGCCTGAATTACATAGAGGGACCCTGTCTCAAAAAAAGCAAGCAATAATAAAACCTAAAATAATAATTACTACTATGACTACACTACTACTACTACTACTACTACTAATAGAGTATATCTACAATAGTGTAAAAAGGGATAAGGGAAGTTGGTCTAATAGTATATGGGAAAAGGAAATATATTTCAACAGATATTTATATTGTGTTCAATAGAAGGCCATTGTATCTTCTACAGAAAATGGGTAGATTCTTTTATTTTGGTAGAAATTCTCTGCCTTTTGTTTAATGGAATTTCCCTGTATGGTTAATTTTGCTGATATTATTGAAATGCCCTTATCAGTGGTTTGTATATTCTCAAGAATCTTTTTGTTTAGAGCTTCATTGGTGTGCAAGTAACATCTTTTAGATAATGCAGATAACACTTTAAAAACAAACACGAAATCCCAGGGTGGCAACACATCTGTAATCTCAGCTATTTGAGAGGTTGAGGCAGGAAGACCCTGAGTTTGAGACTAGTCCGGGCAACTTTCCAAGATCCTGTCTCAAAGTAATAAAAAGGAGTGTGGATGTAGCTCAGTGGTAGAGGGGCCTTGGGTTCAAGCCCCAGTACTGTGAGAACACCTTTGTGCACATGCATGCACACCTACACCCCCCCACAGACAAGCACAAAATTTCACTTAAGTAATTATGTGCAGATAAAGTGCAGCTTCTGTGGTCCCAAAGAGCTACCCATTAACCATGCTGCTAGATGAGAATAGGGACTCAGGGCTGCTCACTAACCTTCCTGGGCCTCAATTTCCTCACTGAAAAAACAAAAAGATGGAACTAGATGAATCATATGTTTTCTGCTATGGCTAACATTTTGTGAACTAGTGCATATGCAATTAGATGTTGTGGCCTTGGGTTTGATGATGGGTTGGTTTGTAGATGTCCCAAGCAGCACGTACGCTCACAAGCTGCGCTCTGGTCTCTGGGCTGTGGAGTTCATTTCTTTACTGCCAGGTGCTGAAGTGAGCATCTTCCCCCTGCACCTCTTTTTCTTCCTAGTGTAATTTTCTGATTCTAATGTTCCTTCTTTTGCTTTGTTAGTTATTTTCATACCTTTTTACATAGAAGTGAACTGGTAGTTACCACTGGGTATGGTAATTTCCCCACAGGACATTTTGGAAGTTTGTGGGGCTTTTTGATCTTCTGTACAGTCAAACATGAACATTTACATGTGGAAATATACATTTTAAAAAAGTCACAAGTTACTTTAAAATATTGTCTTCCTTATATAAAGGGGCATGTATATTTTAAATTATATACATGGATTACATACCTAGGAATTGACTTTAGGATAGTATGGAGGCATTACAAAATATCTATTATAAAAAGGCTCTGGTGTATTTTAGGATCTTATTAAAACATTCTCTAAGACTAACTGGGACCACAATGGGGAGAAAGAAGCACTCTTAGGTTCTTGTCTTATTGCTGGAGCAAAAATACCTGACACACAAAAGTTAAAAGAAACAGCTTTATTTTAGGTCATAGTTTATGGAGATGTTGGTTCATGGTCAACTGCTCCATGGCAGGTGGCCTGGAAAAGGGGCTTGGCAGAGGAAAAAGTCCATGGCAGGGCAAGCAGGAGGCAGAAACAGTGAACCTCTTTTTCTCTTTATTATTTATCCAGGCTACAGGCCTATTGGTTGGACTCATCCACTTCCATAGTGGGGCTTCTGTTTTAAATAAATCTATTTGGCCACACCTAGAACTGTGCTAATCCAATGAGTGGACTGATCCAGTCTCTCACATCCATAATCCATATTCACATACCCTAGATCCTGCTGCCTCCCCAAATCCCCACCTATGAGCTCATGAAGCTTTGGGGATACATTTAGATACAAGTTATAACAGAAGGGTATTGGGTGCTGTATCTGCTGAGTAACAGTCAGCCAGGCACCATGCTTTGTTCTGTACAGCTTTTTTACTTAATTCTTGCTTTATCCATCCCACGTGGATTGTTCTCTTATCTTTCCAGATGAAGATACTGAGGCTTGGGGAGGTTTATTAATTTCATTTATTTGCCAAGTATTTTAGTGCCTACTATGTGCATTTTGGTAGCTTGTATAGAGCTGGGAACAGAAAGGACATAATTTCTGTCCTCAGGGAACTTAATGTTTTAGTGAAAGAAAAGGCCCATACAGCAAACCAATAGATATGCATGACGATGCCAGGTTGTGGTGGGTTTCCTGAAAATGCCTGAAAGAATGGCTTGGTAAAATTTGCCCAGAGTCACATGGTGAGTGGTGACGGTTCCATTTGAAGGTACGTAGTATTGTTGTTGTTGAGGGGTGGTACTGGGGTTGAACAAAGGGTTTTCATCATGAGGTACATCCCTAGTCCTGTTTCACTTTTTATTTTGAGGCAAGGTCCATTAAATCATTAAATTTCCCAGGCTGGGCTTGAACTTGTCATCTTCCCCCCTCAGCCTCAAAGAGTGCTGGGGTCATAGGCTTGTACACCATGTCCGGCTAGATAGCATTTTTGGACAGCACTATGATTACAGAATTGCAAGCTCATCACTTCCAAGGCTGCCTAGAATGTGGCTAGAATACACGAGTGAAAAAAGAGGGGAACCTATTCAAATTATTCCTGGATTTTATTTTCTTTTTGCATTCTCTGCTCACATGACCCTAGCAATTAGACTATTTCTCAGTCCTCTTGTTTGTATTATCACTGACATTTATTAGAATGCATTTCTGAGTAAATAATGTTAACTGTTTTTCTAATTTCTGAAGTGTAATTTGCAGAGCCATCTTCAGTTTTGTTCCCCAGTGGCAATGTATCTGTCATACCCAATTTCTAATAAGTGTATCCACCCCATGAAATGAGGAAAATGTGTGCTGAAAACAGATGTATATATGCCTAAAAGTGAAATAACAGGGGCTTTGAGCCAGACATTTAGAAGGATGATTATAGTCATTCTGTGGGTAAATGGCAGAGAGGTAGGTAGAGGCTTCTGTTAAAGAAAAGAAAAATCAAGCAACAGTTAAAACAAACAGAAAAAGGAGGCATAAGGTCTAGACAGTGAGAATGTATGCAGAGTTTTTTGATACCAAAAAATTAGGAAAATTATGTTCTTTCCTTAAGAAAACAAAATCAGGTTTAGAAAATCCAGTGATATCTACTATTAAAGATTAAAATGAACTTTGTTCAAGTTACATATTCCTTTGTTAACCATAGCGATTAATGAAAGCAATGCTTAGTTGCTTTATTCATGATTTCAGACCTCCAAGAAAAAAACTTCAGAATGAAATAGAAGGGAGAGCACTTCTGTATGGGCTTTGGTTGCAGGTGCCGCAAAAGTCATCTCTGCACACCACAGTCACAACCCTGGTGACACTTGTGGTGCTGTGATGCTGCACTAGTGTGATGCTGTGACTATTTTCCTAGGAGAAAATGACCCTCAAGAAGAGCTCAAAAGCTTCTAACCCCACTTACAAGGTAATGACTATGATCAGAACTCTGTGCACTATGCAGAGCTCAGATAAACCGTGAGCTGACTTGTGTTTATTGAACACGTTAAGTACCTAGTATTTTGTTCTTTCACTCTTCAGCTTTTATGTGACATTGTTGTTTCCTATTTAAAATGGCTACCTCAAATAAAGGTGATTTTACAAATGTGTATTTAATTTCCCAGCTCTTATTCTTGACTGTGTCTTTTATCTTTATAGATGCTCAATTTTTTGACAATAATTGACAAAAGTCCATCTAGCATTTCTGTGTTAAGTATATTACTTTGAAAACACACTTTTCTCTAACTGTAACTAGCAGTCTCATAATGAACAGCATGAATAATTTCTCAAGCAGCATAACTTGCATCAATTTTATAAATTCGGGGGTTAATTTTAAATTGTTTCTGTAATAATATTTCAGTATTCATTACCAAGTCTACACTGGTCAACTCAGACTCTAGGGAACTCAGTATTTATATTGTATACTCAGTTCATCTTTTGCAGCTATATTGGCTAACTTGCAAATTTATCTGTAATATGCCTGGTTGGTTATGTAGAGAAAACAGCTACTCTCTGGGGGCTAATGTCTTTTTTTCCACCAATCAGAACACAGTTCATGATTCATTAGGTGTGTTGGCTAGATTATTTAACTTAATTCAATATAAACTATCTAATTCCTGAAGCTTTCCTTGTATTCAATATAAATGAAACAATTATTCTTGGACACAGTCATTCAAATAACACCACACAGTTTTACTAAGCCTCAAGATAGTCATTAAATCCCAGCTATCCACTGCTTTACATAAACTACTCATGCTGAGTTTTTGAGGGTATAATGTTACTGAAACTGTTTAGATTCAGTAAGAATATGTTATTCTATATTTAATGAGAGAACATCCCAATTACATGGCAATGTGAGAAATCATAAAATATTTCTAGGTAGTATCTTTGTCCTTGTTTGGATAGCTTGCTTTCTTTTGTTACCTCTCCTTTTCCATGGGGAAAGGAATAGATCACTGCTGAAAAGCACTTACTGAGGCTTAACATGTTGTGATGCCATCTATATCTGGCCAACTGTTGGCGGGCAAAGCATATGGGGCTGGTGTGTCTTAGCTTTTTGTCACCGTGGGCCGATGACAGACAATGAATTTAAATGAACAAGGTTTATTTTGACTCATGGTTTCAGAGGTTCAGTTCATGGTCACTTGACCCCATTGTCTTTGGACCTGTGGTGAGGAAGTACATCATGGTGAGGAGTCCTGGCAGAGGGAACTGCTTGCTTTATGGCAGCCAAAAAGCAGAGAGAGAGAGAGAGAGAGAGAGGAGCTGAGGTACCAATCTTCTCTCTGAGGGTATACCTTCAGTAGCCTAACCTCCACCAGTTAGGCCTCCAATGGCAATGCAAGCTGGTGAACAAGTTTTTTATGTGGGCCTTTGGGGGAACACCTTCCCAAACAATAGTAGCTGGTATATTTTTCCTCTTAAATGTAAGTCAGATGAAATGTCCCCAAGCATAGTGTCCTTTGTTTTAGATTGGGTTCCTAGGAAGCAGACTCTGAGACAGAAAATTACACACTGATTCAATTAAAATTGGAAGTCAGAGAAACTCAAATACAGTGCTGTAAGGGTACATGGACCTGGAATGGCCTTCATAGATGCCCTGAATTCAGACAAGAGTTGCATCGTTATTCTTGCATCAGCAAGTATCAGCAGTGGGCTAGTTTCTGGGAGGATTATGGCCTTGTAACCTCTGCAAACCATCAACAGCCGATAATCTCAGCAGCTAAGGAAATGAATGGCTCAGTGCTAAGGGGAAGTCTTAGAGTCTTCAGTCCTCTAACCCTATTTTACCAAAACCTAGGTGAGGACTACTAACAGAACACCATATAGAGGAGTAGCATTGTTTTCTTTTAACACAGCATTTACATTATTTTCTAGCACCAAAGCTTGACTTCAGTCTTTAAAAATGTATTATCTTTCTTTTGTCTTTCTCTTCTCTTTCTGCTTTATCCTAAACAAGGCCAGGAATGCAGTAAGGTAGACCCTAGAGGATTTCAACCTTGGAGAATAACAAACTGTGTAGAGCAGTTCCTATGAGACGAAGCTGAAACACTGGAGGTGGAGTTACTGAGGTCTGCTTAGACACCCTGGAATAACAAGACACTTTAAAAAAGGAAGGAGAAAAAGAGCCCCCAAAAAACTGCTTAGTTAGAGAGGCTGTAAGTCATAAGGACAGTTTGTTTCTTTCTCTCGTTATTCCTTCTGGAAGCCAGCAGGGTGCACATAGGTACACACACTGGCATTTGTCTAGCTCGTCACACTTAATCACTCTCTTTGATCTCCAGGAAGGCCCTGTACAGCTGTCAGAGGCTGAGATCACTTTTGTTCCTCCCTACTTCCTTCTGACTCTACTTTATACCTGTTTAACTACTTTATAATCTTTTCATTCACTTAACTCATAATCATTAATTTACTCATTTATGGAATGGTTGTTATGTGTCAGCTTTATTCTAGGGATTTCAATTTTCTTTTTTTTAATTTTTACTTGAAAGAGAATAAAACAAAAGAGGGCAGTACAGAGCAGATCAGAACAGGACAACATAGGCAACACAGTACTTTACATTGAGACAACTGGACATCAACGGTAGCTAACACCATATCACTTACTCTGCTATAGTTGAGCATAGTTTCAAATACAATAATATCAAACATAACACAACAGTATAAAGCCATGCATAGAGTGAAAGAATTACAGGGCTTTCTGAACTGAATAACAGAAAATGATCACTGAGTACTATTATATCTCATTTTTGATAAAAAAATTTTTTTGTTTAAACTATCACACATATTCAATTTTCAACAGGCTGCAAGAACTTTTGATTTTTGTCACTTGTTTTGGTTCCCTTCTGGTTCTTGTCTTTTTGACTTTAAGATACAGCTGGCCTAGTCATTGGTCTATGAGTATATTTTAGATTTGGTCTTCTTTTTTTTCAGCTCAGAAACCAGTGTTTCCTGCTTGATAAGCTGGCCTTATGTCTTCGTCTCCAAATAAATACCATTAAACAGTTGTTGAAAACTGCTTTGGCCTTCAAGTCTCTGATCATGGATGCTCTTCTAGCACCTACCAGCCATGACCGCTCAAAATGAGCAAAAGATAAATTTATGCATGAATGAGAATATCTACAGCAAAGCCAGCATGTGGAGGCTGAGGACCAAACTGAGGAACGTGGTAAGTGGAAACAACAAAACGGGACTGTCTGCCATTAAAACACAGTCATTTGATATGTGTAATTATTTGCCTGTCTATTTCACTTCTCTTTTAGGGACCAGAGCTAGTTAAACAATTGTCATACTTTCATTTGGAAAACATTTGGACAGCTCTGATTTTATTATGATCTAGTATTTCTAGGTTAGTATAGTTATGGAGGAAAGTGGTTCACTTAGTTAGGATTTTCCTTCCATCTTTTTTTTGTTGTTGTTGTTGTTTTGGAAGATCTTTCTATGTTCTTCTATGTTCTTGCTCAACAATGCTGAATTTTTGTTTTATCACTCAGTTCAATGCAAGATCAAGGGAAGTAAGTCAACGGGCTGAGTACATGTTCTCAAGTTTCATGCCCACTTAGATATGCTAGGTGCCAACATAAAGAACTGGAGTAGGACAGAGTATCTTGTCCTTTGGCACCAGGAAATTCAACTGTAAGATTTCTGTTCATCCATTAAGTTATACCACCTGGATAGAAATATGCAAAGATAACAGCAAAATCCAATTATAAATGCCCATTTGGCTTCAAATTCCTCTCTGCTACTCCCTTCTGTTACAGACACATTCTTCCACAACTCTGTTCTGCTTATTTCAGCCAGGAAGCCACTGTTGCTGAGTATTCACTTGCTATGCATGATTTTCTGTCTCACTTCGTTACTGACTTTCCATATATTTTCTATTTTCATTTTAAGATGCATCTGAAGTCCCTGGACTATTCCTATTAATTTTTTCCTTTTGCCATGATTTGGTTTCCATTTAAATTTCATAAAAATGTTATTTAAGTCAGTCAAGATAGAACTTTATGAAAGACTCAATATCAAAATTATGTTGCACTGCAAGGAATTATGGGTACAACTAGAAGCAAGAGCATTTAAAAATCTCTATTGAGGTTCTTTAACTGAGTCTATTGGAAGGTAATGAAATAGCTTGTGCTTGATTTATGATGATATATTCTGACATATAAAATACTATTTGTAAGTAGTTTAATAAAAGACTACTGCCCTAACTTCCAAATTAGCAGCAGAGGTGATTTCTATTAGAGAAAATACCAGTGGAGGATTTGTTCTTGATGTTAAATAAAATAGTTCTTTTACTCTATACAATGCACTCTGTTGACTTGTAGCACAGCTACAAAGAATAAAAACATATCTCTGCTCATTGTTTATTTACTACATTTTGGGGTACATATGGCAAAATCATTTTCCTTACAGTCCTCAGTTTGGTTTTTTCCTCCTGATTATGTGTTAAAAATCTGCACATATGGTTCCTCTGTGTTACAGTTTAACCATGTGAATCTCCAAGCCTCTTTTATTCAATGACATTTCTAGTATTTTAATGAGGGTTTGACATTTTCACATGTTACAAATTTGTTTTATTTTTATATTCATCGAAGTGACTTTCATCCTGCCTTTGTGTGTTGCCGGCCTACAATTTCTAAAGGTGCTTGGAGACACCTTTTCAGAAAGAGGAAGTGCAACAGGAAATCATGCAGAATTCTCAATGTTAGTGTTCAGAGGAGTATGTTTGTGAAAAAAAATGTCTTGCAAGGTTATAAGTGAAGGGTTTTTGTTCTGAGCAACATCAAATACTAGTTCCTTTTTAAATGGCAAAGGCCAAACATGATTTGGACCAGGATTTACAAATTCAAATGCCTAGAGGGCTCAATGGGTGACATAAGTTAAAGAGGCAGCCCTGGCAGACTGGAAAATGGTAGCAGCATGCCCCATTTAAAGGAGTCTGCAGTGAATTTGTCATTTCTGATGGTTGCTATGTGGGAATGTCCAATGTCATTAGTTTTTTCATTATTCTAATGACATATGAAAACCAGTATAATTAAGGGAAATAGTCTGAGTTTTCCATTTGCTGTGTCTAGACTAGTGAACAACTTTACATATGAACTACGTTCACAGTGAATGACTGTACATCCAAATAGTCCAGAAGGAAGGCAGGGTTGGGGGTTGTCTTTCGCGTGCCCAGAGCCTCAAGCTGGGGACCTTCAGTTGTCTGCTCAGGGCAGAGTGGTGTGTGTTTTCATTCTGAGACCGTAAAAGGGACCCATGCTGTACCTTAATTTCTGGAAGAACGCTCAGTCTCCAGGGAGTTTGTTTTGTTTTGTTTTGTTTTGGTTTTGGTTTTGTTTTGGTACCTGGGATTGAACAAATGACCTTGTGCTTACCAGGCTACAGGGAGGTTTTGACATGACATACATAACTAAAATGTAATCTTGAAGTCAGGTAAATTCTCAAAAGATGTTCAAATGCAATTCAAAGGAGAGAGAAATCACATGTTATTGGTGAGACCAGGGACAGATTCGTGCCTACTGAGATGAATATTGACAATAAATACAGATTTGTGGTAAATGTGGGCACATATTTCAGGTGGAAGCAATAGGTGATCCAAAGATAAACCATAGAAAATCAGAGGTCTGGGAGAAAGCAGGAACTAGACAAGTGCTGTTGGAGAGAAGGCAAGACAGGTAGACTGAATGCAGAGGACATCAGATGCTAGGCTGAGGAATTTACATAATTATTTTGATAGATAAAGAGAAGCCACTGATGCTTTTTGACTTGGGAAGTTCTCTGTTTACTGATCTCTATAGGTGAAAATTTAAAGACCCAGATGACAAAACAGGAGACAGGGTCCATTGGTTACTCACAGTTTGATTTAAACTCATTTTGGGTTGTGTGTTTGTGCTTTTGGTGGGAGCTTACTTTTGCATTCTTGGTCAAGACATTTAGTTGTCGAGGAAGGGAACTGATACCCAGGTGTCTATGCTTAGTGTTTGTGACTGAGGCATCAGCTCAGTATATACAACCCTGATGGGTCTCCAGGGAATAGAATGTCACATTTCCAAGGACTGCTCCTGTACCTTTTTGGCCATTAGAAAAGCGTTCTAGATCAATGGAAATTCAGGGTAAGGACCTCAAGGCTGGAGTGAAGTGAGTGAGGAGAAAGTCACCAATGACATCAGCAAAGTGCCTGGTGTCAGTTGATGGAGCTTGTTGTACATGCAAAAGTTTGGCTTTTACACTAATAAGATAGGAAGTCATGGCAGGGAGTCGCTAGGCAAATCAGTGGCATAGATGATTTTGGATTTAATTGAATTAATTATTTTTGTTATCTTGTCTCACTTTCCATCTCTCATTATTCTCTCTTCCTCTCCATTTTACTATTTTGGGGAGATTTTCTTAACTTTGTTTTTTCAATTCACCTATGGATTTTTAAAATCTGCTGTAACATTTTTAATTTTCAAATGCTTTTATATTCAGACTTTAGAATTTTTTTTTATTTTAGAGAGAACAAAACAAAACAAGAGAGAACAAAGCAGTTCAGAACATAACAGTGCAAGCAACACAGGACTTCAAAACAAGACAACAGGAAATCAACCATGGCTACCATAATGTCTCTTGTTTTCTTCAAAATAGTTGTCCATATCTTCACACATGATAAATTCAAACAAAACAAAATAATATAGAGTAAAAGAATGAAAGCATTACAGGCCTTCAAAACCAGACAATAGGAAATCAGTATTGACTACCATAATGTCTCTTGTTTTCTTCAAAATAGCTGTCCATACCTTCACACATGTTGAAATCACATAATAGAAAATAGAGTAAAGCCAATCAAAACAAAGAATCAAACCATTATTGGACTTCAGAACAAGATGATAGGAAATCAGCAATGGCTACCATAATGTCTCATTTTCTTCAAAACAGCTGTTCATACCATCACACATAATAAAATCAATGCTTGTAAACTCTTTAGGAGAAGTTCTTGGCAAGACTATACATGTTCATATATCCTTTCTGTATTAGAAAAATAAAACAAAACAAAATAAAATATAAGAAAAACAAGAAACAAAAGAGACAAATAAGTAACAATAACAAAGAACCCAAAAGAGTAACACTATAGGCTTTCAAAACAGGGTGATAGGAACATAACAAAGATTATTTGGCATAGTTATCTTCAAAAGAGCTACTCAGATTATCAGATATAGATAGGCAGAATTGATCTAAACCTATGAATGTTAGCTGTTTTGTTTCAAGAACTAATAGAATTAGTAGTACAATCATCTTAGCTATCTTAAGTGTATATATACAAATCTATATCTTTTTTATTTTCCCTTCCTTCTTTTCTCCTTTTCTCTGCCGGAATTATTTTCCCTCTTTGAGCAGTTTCTTACTCTTTCACAATATTTATTGAAGATTTTGTATTTTATTTACTCTTTCAGTTTCTTATATTAGGGAGACAATATGGTATTTACACATGTGAGTTTGATTTATTTCACTTATGAGTATGGTCTCAAGTCACATTCATTTATCTATAAAAGCCTCAATGTAATCCTTCTTTATAACTGAGTAGTACTCCATTGCATGAAAATACATGTTTTTTATCCATTCCTCAATTGTTGGGAATTTGGGTTGTTTCCAAGATTTAGCTATTACAAATTGTTCTTCTATAAACATGGGTGCACATATATTACTGTGGTATGATGTTTTGTATTCTTCTGGGAATATGCCCAGAAGCAGAATATCTGGGTCAAATGGGACTTCCAATCCCCGCTTTTTGAGGAACCTACAGACTGACTTCCACAGTGGTTGCACCAGTCTACACTCCCACCAACAGTACCGAAGAGTTTCTTTTCTCCCATAACCTTTCCAGCATTTGTTATTGGTGGTTTTCTTGATCCTGGCCATTCTTTCTGGAGTGAGATGGAATCTCAGTGTGGTTTTAATTTGCATTTCTCTAATGACCAATGTTATTGAACGTTTTTTCATGTATTTATTTTTCATTTGTATTTCTTTAGCTGAGAAGTGTATATTCATCTCAGCTGCCCATTTTTGGATAGTTTCTTGTTTTATTTTATGGATTTTCAATCTTCTTACATTATCCCAAAGATATTGATTACAGCTTTAGGTAATATTTTTCTTTTTCCCACTTTGACTTTTTTTGTGAAAGTCACAAGACTTTTTCAGTTGTTTTAGGATATACCTTTCACATTTTAGAGGCTTTCCTTAAATGTCAAAGGGCTTTAATATCTCTATATATTTAAAAATAAGGAGCTAAAATGTTAGTTAGAAACTCTAGTTGTGAGTGTGGGATTATGAAGTGATAGTATCTCCAGAATAAGAGGGTAGAGACCCAACTGTTTTGTTGGAGGAACCAAACTATCAGCAAATATGCATCTTTTCACCTCAGAGAGAAGAAAACCTCTAATCTCACGCATAGGATGGTGAAAGAGAAAATTGAGATTTTGTATATGACTGGAGGATCTCAGGGAAAATATGTCTGTTTTAATTTAGTTGTCCTGATTTCAATATGGTGTTTTCCTTTGTCACAGCACTTCCTTCTAAATGTTTATCAGAGAAAACTCAGGGAGGTTCATTTGTACCCATCTTTTGCTAGCTGTTATGTTCCTTGCATCCCTAGAGCAGGTGCAGATGCAGCCTCCTGGTAGCTGCCTGTGTCTCAACAGGTGCACCCCCTGACATGGAGACTTCCTGTCATCACAGAAATGCCCTGTCTGCTCTGCTCTGTGCAGCCATGGCATGCCTTGGGCCTGTCCCCAATGCCTGAGTCTTTCGTGCCTTCTCTATGGCCTCTGTGACAGCTCTCTGCTCATTTGCTCAGGCCTTGGGCCTTGGATTCTCTTTCCTCCTGTCAGGCTCAAGTAAGATGCAAGGGTCTCTAACAAAACTATGTGGGCCTTAAGTATTTCAGCTGAACAGAATGTTTAAATGAGGGCTCCATCTATAGCCTAGTAAACGGTATTCTGCAAACAGAATCAATTTCTTGCTTTTGTTTATATACTGTAATTAAATAACGTGCCATTTTTGGGAGAAGCTGATGATGAGATCTCATTCTCTGCCTTTTTTTTTTTTTTTTTTTTTTTGAGACATGGTCTTTCTGTAGTTCACGTTAACCTTAAACTGTGTAGCATGGACGAGCCTCAAACTCACAGTGATCATCCTGCCTCAGCCTCTTGAATACTGGAATTACAGGCATATGCCAGCATGTCTGGCTTCTCTACCATTTTTGTAAGTCTTTTTCTTTTTAATTATTTTAAATATATTGCATCTCAATATATTGCTCAGGCGGCCTTGAACTCTTAGGCTCAAATGATCTCCTTTCTTCAATTTCTTGAGCTCTAGAACTACAGGTACATACTACCTGGCCTTTTTTTTTCAACTCTTGTGATTCTGTTATAAGTAAGAAATAATAATTTACTTCAACTTTCCAAAGTAGAATAACCTACTCAGAGAGATTCTCATAAGTCAGATGCAAATTCCTTAATGACTTTGAACTGATCACTTAGCCTAAAAGAAGTTGGAGAGTTTAGCAGAGGTTCTGAACTAGACCTCAGGAGTCATTTCAGTGGCAGTGTTGGTGGTGTGAGCCTATACCTCATCTCTTCTCAAGGGAAACTGTTAGTTCTAGCCATCCTAATGGCTTTTCCTAAACTGTCTTTGTGTCCAAGAATTAATTCCATTTACACCTTCAAATTCTACTTACAGCCTTTGCATATTTGTTTCTAGGATTTGTAACTTAAGATCCAATCTCCACTAAACCTTGTACTACATAAGATTTGGAAGACCAGTTCAACTATGTCTTGCTCAGTTTGTGTGGCTATAACAAAATACCATCGAATAAATGACTTAAACTGAGCAGACAGTTGTTTCTCACAGTCCTAAAGACTGGGAGGTCCAAGGTCAAGGTGTTGACAGATTCAGGTCTGGGTGGTAGACCTCTTCCTGGCTTGTAGATGGCCCCCTTCTCCCTGTGTTCTCACATGGCCTTTTCTTATGAAGACACTAATTTTATCATGGGCTCCACCCTTGTGACCTCATCTCATCCTAATTACTTTCCAAAGGCATCAGCTACAAATACCATCACATTGCAGGCTGAGGTTAAGGTTTCAACAGATTTTAATGTACCTAAGAGTCAAGTGAATTTAATTACATGTCAAAAGCATAGCGACAAAAGTGATAAATGTAAACTGTGACACACATTACATAAGATAGAGAAACAAATGATTGGTATTTCTTTTTACAATAAAATTTACCAGGTTTTTCAGTTGGTCACAATTGTCCATCCAGTTTCTAGCATAGAATCTGATTCAAAATTAGGTCTTTAAAAATGCTGGTAAACCAAGAACGGTGCCACTTTGGTCCTCCATTGTCTCATATACATACATCCTGAGCCTTGGCCGCCGCTTTCACTAACCTCCACTTTCCCACTACTACATATACCCGTAGTTTGGGGTTTTGCAAGCAAAATGTGACAGATTATGTGTTACAATAAGAAGCAGGAGGCTGTTCTCTATAATGATTCAAAAAAGAATGGACTTACATATTACTGAAAATTAGGTTTAAAGGCAGAATTCAAAGCAAATGTTTGTCTTAAAATTTTTTCAGGAAACCATCACACTGGAGAAATAGAAAACACAACCAGTGTTTCTTCCAGCACCAGGAATAGCCGATTCCTTTTTTTTTTCTATTCAGTATTGGTTGATGTTGGCTTGAACTGAAGGGTTATATTGTATAAAGATGATATTTTAAGTGCTAAAATTAACTGCATGTGGTAATATACTGTCACTACAAAAAGCAAGCCAGAATGGAGTCTGCTTGAAAGATGGCAATTTCCTACCTTCTCCATCGGTCCCACATTAAGATACAGAACTACTGAGTAGAATACTGAAAGGAAATATTATTTTTTCTCTATCTCTGTCTTTCCCATCCTCCCTCTTTCTTAATTTCTTGTTGGCTCAGCATACCTAGTTATTACCCTCAAGTGAAAATGTGCATGTGATGAGACTTCTGTATATCCCAAAGTCTCCATTTGAACTGTACCTGGAAGAATGACAGGAGATTTGCTGTTTGCTTTGAGCAGAGTGAGACTGATACGTCAGCAGGGCAATGTGCACTGGGTTGTCTGAAGGAAATGTGAGAAGCGGCTATGGGCCAGCAAATCACTGCTCTGTCATGGTGGTGACTCTGGCTAGGGATGGAGGAGACTTGTCTTCCATTAGGGGGAAAGGTTGCATTGTGTATACCTCTGATTTTGGGGTTTTTCAGTGGACCTCAAGTATCAGCATGCATCAAAGGGAGACATGTGTTTATCATAGTGGAAAGGATTCAGTTGGGGAGAAAGATCAAGGGAGAGTTCTAGTTTCAGCTTTTTCTGGTTGTGAGATTTTTGGCAAAATGTTGACTAATTATTATGTAATTCTTCTATAAGAGAAGCAATGCAGATTACATAAACATTATATATAGCTATGGCATTAGCTCAGGGCCTTGGGCATGCTAAGCACCCAAAGCATGGCAGTTTTCTTGCAGACTTCTAACCGTATAAGCAAACCCCATTCATGAGATGGTGGGAAGGTGGGAGTTTGATTGAACAAAGTCATGATGTCTGAAAACTCAGATATCATATGATCAGACACAAGTAAGGGATTGGCAAAGAGGAGGTAATTGAATGCACCATTGGGAGGTATGCACAGAGGGAGGTATGGAAAGCACTGGTCTGTTCATGATACCTGGTCTTTAGCTTTAGGTGAGGCCTGGCCAAGGCCTCTGTTTTCTCTGTTTGCTTAACAGTACAATTTAGGGAGTTTGATCACTTAATCTGTCCCAGGTTTAAGATAATGACACTGTCAAGTCTCTTCTCAAATTTTTCCACAATGCCCATCTAAGTCATCCCAAATTAGACCTATTTCTTTGGCTGGTCTAACAGCTCAACACAAAAACAGTTCCAGGTTCTCTTTGCAGCTTTTTCTGATATCTTTCTTAGAAGACCCAACCCCAGGAGCTGGCATTATAACTCACTACAGAACATTTCTGGCATGTTCAAGGCTCTGCGTTTGATCCCCAGTACCAAAAACAGAGCAAAACAACACCCCAACACAGAAGCAAGTTGTCTCTTTGTTGCTTGCTCCCTGCATTGGCATTTCTTTCCCTTTGTTTTTGCTAGTTTCTCTTCCTACAGCCTCTGCACACCCTTTGCTGAATGCCACATGACACCATTTCCATGAAGCATTTTGTATTCCCTCAAGACAGTTGTGCTAGCTGCATCCTTCTGTTGGTCCCCCACCATGGTCTCTGCTGCCAGTGGGAGAGAGACTAGGGTGATGTAGCACAGAAAGTTTCCCGTCACCTTGCAATCACACAGCTGACCACATTGGTACTTCTATGATTACAATGGTCTATCTGGTGTCATTTCTATTGGCAAATTTGCAGATGAGACCACTAGGTGAGGGAAAGATCCTTTAAATGATGCTTCTGCAGAACTCTGAAAGAAATGTGCTGCTCCTCACAGTCAGGTTCTGGAAACAGTGAGACATAGATGACATTTCTTTTAAGCAATATGCAAAGTTTTCCCTAGAGGAAAGAGATTAGAAGACAACATTAATTATTCTCAAGACTGTAAGTTCTGATTTTCACTAATTGCTTAAATTTGCCACCTGCTTATTCTGACTGGTGACATTCCACTGCTAGAAATCCAGCCCTGCAGAGAGAAAATCGTTTCTCCTAAGGCCTGCTTTACCTGTGCTACAAAAGGTAGAGTAAGGACTCAACAGCTGCACTGGGGAAGTCAGAGTTTAGGGCTCTTAACTACTGTTTGTGTCCAATTATAAGAAGTCAGAAAATCTATCCCAATGCACAGCACAGCACAGCACTTAGCATAGTGGACCCTGGCACCACACTTTTTATATTCAAATCCCAGTGTCCCCCTCCTACTGTGGGGGCTCTGTGGTTGTCTTAGTCGCTTTTCTCAGCATTGGGACAAAATACCTGACATGCAACATAGAGGAGGAGTTTATTTTGGCAAAGGAAGGCACTGAGAAGGGAAGGGAGTTATACCCTCCCCCAGTGAGCCATCCCTTCTCACCAGGTCCCACCTTCCAGCAACACACTCAAAGCTGATCTGTTTTCAGCAGATCTATTTCCTAGATGAACCCAGGGACCCTCAGTATCCTATGCTTTGTGGCCTCACAGTGTGTTGGGTGAGGGTGGGTAAAATGAGCGCAGTGATGAGCAGCTCTTGAGAGCACGTGTTATGTTCACCTGTTTCTTAGGTCATTTAACTGGTATTCACTGAGCATCTACACGTATACAATGCATTTGTCAGCATAACCAACGTCTGCTGAAATTTGACAGTGCAAATGTAACCTTTCCAAAACATACATAATACATAACTCCCTCAATTTCTATTTATTAAGCATGAAACAAGCCTGTTTTTTGCCTTCATCCAGCTTATCACCTATTGGAGTCTCAACTATAGTATTCACTGAGCACTCAGTGGGGGGAGTTCAGGAGAGGACAGTTAATCAAAGTTAGGGCTTTTGGCAAGAATGATTCTTACAGGAGGTAAAACAAGCTGAAAAAATGAGTAGGAGCTTATCAATGAGAAGTAAGTGTGAGGTAGCAGGGGAAGCAGCCCAGACTGCTGGACAGCCCAAGAAATCAGAATAGAGGATTGAACAAAGCCCAACTGGAGGCTTAACATTACGACTTTTAGTTAAAGAAGTAAATTTGGAGAGATTTCAACTTAAACTTCAAGACAAGGGATGGCTGTTGAGTTTATGAGAGTTGAAGGAGATATTTGAGTTTTAGAAAAGTCATTCTGGTTATGGTAGAAGAATGAGTGGTGAGCCAGAGTGGAGGCAGCTGCTACCCCTGCCCGTCATGGTCAAGCAGGGGTGATGATCACGAGGTGAGTGAGAAGAGAAAGCTTGGGATTCCACTGTCAGGAGACCCGAGTTCTACCCTTTGTGCTAGAGCAACTGCTTATGACTCTGCACGACAATTTGGGTTTCAGTTTTGTTCTATGTAAAATGATTTCTAGGGTCATGAATCTGTTTCTGTGCCAGTCCTTTGCCTTTCCCTTTTTCCCATCCCCATAACAAAGTATCGCAGACAATATGGTTTACACAACAGGAGAGTGTTGTCTTACAGTTCTTAAGGCTAGAAGGGTTGATTTCTCCTGAAACCTCTCTCCTTTGCTTGTAACTAGCCCCCTGTTTACTGTGTCTTACTCTGATCTCTTAGTCTATATGAATCTTTGGCATGATGGTTTAGATCTAAAATGCACCCCAGAGTCTCATGTATTCGAGGTGGAACTTTTGGAAGGTGATTGAATTTTAGGGTGCTATACTCATCAGTGAATTAATCCATTGATGTGTTCATAGCTGAATGTGCCCTGGGAGCCGGGGACTGCGTAGAACAGGTGGTCGCTGGGAGTGTGACCTGCAAGTGTATATTCCTGTCCTTGGTTTCTGTCTTCTCTCTCTGCTTCCTGAATGACATGGATTGAGCAGCATTCCTCCACCAGGCCTTGTGCCATGTTATTTTTGCCTTGGAGCCAGCCAGCAATGGTGTGAACCCTCCAAATAAACTAAATAACCCTCTTCTTTAAGTTGCATATGACAAGTATTTTGCCTCAGTGATGGGAAAGTGCTAATACCTTTGGCCTTCCTGTGTGATCTTATAACATTTTCTTAGAAGAATGTCACTCTGATGGAATTAGGGTTCATAAGAAAGACTTCATTTTAACCTAAACACCCTTCTACAGGCTTTATCTCCAAATATCTCCACATTCTGAGGTACTTAGAGTTCAGGCTTCACATACTAATTTAGAAGGTTGGGACACAAGTGAGCCTATAACTCTTTTTAACTATCTCTTCCTCTTTTTCATATGTGCTTTGATAATAAACATGTGGAAACTAGAAACATCTAAGCTTGTTTGGAAGTACTGTTTCCCTAAGTTTTAATTTTGTTTTGTATGCCTTTCCCTTCGCCCCTTGTTTGATCCTCATTTCATTTATGATGTTAATTATATGGTCATTTATTTGGGGAAGAGCCAGACTTAGCTTTTCTTTTCCTATGTTAACCAAGATTTTCTTTTTCCTATGGTAAAAGAACCCTGCTCACTGAAACATTAAGTCTTGTTTTTTCTTTTGTTTGGTTCTAGTCTTTTTGCCCTAGTGAGATTGCTACTTCCCGGCTGGCTTGTTTCCTTTCATTGTGCCTTGAATAACTTTGGAATGAATCTATATCGTCTCCTTAAAAATCACTGATTAAACACACTAAGATCTGTAAAAGTTCATAGCATTAATGTTCTTTCAATGTTTCTTGTCATCAGTCAATCTAGACTTGCTCACACACTTCAATAGCAGTCTCTTTAAGGCAAGGATTTCATTCCATTTTCTTGCTTTCATTCACTGTATTTTAGTAGCTCGAAAGGGCCACACGTCCCTGGAACTGTGTGAATAAATGAAACCACACACTGTAATAATGACAATAGGGTACAAATTCCTCTCCCTACCTGCAGAGTGAACTGCTTTTTTGACTGTTTTGCAAAATCATAATGACTCACTGGAGGCTTCTTTCCACTACCTGATTCCAAGCGCAGTGAATTATAAACATATTTTATTTAACAAATTCATTTTTTATTACTACAGTCAGCTCCTATACAATGGTTAGGGTTCTGTTTGCAGGTTCATAACTTGGCCATAAAATCTTGCTTCAGGCATTTTGGTCTAATGACTCTTGGCACAAAATGTCATTATTAGAATTTTTTCTTTTAATATCAAAGAAAGTGAAAAACAAAAAAAATGCTGTAACTTAAAAGTTGAACTTTCTGAGCTGTATTATTTCGTATTAAAAAATACTCTTCTTCAACTTTAGCAAAAAGAAATCCCAAGCATGAACCCTCAAATTTGTAAAAGGAAAACAGCATCAACCTTCTTTTTTTAGTGTGTTTCTCAGTGGAGGTGCTACTGATACTTTCAGTGGGACATTTTTCTTTGTGCATGCCTGGTCTGTGCAAACAAGGCATGCATTTAGTATCTGTGGTGTCAAGCTACCTGCCACCTGTCCTCTTCACTTTTCCCACAAACTGGGATAGTGCTGTACTGACCAACAACATGTTCATACTTAGGCCCTTTCTGTTTCACCTATATCCTTCAGAAGGGCTGTGGCCTCCTAACTTTATGCCAATTTAGCTAGACCAGAATGAGTTGTTGGAGTAAGATGCAAATTTACATAATAACAGTTTACAGTTGGCCATTGGTAAGATGATAAACTTGATGAGGTCTAATCTCAGGAATCTTCAATATTCTTTTTCTCATCTTTTTTCCTTTTCTGTGGGCTTCCCTAGATGCCAGGAACTATTTGGCTGCTATTTGGAAGCCTGAGTTCCCCCTGGTATTCTGCTGACTGAGACTTGCTCTTCCTCCATGAGTTCATCAAAATCTATCTACCTTTTATGTATAATCACAGGGATCCATTTTCCTTCTCACATGGCACTTGGTACATCAACCAAATCTTGATAGTAGCTCAATTTGTCATCCTTTGTGCCAGTTAATCTTTATTGTCTACTTAACTGGATTAAGACACCCTTGGAAAGGTGATTGAATTGTGAGAGCCTTAACCTTATCAATGAGTTAATACATTGATGGTTTCATAGCTGGATGGGCTAATAGGAGGTGGTATCTCTTTGGAAATCATGAGTCATGGGACATGATTTTGAGGACTATATCTGGTCCCTATCCCCTTCCTCTCTGGCCCTTGACAGTAGAGGCTAGGTTCATGCAGTTTCATATAGGAATAACATCCTATAAGAAATTGGGGCCCTGGTAAGTGGCTGTGGTCTGGCAAGCCGTGGCTACTCCAGGGCAAGAAGCAATAAGCAACAGCGTTTCCTGAGATCTGCACCATGTTGGAACTTAGGGAGCTGAGCAAACCAGCAACCAGCCTGCTGCCTACTGGGGCATGAGCTGAGTATCACACATACCACCACCCCTGCCCCCCCATTAGCAAGTGGGATCCAGGGACCATATGTAATGTAGCCAGTGGAGGGGATTTCCTTCTACTATCTACTTGAAGGCAGACATTTTTATTGCTGTTTTGCTTTGTCCTAATTAATGGTATTACTCTATTCAATATTCTGTTTTGATAAGTTCCATAATATTCTGTATTTCTTTTGATTTTGCTATACCTGATTGCAAGAACAACTATTGTGAAGATACTGAGATATACAATGGTGCCTATTACTGTTGTCCCGGTGACCTGCTGTGATGTTCTGTACCAATTTCACTACACTGTCTCAATTGGCTTCATTACATCCTGTTCTGTTGTATATTACTACCTCTAAATTAATAAAAAATTAAATTAAAAGAAATAGAACATGAGAAAACAAGGTAACAAAATGCCTCCAAAAACTCCCAACTCCACCAAAGCTGATCCATGTGACATGGATGAAGAGAAACTAAAAAACAAAACAACAGAATTATATAAGGTGATTAAAAAGGAAATAACAACAACAAAACAGATCAGTAAGGTACAGTGCAAGCTGAAACATGATATAACTAAACAGACAATGGACTTTTTGCTTAAAAAGCAAAAGGAGGAAAAGAAAGTGCTCTAAAGGACATAACTGCATGTATGTTTAAGTGTGTAGGATTGATAACCGTATTACTAAGTTTTTGTTGTATCATTGAACAGAACTGTTTGCAACCTCACTGTTTGAATGTCCACTTTGTATGCCTTAATTTTGTAACATGAACAACTATTTCTAAGAGGACAATATGTAATTTATCAACTCATGATTTCTTACTGGTTTTTTTTTTTAAATTCTGTATTATTTCTACCCTTTTTCTGTTTTGCTTTTTTTTCTCTTTAAATAAAATTTTTTAAAAAAGAAATTGGACTAGAGGTAATGTATGCTTCATTCTGTCAAATAATTTTGTCTATGTTATGTCCATGCCTTAAAATTTGAAGCAGAGCTTAAGTCCTTGGCATAGTGGAGGAAATTTTAAGGCAGCCCAGGGTTAAGGCTGTGGTATGAATACTGCTGGGTACTTTTAGCCAGATTTGTAATGATAAGTAGGATTACAATGCAAAGAAGAAAAACTTGAAACCCTTTCAGTTTGGCCAGGAAAGAGATCCATGTAAGTTTGGGGCCAAAGGAGGTGGTTACAAAAAGATCAGAGCCATTAAAAAGAAATCAAGCATCTTCATCTGGGATAAGGAGAAAGATCTTGTGACAGAATGTCAGGAATAATCAAAATCTCATCTATTTTAGACTCAAGGGTGCAAAAGTGTAAATCTTTCATTTAATAAGTGCTGCTGCAGTAACGGTCCAAGAAGTTTCAGCTACTGATCTGTCTGGCTACTGACTTTGGTATCATCCATAGAAGCTGGTTTTACAGGCCTGTAGAATTTAAGAGTTATGCATTCATGGAGGCTTCCCCTAGGTTTCAAAGACTGTGTGATAGAAGCAGAGTTCCTGCTGACAGCCTCTGAGGGGGACATAGATGAAAGTGTGAGAATGGAGCTGAAGCTCCATGAATGGAGATCCTATGAAGCTTGAGATACCAGAAATCATGAAAGGTCTGTCAAGGAAAGCCACAGGCAACAAGCAGAGCCAGCTCAAGAGAGAGCCATGTAAGCTATAACCAGCAAGACCATAAGGGTTGGAATACTCAGACCATCTGGAATTTATATACTTCCCTACCACAGACCCTGAAGGTGGGGGGTGGAACTACAAGACTCGATATGAGCTCTTCTGGGTTTCGGTTTTGCTTTGGTCCAGCTCCTCTCTATCATCATATTCCTCCCTTCTGAGATGGGAATGTTTACACTCTGCTTTAAATCTATAAGAGTTTACAGATAACAGGCTTAATCCTCAGAGGTTTTCAGCTTTTGAGCAATACAAGAACTGTTGAGACTGTAAGAAAGAAATTGGTCTTTTGGTTATGTGTGGAATAGTTACCTCATGTTAGGGAGAATTATAACTTTGTTACTGTACTTACTTGGAGATTAGGTATGATTTAAGGAGATATGATAAGGTGTCTATTTGAAAAGTGATGGACTTATGTCAGTTAATCTTGATTGTCACCTTGACTAGATTAAGAGATTTCTGGTGAGGTAATTGAATTGTGAGGGCACTACTCTCATTAATTGATTAACTCAGTTGATGAGTTCACTGCTAAATGGGCTATTAGGAGGTAAGACTTAATACCTTCTAATGTGGAGAAATGGGTCATGGAGACATTGTCTTGGGGACTACATCTGGGCTCTAAGCCCCTCCTTTCTGGCTCTTCCCCTGTGCTCTGCTTTCTGACTGCCCTGTCCATCTGCCATAACGTTTCTGGGTTTAACTCAGCTAACCATGGACTGAAACTTCTGAAGCTGTGAATCAAAATCAATCTCTTCTCCTTTAAATTGCAGGTGTCAGGTGTGTCGTCTCAAGGAAAGCCTACCAATGTGTAGTGCTTAGCAGGAGCAATACTTCAAATATTGTCACAACAACTGACTTGGCACTGACTAATCAAAATATACACATAGAGGCTCCACATCTTGATGACCCTTTCTGAGCCAGGTGTTGCCCCTTTATTTGCTGGATCTTATAGTAAGGAAGAAGAAAGAGGAATGATTGGTATGGACACACTAGAAGAGCCTGAGGGTAGGAACTATTTACAAATTAGAATAAAAATGCTTTGATATATTTACATCTTATACTGCTATGTGGTGCTTCTCTAACTCCTGAGGAATTTGTATTACAATGGGAGACTTCTGGGTCTTGATTCCTTATTCTAAAATAACAAAAGGAATTTCAGGTACCATGGCATAGTAGTAAGGAAAGACTTTTGATCTGTAAAATTTGAAAGTTGTTATATAGTAAAAATTATACACTTATTCATTTAATACTTTTTTATATTTTATGATTTGCATTGAAATTTTTCACTTTCTCAGTCTAATACATGCATTTTTTTCTGATATAAGTGAAATTTATTCTGATATGATATGAGGATAGAATTTAATTTCAAAATCCTCACAAAATCAGTGTTGAAAATCTACTTCTGTTTGCTTTGGTTTAGCATTGTTCACATAAGCCCATTCTTCTGTTGTATTTTTTTAAAATTTTATTTAAAAAGAAAAAAACCAACCAGACAAAACAGAAAAAAAGGTAGCAACAATACAGAATTCCAAAGGAAAAAAGAAAACAACAACAACAACAAAAACAAAAACACTAAGAAATCACTACTTGATAAATTACATACTGTCATCTTGTTCCATTGTATTTTGTATATGTACCACACAGTTTGGGTTCTTGTAGCTTTATTAGCAGATTTGGTAGTGGATGAGCCAGTGTTCCATTCTAAAATCCCTTGATTCAGAAAATGAACTTTTGTTTAGTTTTATCAAATATCTTCTCTTTGTGAAACCTCTACCATACCAATCTCATTGGCATTTTTAAAAATTAGAATTGTGTGAATAGAGGAAAGAATTTATGTATTTCCTATATTCAGTCTCCACTTATATTTATCTTTATATTGAATGATTGTGTATATTTCTCAGTAAAGTTCTATAGTTTTCTTGATGTAGTTCTTCTACATTTAGTTTTGATTGACTTGTAAGTTTTTTCATTTTATTTATTGGTTGCTTTTGTTACTGATGCCAATTTATCCTTGGTACCAATTAACTGGTTATGGTAGAAGTGAGAGTTGGAATCCTTAGTGCTCCATCTGCTGTCGTTTGGGCTGGCAAATGACACTTGATCATCTCTTTGCTTGCTCTCTGGACCCCTTTTCCTCAAACGTGGCTTCTGGCAGGCGCGCTCAAAGTCTGAAATGGACTATGGTTCTTATGAATGCATTTTGGAGTTGTGTTGAGTTTGTAAATAAAGCTTAAGAATATCTAGAAATAATTATGTATTTTGACTATGACTTTTTCTTAAATACAATGGGGTTCATTTCTGAGAAGTTTTTTTGTAACAAGTACAAAAGAGCTCAGAAGACATGTTCAATAATGGTTTATTTTAAATGCAAGTTATTTACTAAAGGGAAGACTAGCTGTGGAGAGGTTAAAAGATATATTTTCTTTTGAAATCTATGGCTTCTTCAACGCTCAAGGATAAATGTGCAATTGCTTGTACCTTACCTGTACCTTCTAAACAACCAACAAACCTCCTGTAGAAGAAATTTGATTTCTCCCTGAAGAAGTAGAAATGAAGAGAGGCTCTCTTAGCTTCAGACAAGCCCTGCTTGACAAACCCTTCAAGAGGAGATGATGCCAGACAGAGGCTGAAATAGCTTTGTGGAGCACAATTGAGTGCCCAGTCAATTGGGTTAGTTGTACTTGAGGCTCAAGGAGGAAAACAATTGTGGCTAAGGGAGATCTTCCCTTAAAAGATTTAGAATCACTGTGATGATGAGGTTGCATAAGTAATCATGGAACTGAAATAAACTGATACTTTGTTTTCAGCTGACTGGGGGAGGACATAGGTAAGGTCCATTCCTTTTATGTTGTCAATTAAAACTGTATTTCTATGTTTTGGGTTAAAAATAGAACAAGAAGAATATTAGATTATTAGCAAAACATCAAAGGTGAAACATACCAGAGGCTTTAAGATTTTTTCTTTCCAGACAAACAGCTAGATTTTCACGGTGCCAGGATGCTGGGGTATTGGGATGCTGGTTGACAGGTGACAGCAAGTGTAGCTTAGACATGGGCATTAAAGGGAGTCACTCCAATAACTTGTGACCTTAACCCAAGCACATTATCAGAATAGTGTTAATCAGCTTGTAGCAAACAATTGTAGCATCTGAGACATCTGTTCTTTTATTTGTTTTTGGTCTGTCTCTGGAAAAACTGTGATCTTTCACACAAAGTGGTGGCATTTACTTTTTGGCTAAGGCAATTGGTCCTTAACCATTGGCATCAGCATCTCCTGGAACTTGTTAGAAACATAAAGTGTTAGATTTGCCCCAGATCCACTGAATCTGAAATTTTGGTTGTGTGCTAATGTTTTAACAGACCCTCCAGATGATTCTGAAGTATTCATGTTAGAGAATAACTGGCTCAGGGGACTGTTTCATCTGTTGTTTTGATGCTGTCTTGATTTTTGTATCTGTTGCTTTATAAATTACCATAATTTTCCATGATATCTAGTTCCTTAAGACTGATGTCAGCTTTAGATGGTCAACCTGCTTCTCTCTACAGGCTTCTTTTGAGAACTATAGGACTGATCTTTGCATATCTATATGTGAAAACATGTAGGGACACCTTTCACAGATATCTGGTCCTCAAAACTTAGATCTTGTCCTTGTTAATAAGACCATTGTTCACAAGGCTAAGACTAATTAAGTCAGCACTGGTAACTATGGAAGTAAATTGATTCATGGCAGTGATGATGTAGTGTGGAACTGAATATTCTAACTTCACACCCTCAATTTATCATTTACTCTTTTGTGAACGTAGAAGCAATGTACATTGTAATATTTACCTCTGGATATTATTGTGAGGAGTAAGTGGAACAAGCTATCAGAACCAAGGCACACTTTTACACTGCTAAAGGGTAGGGATGATTGAGATATCATCTCTCTGGCTTTTGGGGTTCCCTCCTGGAATGATCTGACCTCTAAATCAGTCACCTCCAGCCAGGTAGTCTCATCCATTTATGTGCACATACTATGACAATGTTACCGATTTCTGTGTGGGCAATGATGTAAAAATAATGACAACCACAGTTCAGTGTAAGAATCTGTACAGTTGTGGCACCAAACAGGGTCTCAGTGAGTGGTGGTGGCGGTGATTGTATTGCTGACTGCAGATTAGAGTCACTGCGAAGAGTGACTTCAACAAATGGTGTGAAGGCTGCTCTGAAGAGCTTAGAAGTCTACAAGGAAAACTCTACACTTGGAATTAATCCTGCAAGAAGAAAGAAGACCTCAGTTATTCCACAGACTGAGGTCCAGTGTCAAAGGCTATCTTTACTATAAAGATGTCACCACCCACAACTCTGGTTCTCTTCTGCTTTGCATGGCAGTTTTTCAGAAAACAAGAGTTTCAAGCAAACCACATCTCCTCCTCTTCTCTGTGATTTCCAAATGAACATCGTGAACTGCCCAAATTTTTGTAGTGTTGTTATAAGTATTGAAACTTTCATGGTCTTGACTAACTCTGCATTTGTGTCTGTGTCTGTGTCTGTGTCTGTGTCTGTGTCTGTGTCTGTGTCTGTGTCTGTGTCTGTGTCTGTGTCTCTGTCTGTGTCTGTGTCTGTGTCTGTGTCTCTGTCTCTCTCTCTCTCTCTCTCTCTCTCTCTGTATCTTAAGTGTCTCTCAAAGGATTATGTGTTGAATGAAGTCTTTACTCCCAGCCTGTGGTGATAATGGGAGACAGTAGAATCTTCAGGAGGAGGTGCCTAGCGGAGGGATTTTAGTTAACCAGGGCATGCCTTTGAAGGGGATATTGGAACTCTAGTCATTCATTCTCTCTCTCTCTCTCTCTCTCTCTCTCTCTCTCTCTCTCTCTGTCTCTCTCTCTCTCTCTCTCCCTCCCTCTCTAGCTTCCTGTATGCAAAAACAGGGCTCCATTACCCTGTGCTCCCAGCATGATTTATTGTGCTACTACAAACAGAAAGCATCAGGGTCAGGTGACTGAAATCTGTGAAACATTGAGCCAAGATAAACTTTTCCTCCTTTTAGCTAATTATGTCAGGTATTTTGTCATAGTAATAGAAACCTGACCAACACATACACACACATAAGTATTTTTCATCATTGTTAAAACTTTGTATTTCTAAACAATCAATGTATTGAGATTTCTATAGTAAAGACATACAATCAGTAGGAAAACCAGTATTTACTTTGGAAATTGATTCTCTTTAGTAGGAAGTGTACAGATGTCCTCTCGAGGAATGATGTGGGCAACATGCTTTTTATGATGTTTTTATTTATATTCACAAGCAAGATCTTTGATTTAACTGCAGAGAGGGGAGTCTAATGGAACTATTTTGGAATCTGCATGGAGATGAGGAGATGATATTAAAGGATATTAGAGAGTAAGTACTTTGATTTCATTTTGTACATGAGAAATGGAGGCTCTGTGTTTTAAGTGACTGCTTTAAGGTCACATAGTTGATTAAGACCAAAGCTGTGATTTAAACCCAGTGCTGTCGAACCTGGCTTTATCTAACTCTAATTCAGGTATTCATGTCTCTTCCATGCCGCTTGCCTAGAGAGTAAATGGAAATTATGTGGAGAAGGTAGCTCCACTGAGGAATCACTTGAGAGTAGGTGTTCAAGATAGATGGAATGACTTCCAAAAGACTTATGTGATCTTCAGGCAGAGCACATGGAGAACAGCATGCAGCTGTATCCTTGGAGTGGATTGTCTGGGCCAGTACATAGAGGAGTAGAGAGAATTAGAGAGGATACCTGTCTCAAATAAGCTGTTGAATATTTTAAATAAGCTTATTGAAGCTTATATTTAATGGTATTAAAATGTAAAGAGATTTAAAATCATAAGAATCTCTGAATACATTTACATTTCAAGCTATGGCCTCAATCATTTTTAAAACTCTTATACATAGAATATGAAATAAATGGAAGATATCCACATTGGCTTTATTTCATTTTTCTGCTTTTTCTCAGGAATGTAGTGATATAAATTAGTTACCAAAGATCACTGAGCCAGTGTGAAGGTTAATCTTGCTTGTCTACTTGATTGCTGGAAAGATCCTAGAGAATTAGTAAAGCATGCTTCTGAGTGTATCAGGGTGGATGAGGGAGGGGATGACCTTGGGTATTATACTTGGTCCCTGGCAGTGGGTATGAAATCAGAGCAAAACTTTTGCTGCCACTGGCTTACTGAAATGAGCACCAGTTCTCCTGAAAGCTGAGTTTTTAATTCAGCAAGAGACAGCCTCAAATGGCATTTTCCAGCACTGTTTGCATGCTACTGATTTAAGTTGTAGCAATTTTCCACCACACCTACTCTGTGTATTTTGTCAGTGGAAGTACCATGACTATCTGGGGACAGTGGCATTTAAATGCCATTGGGAAAGAAGCATTAAATTCAGGAAGGAAACAAGAAACTATAGGAAGCAAGTGAGTGAAAGACCTTGAAATCAGGCAGGCGGACATTTTGGGGTGCCACCCCAGACAAAGATTCTTTCTGAGCTCTGCAGTGTTATGTGAGCTGCACATGGGTGATCCCTTGGTAGGGTTCTTCTGATGGAATTTTATGACTGCAAGGTGAAAATGTTATAAAGAGTTAATCTGTCAGAATTGCCAGGAACAGTAGATGCTACTGATTCCCTGTTCATATTGCCTTGGCATTTGCTGTTGCTTTACATGGCACTTTCTGCTACCCCAGGCTGCTACTTCACTGTAGGGTATTGACATTCTCAGTCCATCTGGACCAAGCCAGAAGTTAATGTCCTTAAAAGCAGACCTTCACAATGACAGAGGAAAGGTAGTCTATAAATATCCAGTGTCCTCACTCTGAGGTTGGTCACTGCTACAGTGGATTCTGTCCTACTGTCTCCTAGAGGTCTCTGTGGGGCTGGGCCCCTGCTGCCCATAATGACTATCTACTTGTGAATGCATCTACCTTTCTGTCTTCCTTCTAGTTTCAATTCATTCTCTTCCTGGTGTTTCCTGGATCACCTCTAAAATACATCAGTTGCACTCAAATCCTGTCTCAAGGTATGATTCCGGGAAAATCTAACCTAAAACAACTAGTTTAACTGAGAAACAAGAACTATTAAATATCAAAATCTCTACTTATTAATTCCCAGTATTATAGAATGGGAGACTTAAATTTTTATGGGAATGAAAATGATTTTTTAAAGTGTTCGTTTTTCTGAGGTCATCAAGTTTGGTCAATACAACACTCACTATTTTAGTTACTCTGGATTGAAATCCAGAATTAAAATCTTGCAACAGTAATTATACAAGGTTGAAACAGACTGGAGACATCCTGGCGACAGAGCCTTGAAGAAATTGATTCTCAGAGGTTCCTGTGATCTGTATATGAGATCCTCATAGTTATTTGAGCTTTACTTTAGGTTCTCTGAGTAAACCATAGCTTTCCACTGTTAGTATTTTCCTTTATTCATTTTTTTTTTGGTCAGTTTTTAATGATACTGTACTGGATACATCTTCCTTTTCATACACCAGTCTGATTACCTGGTCCTTTGAATTCTTTCTTCAAAATGTCTTGCATGTATTCATTTCTAATGTGCACCATTCCCTGAATGTGCTTGTTTGGCTTGGATGTGTGACGCTGTCAGAATTTATATTTATATATAACATTCATCATATGGAACTTACATCTGAACATGGTTATCAAGTAAATTTAATACATTTTAGATATATTTGGTTAAGAATATAAAATTGCATATGACGAATACTATATTTCTTTTGTACTATGCTGCTCTGAGCTTTTTAAATTAATTTTATTGGTATGTTTTTAGATATACATGATGTTAACATTTATTATATGGAGTTTGTACCTGTACATGATATATCTTGATTCTTCCTTTGTTTTCCCTTTCCCTCTTCTCCCTTGAGCCCCTCTTTTCCTCTTTATTTACAAAGCTTTATTTCCATTTTTCTTTCTATTCTCTTTTTTTCTTTTCCCCTTCCTTCCCCGTCCTTCCTTTCTTGTTCCCCTTCCCATTTATATATTTTCTTCCTATTTTATGGTATCTATTATATATTTTGATTCTTTTTAACACTTGCAATTTCACTAAAGAGTTTGAGGAATATTGGAATTAAATCTCCAAATTTCTTGTAGAACTCAGCAATAAATTTGTCAGGACCAGGGCTTTTCTTTGTTGATAGGTTTTTAATTACATCTTCAATTTCATTGACAGATATTATATTATTTAGACTCTTTATATCTTCTTGGTTCAGCTTTGGTAATCTATACATAGGAAATCTGTCCATTTCTTTTGTGCTTTCCATCTAAATAGAATATAGGTTCTTGAAGTAGGTATTAATGATCTTCTGGATTGCTTCAAGATTCGTTCTAATTTCACCCTTTTTACTTCTAATTGCATAGATTTGAGGTGGGGTTTTTTTTTTTATAAAATTGGCTAAGGGCTTGTCAATTTTATTTTATATTTCAAAGAACAAACTCTTCAGTTCATCTATTCTTTGTGTATTTTTAGTCTCAATTGCACTAATTTCTATTCTAATCTTTATAATTTTCTCTCACACATGTGCTTTGGGTTTGACTTGATCTTTTTCTAGAAGCTTGAGGTTCAACATTAAGTTATTTATCCAAACTTACTTTGTCTGATACAGAAATTTACTGCTGTAAATTTCCCTCATAGGCTGCTTTCATTATGTCCTATACATTCTGGTATATTTTATTGGTGTTATCCTTCAATTGCAGAAACTATATAATTTCTTCTTTAATTTTATCTGTGACCTGCAGGTTGTTCAGGAGGGTGTTATTTAATTTCCATGTGTTCATGAAGTTTTTGTGGTTTCTTTTGCCACTGATTTACAATTTGATTGCATTATGGTCTGATAATATGTGTGGGATAATTTTATTTTCTTTGCATTTTCTTAAGCATGTTCTATGAGCTAGTATTTTGTCTATTTTGGTGAATGTCCTGTGTGCAGCTGAAAAGAATGTGTCTTCTGATTTTGTGGTGTGGAACACTCTGTAGACATCTATTTGTTCAAAAATTTGGTTCATCTCTGTTATTTCTTTGTTAATTTTTTTGTCTAGTTGATCTGTCTACTTGAGGTTCCCAATTACAATTATATTAGTGTTTATTTAATTTTTCATGTCCATTAATATGTGTTGTATATAGTTCAGTGCACTGATATTTGGTGCATATATATTTATGATGGTTGTCTCTTTCTCATGGATTGTCCTTTTAACAAGGGCATGGTGAACTTCTTTGTCTTTCTTAATCAATCTTGGCTTGAAATTCATTTTGTCTACAAATAAAATAGCTACCCTTGTTTTTTCCTGGGTTCCTGTCACATGGAGTGTTGTTTTCCATCTTTTGACTCTCTGTCTATGAATTTCTTTTTGAGTTAAATGTGTTTCTTTTATGCAGCATGTTAGTCAGTATTGTTTCTTGATCCAATCTGCCAGTCTGTTTCTTTTGACTGGTGAATTGAGTCCATTTACATTGGTTGTTACAACTGATATGTATTGATTATCTTTGTCATGTTTTTTTCCTGATGTTGGTTCCCTTTCTTTTACCTCTGTTTAATTACTTGCCTTGCTTACTGGATTCTTTTTGTTGGGGTTCATGGAGTTATAGTCTTCATTATCTCTTTCTAGAATGCCCTTTAGAACATTTTGGAGTACTGGCTTGGTGGACATGAATTTCTTCATGTGTTCTTTGTCATGGAAAGTATTTCATGGAAATACTTATTTCTCCATCAATTTTGAAAGATGGTTTTTCAGGATACATTAGTCTGGATTTTGAGTTTGTTTTCTTTTAGGCCTTGAAACACTTCATTTTAAGCACTCCTTGACTTAAGGGTTTGTGTTGTTAAGTCTGCTGTAATTATAATGGGATTTCCTTTATAGGTGATCTGTTTCTTTTCTCTATCAGCTTTAATATTCTGTTCATGTGTTGAATTTTTGGAATCTTGACTACTATAAGCCTTGGGATAGTTTTTATTTATTTATTTTTCACCATGGCGAATTGGAGGCTTATATGTTTCATTTATCTGTATATCAAACTCTTTTTTTCCATGCTTGGGAAGTTTTCTGCCATTACTAAAGTAAACAGGGCTTTTATGTCATTTGTGCTAACTCTTGCTTTTTCATTGATTTCAGACTTCTTATTCTTTTTTGCATCATGTAGCATCTGTTGGGCTGATTTTTTTTGTAGTCTCTTAATATTTTTAAGAAATTTTTCTTTTCATGATCACTAATCACAATCCTGTCTTTTAGAGTTAATATTCTGTCCTCATATTGATTCATACTACCTTCAAAAGAATTTTTAACGTCCTGGATATCTCAATGTATTTGTTTTATGGATTCTACTTCTTTTCTATGCTGGACATTCATGGTTTCATTATTTCCCTAAGACCCTCTATTTTTTTTTTAATCTGCATCTTCTCTAAATTTAGTAATCATGCCCTTCATTATGGTCATCATCTCTGAAGTTATCTGAGAAATTATTTCTGGTTTGATTTTTTGTAGAGCCTCATTCATTTGCTTTGTTACTTCTGCTGTTACTACTTGAGAAAATCCATTTAGGTGGCTTGCCAAATGTCTCTTTATTGCTCCCTAGGTTTGCCTTTGGTGAGCTAGAGGTCTGGGGTTATGTGTTATTTCTGTGTCTTCTCATTTTCTATTTTTTTTTGTTTAATTCCTGAGTTGTTGCTTATAAACTATTTATGGTAGGTATCTTTATTGCTAGTATTGAGAACCCTTAGGAAATGACTTCTCAAAAATTTCTTCCAGGAATAGCTGACTTTTGGAGTTTGAATCTGTTACAAAATTCTCCTTTCAATTTATTGGGAATGAGAACTTGCTGACTATTTGACCTAGCCCTTGGTTCTTTAGCACTGACATATATTATCTACCACCAGGGCAACATCCACTGCTCCTTTCAGCTGGTGTGTTACTGAGTTTCTCTGCGGAGGCCTATGGTGCTGCCAGAAGTCACTATGCCACAGGTTTGAGCTGAGGTTCCCAAGCTGTGAGTCAGGGCTCAGGGTGAAAGTGTCACTTGCCACCTCCCTTTTCTGCATGGTGGTCACTCTCTTTTAACTCTCTGTGGGCTCTAATTCTCACTTCAGACCATCGCTAGGTCCTAGGGGCACACTGCCTTTTTCCTTCTCTTTCTCACATTGCTATATTCCAGGACCTGGATTCTAACTCTCAGAGAGGCTTTTTCTCTGCTGCTCATTATTCCATCATCTTCTGGAAGGCCCAAACAATTCTGTTTCTATGAGTATACATGGGAAAATAAATGAATTTTATTTTTAAAATATTCTTCTTTTCACCCAACACCAACAAGGTAGTGTTTAGGTGCTTTGTAGAGGATGGCTGGATACATCCCCTTTGGATCATGTGCAGAAAGCTGCCCATGATTGCAGATGTTACCAATGAGAAGATGGCTTTGGCTGGCAAACCCTGTCGGAGGAGATGGACCATGGACTTCAAATGCATGAGGCTCCCTCACTCCATCTGCAAGACTATGTCCAGCAAGTCTGGCCGCACACAGAATCAGTGCCCAATGGGCAGCCACAAATGGATCAAAAGATTGAAGCCTGAGGAAAGGAAGCAAGATGACAGCCATGGATCATTTTAAAGTCATGAAAGCAAACAAAATGAGAAACAGTGTCATCAAGAATGAAGGTAAAAAGCTATGAACAGTGACTCTCCTAAAAGCTTCTTCCCAGAAAACACCTACTATGAAGGTTGCCCCTGTTGTTCCTCACACTGCTGATAAAGTTAAAATTCCAGCAAGAGATGAGCCCTTCAGGTAAGAAGGCTCCAGCCTGAAGAGTCCTGCTCAGAAAGCCACCTGCTACGCGGCAGCACCTCCTCCTAATGCACAGAAGGGCCAGAAAACCACCAGTTGATGCCCTGTTCTCATTGGTAACAACTACAATCACAAACAGCTTTCTGCAGGAGGCCCAAAGGTGATGTATCCAACCATCTTCCACAAAGAACCTGAACACCTCATTGGTAGTATTGTGTGAGAAGAAGAATGTATATTTTTAAAAATCTGCTCCAAAAATTTCTGATAGGAAAGCATATGAGGACCTATGAAAGTAATAAAAGTTCTTTTGACAAAAAAATAAATGTTGTTTCCAAAAGTGATGGCTGGTGGTGGGGAATGGTAAGAGGGTGTGGCTGTGGAAAGGAAATGGTTAAACGAGGGCTTTGCTATTTCAAAGGCCAGAAATTCTTTGATATAATGGCTGTAAGAGCCTGTCTACCTATATGATTTGCATTGTTTAAATGCTTCATGACCTTGTATCACCTCTAGGCTGGTCAAATGATTTTCCTCTGACTTCCAGTGGTATCTTCAGTCCAGTTGGTCCAGTTTTAAGGTTCCCTGCATCCTTAGCCCTCACACTGTCTGTCCTAAATTCATTGTGTTCACTCCTACCTCAGGTGAGGTGTTATTCCCACTGATTTTGTTACAAAAAGTCTAGCCAGTCTTTTAAGACCCAAATCTATTCTTGTCTGGTTGGCAAGATCTCTGGCTGCTGCGGCCCTTCTGAGTTCCTCTCCTCTATTTTGAGCTTCTATCTCTCTGAGGACTGTCTCCACTGAGAGCCCTGGCAGCTGAGAAGAATCTAGTCTACACAGTATGACACTAGACTTTGCCCTATTTCACATGCACATTTTTATCACAAATGTATTGACAATATTTTTAAACTATTTTTGTTTTAAAGAGAAAAAAAACAAGCAAAATAAAATAGAACAAAGGCAATCAAAAAAAACCAGTGTAAGTGACACAGGACTTCAAAACAATGGGAAATCAACAATGGTTACCATAATGCCTCTTATTGTGTTGTCTTCAAAATGGCTGCAGATACCTTCAGATATAGTAAAAATCAAACAATACAGAACAGAGTAGAACCAATAAAAACAAAACAATGAATGTAGTGAAGGACTTCAAAACAAGACAATAATACATCCAAAATGGCTACCATAATATATCTTGTTATCTTTGAAATAGCTGCCCATACCATTGGAAGTAACGAAATCAAATAGAACAAAACAGAATAAAACCCAACCCAACAAAGCAATGAAAATGGTACTGGACTTCAAAACAAGGTAATAGGGAACTAACAATGGCTACCACCTTCAAAAGTAGATCCCCCATAGATGCCACACTGCATACCATGATCCTCTCTGAATAGAAGATCAGACCAACAGCCCTAAAGCTACAAAGTCAGTGAAACACCAAACACTACAAGCATCAAATTGCATTTCACCTCAATAGCTGTGGTCGCAGCCCATGTTTCTCCAGATCAGCAGGTTGCTTATGGGGAGAGTGGGGGTGTTGGGGTGTGGCTCTTCTTGTTTCCCAGCCTACACATCAGAAGGGGCTGGGGTCTGGCTGTCCCTGGTGGTGGCAGCCCATGCATGGCACTGGTTCTCTGGGAGGACTTGCTTCTTGTTGATTTCTTGTTCTCTTCCCCCACAGTCTGTGAATGGCACTGACTTACAGGAAAAGTCTAGGATCTGGCTCTGTATTGACAATATTTTAAACAGTGAAAGACTGCCTGAGGATCAAGACTTATGATTTGAGAAGAGATTTGAGCTGTTTGCTGAGTCCAGTAATAATCTCCAAGACTCAACAGAGCTTTAAGGCCAAGGCCATCTTTGCAAAATGGCTTCGAGCTATTATAAGAATAGCCATCACTCAGTGAGTGACCACTGTGTGCCCATTTGCTAGGCACATTTTTATCTAACATATTTTCTTTAATCTTTATAAAATTCTGCTGTGTGATTTAGCACCTCATTTTACAGATTCAGAAAGTGGGGGTCAAGGATATGCTCCAGGCCATGCATTAGTGAATAGCAGAAACTCAAACACAGCTTATAAAAATGGACAGTCCTACTAAAGCCTAAGCTTTACTATGAAAGTTCCCCCAGGTGCAGCATATGAAAGAAAATACCCATGTTACTAACACATGGGAAGCTGAAGATAGTTGACTTTCCATGTTTTTGTTTTGTTTTCAAACAAAACGGTGTGAAAATTTTCAAAGTTGGAAGTTGCATTTGGAGCTATGATTACTTAATATATTCATAATACCAAAACTATTATGCTAGAAATGGTTTTTTGTGTGTGTGTGTGTGTGTGTGTGTTATAAAAATTTAGCTTTAAGGCATTTCTTAATGTAATTTTTAACTCTTTAAAAATAGAGATGTACACAATCATTAAAAATGCCATTAAAGATTCTATTTTCTCCAGAGAAAAAGTAAAAGTTTTACTGGAAGATTTGGCTGGCCCTGTAATTTAATTTAAAATGAAAACTTGGAGAAACAGACAAAATATGCTGCAGAACAATTTCAAAGTAAATTTCTCTGTGTATAAATCTACTAATTTAAACAAAATTCTGGATCAAAAATAATGTAGAATTAGTGAAAATTAAGGATGGAAAAAGACCAAGGATAATGTAGCTAACTATAAGCTCTTCTCCTTGAAAGAGACCATCTCAATAGCTGGGAAAATTCTCCAGGCAAGGCTACAGAAAGAAGCAAGGCACTGGGAAAAACTGTGTTGAGCCTTGTGGTTTTTGTGAATAATGTAAATACTTCCCTGCAAAACACAGAACAAGCTTTGAGGGCATTTGGCACCTGTTAGATCTTCCTTGTCCTGAATGTCAGGGTGTTAAGACATACACTCCCCTCGGCCACACTTGACCAGTCAAGCTGGTTTTAGTGTTGGAACCTTAGATTGAGTCTCCCAGAAGTGGATCTTAATCAGGGTTTTGAAAGCAATTTCAATTTGGCTCATGGTTTAATTTCTTAGGGAAGGTGAAGGAAGAGATCCTAGGGGAGTGGGGAAGGGAGGTGGTAGGCAAAGACAACCAACAAAGGTGTGTCACCAATACAATTCCCATTCAGAGAAATGGAAATTTGACCCTGGGAATCATGTAGGGCATTTGCCTTATAATTATTCCACCCCAGGGTGAGGCAGTTGGGATGTTTATGCACCAAGCCCTGCTAGCCAGTCAAGAGCTTTTTCTGGGGACTAGCTGTTTCTGGGTCAGGGTTCTAGGGAAAGCTCCCAGGCAAAGGTACTCATCTTAGTCACTTTCCTGCCACTGGAATACAATATCCAACACTCACAACTAAAGGAGGAGAGGTTTGTTTTGGCTCATGGTTTCAACTCTTAGCTGGCTCCAAGGCAGAAAGGCATGGTGGAAGTGTCTGGTGGAAGAAAACTGCTCACATCATGGCAACTAGAAAGCAGAGAGCAAAGGAAGGGAGATAAATCATTCCAGGTCTCCTTCACAGCAACCTTCCTGTTTCGACCAGACCCTGCCTCCTAAGGGCACATTCAGCTCTGAACTCTTGAGCGTATTTGTCCACTGATAAGCATAGCATGGTTCATTCACCTTCCAAAAGTCCCACATTTGAACACATTAGGCTCTCTGGGGAACGTTTTACATCTAAACCACGGTGCCATGTCAGGTCAAAAGCCAGTAGATTCTGTTCTCTCAGTTGGTAAGGGCATGTCTGGGGGGAGGGGCACCAACTGAGTTGCTGGCTTCTCCCTGGATCTTTCCTCTCTGCCATGTCTAGGAAAGATCAGAACCCCTCCCTCAATGTCCTTCAATTCCAAGGCAACTTCAGTTGGAATCACCCATATTTACCTCTGGTTGTTTTTGTTTGTTTTTTGTTTTTTAGCAAAAGATAACGGGTCTGTGAAACACATCAAACACCATTTTTTTCAAAAGAGTGAAATAAAACATTTATTGCCAATTGGTATCATCAGGTGAGGATTATTCCATGGCAAATAGTACAGGGAGTGTTCTCTAACATGCTAGTTAATATTAACTGTGATTCATGAATCTTAGTCTGACAGATGACAGCTTTGCAGTTCATGCTGTCAGGGATATGAACATAAGGAGTCTGGGGGTAGGGGAGCATTTGTTCCTACCCTGAGCTTTTCCTGACTCAACCCAGCCCGGATGGCCCCTCTGTAATGGGATACTAACTTTGTAGTGTAGAGAGAACAGAGATCAGTAAGCTTCCCTCCTCTACCATTCCTCAAGTGCCAAATATTGTGCCCCAGGGGAGGTTGTGTGGCCCTTGGGAGAGTGGAATAGACTTTACACAGAAGCTTTACCCAAAGGGACTTCTCTTTGTGTCATCTGTTGCTAGTATTCTGTCAGCTTGGGATGACTGGCTAATGTGCTAAGAATGGTTTATACACTTTAAAGTGATTGGTAAAAAGATCAAAAGAAGAGTAATAATTTGGGACACCAGAAAATTATATAATATCCAACATTCAGTATTGTAAATGAATTTTATTGAGACCCAAGCTTTATGCTCATTTATTTATATATTGTCTATGTAGCAGGCTTGAGTAGTTATGACAATGACCTCATGGACCAAAAAGCCTGAAATATTTATGTAAAACCCTTTGCAAAAAATTTGACAGAATCCTACAATAAATAATGGTTTTATTGAGGACTTACTTTCCCTGATACATAGAATTCAGAATGAGATGCCAAACTGCTACATGTAGGGTGAACTCATCCCCAAGGATTACTGGTGGGTAATCAAATACTGTTCAGATCTTGGTCCTAAAACAGAACTATACTTGTAGCTAACTTAGAAGACTTTTGTATTTGTCCTGATCCCTGTGTTTTAAGCTAAGAAACTTCTTTTGAAGTAAACAAAAGCAGAAGGAAGAGGGCAGCCTAAAGAGACAGGACTTGACTGAGGTTCTACAAGAACTTACTGTGATTCTTTTTTTTTCCACATTCCTGCTTCTACTCAAGTTGTGGTATTGAATACATGAGACTGTGAGAATTCAAATTTTTACCAGTCTTATAACTCATCATTCAATAATGTGAATTTTATAAAAGAAGTTGAAAGCCTGAGAATAATCGAATATCCGTAGATATTATGCATCTATAAAAAAGGCCACCTTAGTAGCTATGAGCACATAGGTACTAGACTCAGATTCCTTAAGTGTAAATTTTGGCTAAGTCATTTGCTAGCTGTGCAAACTTGGGCATGCTAATTAATCCTTTGCCTCAACTTGACTGTCCCTCTCAAAACTCACAGTGAGGGGTTGGAGATTTAGCTCAGCAGCATAAACACCTGCCTGGCAAGTGTGAGGTCATGAGTTCTATCCCCGGTACCAAAAATCAAAAAAAGGAAAGAAAGATGCAAAACTCACATTGAAATTTAATAACCACTGGAATGGGATTGGGAGGTGGGACCTTTAAGAGATATTATGTCATGAAGGCTTCAGCCCTTTGATCTTGGTCTTCCCTTACTTTTTACATTTATAAAATAAAATCACAAATAGCACTTCCTTTAGGGGTCCCCTAAGGAGTTTGTGACATGTTCCCTCATAGCAGCTTAGCTTGGTGTCTGGTAATAGAAAGAGCTCAAGTAGCATTAGCTATTGTTACTATTTTAGAGCTGGAGTTTGGAAGCTTTCAGATGACATATTGTGGGGTCTTTGTGCAAATGATATTCAGAATGAAGTACATCACCAGGACTTCCTGACCCCCCCCCACCAAAGAGCATCTAAGTGATCTCAAAACCTAATCTGCCTTTTCTTCCTTTTCCGGCCTCCAATTTTTTCTAGATTTTAATACTTTTCTTGATATATGTTTATAGTACATAATGATTACATTCTTGGGGAGTTGGTACATATACATAATATATCTTATTTCTTTTTTTCATTCCCTTCCCCTCGTATCCCCTCTCTCCATTTCTTGGTCTCCTTCCCCTTTGCAAAAGCTTTATCTCCTCACTATTGCCTATTATCTATTATACCTATTATCTTTTATTTTGCTTTTTTATTATTTATACTTTGGATTTCTCATATAAGAGAAACCATGCAATATTTAAGTTTAAGGGTCTGACTTATTTCATTCAACATCATGGTCCCCAAGTGCATCCATTTTCTTAAAATGATTCAAGCTTATCTTTCATTATGGAATAGTATTCCATTGTATATAAATGACATATTTTGTTTATTCATTCATTTGTTCATGGACATATAGGCTATTTCCAAGATTGAGCTTTTATGAGTTATGCTGCTACAAACATGGGTAAGCCTATAACACTGTAAAATGATGTCTTTAACTATTATGAGAAAATGTCTAGTAGGAAATAGCTGGTTTACAATGGAATAGCTGGAATAGAATGGAATTTCTCATTTTTTGAGGCCTCTTCATACTGATTTCCATTGTGGCCATAGTAGTTTAAATTCCCACCAGTAATGTCAAAGGGTTACTTTTGCCTCCACTGCTCAACAAGAATTTATTATTGTTTGAATTCTTGATGATAGCCATTCTTTCTTGGAGTAAGACAGAATCCCAATGTTGTTTTAATTTTCATTTCTCTAATGGCCAACAGTGTTGAACATTTTATTGTGTACTTATTGACCATTTGTACTTACTCTTTTGGGACACTTCTATTCATTTCACTTGCTCATTTTTTGACTAGTCTTTTATTGCAGAGAGTTTAACTTTTATTTTGGAGGATGTGTGTGTGTGTGTGTGTGTGTATTCTTTATATATTCTAGACATTAGTCTTCTATTCAAGGAATAGCTGGCAAATTTTTTTCCTATTGCATAGGATGTCTCTTCACTCTGTTGATTGTTTCCTTTGCTGTGTAAAAGCTTTTTAATTTGATTGATCCCATTTGTTGATTCTTGATGTTATTTCTTGTACAAATGGTTTTCCATTCAAAAGAAAGTCTTTGCCTAATCCTATGCCTTCAAGAGTTTTACCTATTTTATCTTCTAGCAGATTGTTTCTGCTTCAACATCTAGATTTTTTATTCATTTTGATTTTAGTTCAGTACATGGTGAAAGATATGGGTCTAGAGTCAATCCTTTGCATCTGAATAGCCAGTTTTCTCACCACTGCTTGTTAAAGAAGCTATCTTCCCTCCAGTGTAAGTTTTTTGATCCTTTGTCAAAGATCGGATGAGTGAATGTGCCTGCAGTTTTTCTGCATCCTTTATTCTGTTCCACTGATGAACATATCTGTTTTTATGCCAATATCATGCTGTCTTTATCACTGTAGCTTTGTGCTATAACTTGAAGTCCGAGATTGTGATACTTTATGCTTTGCTCTGGTTGCCAGGATTGCCTTTGCTATTCTGGGCCTCTTCTTGACATCACATAAACAGAACAAGGTCAAAAATCACATGATTATCTCAATAGATGTAGAAAATCCTTTGACAAAATCCAACATTTGTTCATGATTTTAAAAAACCTGAAGAAAATAGGTGTAGAAAGACCTTATATCAATCTGATAAAAGGCAATATGGTAAATCAAAGGCTAACATCATATTAAATGAGGAAAAGCTAAAAGCTTTCCCTCTAAAATCAGGAATAAAACAAAGATATCCACTTCTGTTCAGTATAGTTCTCAAAACATTAGCCTAAGCAATTAGACAAGAGAAAGAAATAAATACATGAATGACATTGAAGAGGACATCAGAAAATGGAAACATATCCCATTTCTGGATAAGCAGAACCAATATTGTCAAAATGACCATACTCAATACTGTAAATAATATCCTTGAAGCACTAGAGAAAACTCATTCTTTGTCTTGCTCATCACTCTTCCTCTACTCAAATCTTATTCCATGACAACATCATTCATGGATTTGACCTGGAAAGTTGATTTAGCCCTTTTACTAATTTACTTAGTATCAAAGTAAATTTTAGTCACATTTTTACTCAGTATCTAATATGCAAATTTTAAAATAGTAAATGTTGAGTGAATTGAAACTGACATGATATTTTATTGCCACAGAAACTAAAGCTTCTAACATAATTGCTAGTAATAATGCCCAGATATAAAACTCTTGCCAAGAAAACCAACAGTTAGCCTGTACAAATATTCACTGAATGTCTAATATATGTCAGATACCACAGTCAGCACATGAAGAACAAGGCACAGTCCTTGAATCTAAGGAACCCATAATATAATGCAGGAAATATCATAGATCACTTCATATCCCACTCTGGTTTGACCTGACCAGATAATGGAACACAACAAATGCATGCTTTTTTTTTCTTTAAGTCAGATAAGCTATCGGAAACAAGCATGTCTTTCAGAGTTCACTGGAGTAAAGTCCAAGAACTTTTATAAGAATATATCACCTAGGGGCTGGGAATATAGCTCAGTAGCACAAGTACCTGCCTGGCAAGCACAAGATTGTGAGTTTGATTCCTGGTACCAAAGATATATGAACAGATATCAAGGAACTTGGTCTTTTACAGATCAATAAACTTTATGTCTTTGGAGTTATGTCCCTTTCTCTTGAAGCTTGGTGGCAATTGCAGGAATTCTCAGCCTGAGGCATTTATAATGGATGAGGATCAACTGTCAGCATCTTGTATCCAAAAGCAATTGTAACGTTTTCATAGTATTTCTCTTAAGGCCCATCCCTTTCACAGTGATGTGGTAGTGATATCACTGGCTATGGTCCAGGTGCAATGTGGCTCATCACAAACCTTTTCATAAGACAGCACATGAGTCCAGTGGCCCATGACCCAGAGTCCAGCTCTCACAGTGTAAGTTTTGAACATCCTGTTTGCAAGACATTATCAACCACATTATTCTGTATGATGTAATGATTGCTTCAATTTGTGTAATAGCTAGAAATCTAAGCTTTAAGTGAAAAAAGGGAATGGAGGAGAAAGCAAACTTGTACAATTACTTAGCCACAACAGTGTATTCTCAAATTATTATTAACCTGATCTTACAGGTTCTGTATAGATAAATTGGTAGGAAGACAAGGAAAAATTGTAAAGGAGATCAAGCCAAAGCATCCTGCATGAACAGTTATTGTTTGTGTGTGCCAGGGCATAGAAATATATGTGACCAAGAGTGAACCAGTCAGAACACTCACAGATTGCCAGGCATTCTGAAGCAGTATTCATCCTTTAGAACAGAGGAAGGATGTACTTCTTAGAGATGTAGATAAAAGCACAGATGGAGCCTATGGAATTTCTAAGCACTCTGCTTCTGTTTGCAGAAGTGTAGACCACATGTCTGGAACTCCAGGTGGCCCAGCTCTAATGTGAAGTCCAAGTCATGTGCATCATCTTGAGATGCACCCATAGATTGTCAGTTGTCAGGTGTTTGTGGCAATGTGCATGAACATGTAAGGCTAGGAGAGGTGGAAGAAATTATGGAGAATCCTCAACAACAGCTAAAACAAATTCAGGCAAAACAGTGTCTACAATAGGTTCAATGAACAACACTTTACTTAAAATGACATCCAATATTTAGGGACACATTCCCTGTTCTACAGATGCTATCAAAGTATAAACATAATGCAGGAATAATACTTCAGGGACTCAAAACATCACACAACTTGTTCTATGAAAAGTGACAAAATAGTCTGTTGTTACTGTCTGCTGCTTGGCAAAGTTTTTCTTTGGTTGAACGTTAGAAAAAACTGACATCAGTTTGTCACTTAGCAAATGGTCCTCCACTTTGTAAACCATCCAGCAGATGGTTTAGGTGATGAAGTGCAGCCCCAGCGTGATCGTGTTTTTGCTAGCAGCCTCTACCCCATACTGCTGCAATTATTCAGTGGCTTTCTGTCAGGCGACCTCATCATGTTGTCATTCCTCAGTTTCTCACACACCAGGTCACATGCATCACAGTCAAACCACACAACTCTGAAGTTAAATTACCTACCTTCTTAACGTCAGCTCCTTCCATGGCTTTTCTCCGTATTCTTCACATGCCCCCTCCATCTCTGCAGGGTTTGTCCCTTGATGTTTCAGCACTAAATTAAAAGCTCCAGCTCCTGGAGTTTTGCAATAAAATTCACATTTTTCTCTGAAGAGTACCCATCTCTCTCTTGCTCTAATTCTAAAGTAAAGCAACATAAAACTGAAGTATGAGATAAGACTAAAGAGTCCCTAGTTACCACAAAGTCAAAAGAAAAGGTTTGTGTACAGATGAGTTTATATTTGACCAGGACTCCTAAGATTCTGCTAGTTGGACCATAACTTCTTTCTTCTCTGTGTATATATGGGCTTCTAGCAAATGAGATGCTCACAGCTAGCTGGAATGAGAATGGCCTTGAACCTTTGTTGTATAGTGTCAAGCAGTTAGTCCCTGCTAAGATGTAGACATTTTTGTGAAAATATAATAAGGTACTTGTTTTTATTATTTTACTACTTTTTTCACATGGTTAATCCATAGTCTAGTTAATCTTGAATAAGAACCAAAAGTTGTCTATACTTTAGAGACCAGGAAGGGTAGCAGTCACCTGAGAAAGAGAGAGATAAATGACCCCTGAAAGTTGAAGCTACAAGATAAGTAGAAGTCCTTGTCCTCCTGTCACAGAGTGACTTGGATATGTGCATTAAGGTGAAGAGTCATTGTGTCTGAGTGTGTGCTTTTCAATTTCATGAATCCAGAGTGACTTCATAATCAGCACGTGCAATACGTTGGTGTTCACAAGCACTTAAGTTGTACTGACACAGGAAGTAAAACGTGACTCTGTTACAGTTTAGTTCAGAATTATTATAAGGAGAAGAGCAGAGTGCTTAAAAAATGTAGTCAATATAATCATAACGAGGATCTAATAATAGCTACTCACAGTGCTTGCTAAGTGACATGTGGGAGGAATAAGGGAGATTATAGAAAAGATCCTGACTTTCACATGAAGTACTTGGTGAGATTGGGAGATTGTGAACTCAGTTGTTTTTACAATTCAGCAACTTTACACAACTAAATTTTTTAGTTAACTTTTAACCTGTTAGTGTAGTAGTTACAAAGATTATGCCATAAAAGATTTATGAATTTCAGATTGTGATTTGTGCTGAGATGAAGGAACTTGAGCTGACTGTTTTCTTTCTATAAGTACTCAAGCATACAAAAGTCCGGTCCTACCTCCACAACCTCATCAGTAGTGCCATGTTGGTAAAACATGGCAGCCACTTGTCTCCCCAGGCATTCACATTGGTTGGTATCCAACCTAATTAACCATAGGTGGTCAATTTGACTATGATTCCACTGTATGTTTTAGTTCACTAGTATTCCATTTCCCTTAGAATAGATCTCAATACTACATTCATGCCCAAGAATATGACCAAATAAATCCCCAAATCTCATTTTAGACTTAACTCTTGGGACTACTCCTGGAACCAATTTCATATCCATCCAAGTTCAATCAAGAGCTAGAAAACATAGAATAGCTTAAAGAACAAAAGTTCAATACAATTAGCAACAGGGGAATGGAGCAATATAGGAATAATTAGTAAGAGATAAAAGAGTGACAAAGAATACAATAGCATATACACAGAGCAACCACTATCCCTAGAGCTGAGACACGGTACTCCAGGATGGTACTCCTCTCCCCATATGCTGGTATCCAGACTTCATTGGTGAGCATAAAGCTTTGATTCATTGGCTGACAGAGAAATGTGCTGGAGTACAGAGCATTAAAAATTACCTCAAAGACACTCCACGAGGTTTTGGTATGAACCTTCAAAGGGGATGTGCCTAGACCATGGCTCTCATTAGGAGTTGCATCCTAAGTGTCTGGAGAAGCCCCAGAGAGAAAGTGTGGGTGATTCACTTGGAAGCATCAGTGGGACTCATAGAAGGAAGCTGCCCACATGAAGTCAGTATGTGTTGCTGGCCCTCACACATGCAGCTGGCCCTGCACCATGGCAGGGGCAGAGTGCTGCCAAAGAAAGAGAGAACAGTAGAAAATAAAGGAAAAAAGAAAAAAGAAAAGGAGAGAAAAGGAGAGAGAGAGAGGACAGAGAAAGAAAAAAAAAGGAAGAAGAGAGAGAAAAAAGAAAGTTGAGAGAAATATAAAAAGAGAAAGAGAAAGAAAAAGCTGCGTAAGTCCCCCAAAAGGACACCAAAACCAGAAAGAGAAACTTTTCTATTTCAGAGTCTCTTCAGGGCCTTCTACAAAGAAAGGAAAATTGTTCTTCCTAAAAAGGGAGAGATATGCACAGGATCCAGCTCCATTATTCATTATTGTATTGTAATATTGTGATAATTGCATTACCACAAGTGAAGAGGATAAATTTGGATCTGAGAGATAGAGCACTAATAACTGGTACAAACGTACACAAGCCCAGTAGGCAATAATATCAACTACGCAGTGACCCCACGGGAGCGAGAGTCTTGATAAGGAAATGAGCTCACTATAAGGAACTCCGTCCTCCTTCCTCCATCTCCTACCATTTCCTTTCCCATTCTTCGTCTTCCTCCTCCTACTCTTCTTCCTACTTCTCCTCCTCTTTCTCTTTCTTCTTTTAATGAAGGAGGGTTGGTTCTATTATAGTATAAACTATGGCCAGACTTTTCTACTAACCCAGATTGAGATTGATCATTGTATCCACTTTTCATCCTTATGATGAAATTCCTGAGATGAATGAGAAAAAAAGGCTTATTTTAGCTCATGGTTTAAGAGGTTTCAGTTCATGGCTGTCTGGCTGCATTGCTTTTAGGCCTGTGGCAAGGCAGAAACATCATGGCAGAAAGGTGTGTTGGAGGAAAGCTGTTCACTTCTTGGCAGCTAGAAAGCAGAAAAAGAGTAAAAGAGCCAGGATAAAGGGGCTGGGGAACTGTACGTAGTCCTCAAGGCTATACTCCCTTCAACTAGGCCCCACCTCCTTTTCCTATCACCTCCTAATAATGCCATGAAATTATGATCTCATCAGTACATTTGAAGCATGTGATGAAGTTAGAGACCTCCATACCATAACAAGTATTTTTTCATCATCATATTTTTTGCATGTGTTTGCACCTGCAAGGGTATCACTATCTGCGGAATAAGTGGTTAGTGGCACAGGGTAGGCCTCATAATCAGCAGCGACACAATGTGGTAGTGAGAAATGATGGCATTAGCAGCTTGTCCAGGCTTTCCAATCCTGTTCCTCATTTGGAAAGTGTTGTGAGTCTCCGTGGAACTAACACTTCCCTTGGGCAGCTCATAATGGGAGAGGCTGCAAGGGAGACAAACTTTCTTACAGGAGAGTGAAGTTTTCGGTAACTAATTGGATCTCCCAGTTAAAGCAGGTCATATCAATTACACAAGGGAAGAACTTGATGTGGCAATCATTTTCGTGTGGCATTCAGCATGAGCAGAAGCATTTCCTGTTCACACCTCTGTGCCACCTATCTAATCTATCATTTCAAAGATTAGTCATGACGTCACCAAAACTGATATAAAGACATTTGTTAAACCATATCTGTACTGTCAAAATCGTTTCATTAACTTGAAGCACAAGGTTAGGCAATGAGAAAGAGGAAGATGACCAAGAGCTGGCTGGTGCCTGAAAAACATTACTTTTTATCTCTCAATGCATTAATCCCCATCTTTCCTGAAACTGATGGGAATAAGTGTCACCAGGTAGAAGGAGGCAAATACACTGATAGCAGCAGATGACTTTCCAGAAAGACAGTGGTGTTTTGGATTTGGCCTCATTTAATGGGGCTTACTAGTGAATGGAGAGGAGAAACTATTTTTCCTACAGATCTATCATGTAGTCATTTTCATAGGTTCCTATTATATTTCATTTTATTTGTTCTTCACTTAAATTAATACCACTATGAAAATATGTAATAAAATCCTTGATTTGCAGAGGTAGCATGATTTACTTAAGGTCAGATACTTAGGAAAAAGCCAAACCTTTGGATCACATTTACCTGTTTCTAGAGGTAGCGCTACTTTATACAACAGTTGAAAAGCAATTTCTGCAGAGCATAGCAGAGGAGAGCCTGACAGTTGGTAACAGGCAGGTTTAGGTAGTATAAGAGCAGGGTAATATGCTGTAACACAAACTCCCCAAATATGCAGTGGCTGAAGTACAATAGAAGTTTCCATCTCACATAGAACCCAGGGGAGAGTGAGCTTCTCATCAACTGGAACTTTCTTACATATGGTGATGTAGAGACAAAGAGTCTTTTCATCCATTACTCCATTACTTCCCTACTTTCCAGTACTGATCAGAATCTAAATTCAGCCAGTGGAAGAAAAGAGACCAGATTTTATTCTAAGAGTCTGTTTTATTTATGCCTTAACCTGACAGAGACACATGGAGTTTTTGCACTTATTTTATTAGGAATAGCTAGTTCCATGGCTACAGCTAGGTGCAAGTATAGCTGAGTAACAGAGTCCTCAGTCAGGCAGGCACCTTCTGTACACAACTGAAAACTATTAAAGAGAAGCAGTGATCTCTGTCACAGAGAGGCAGGTCAGGAGGGATGGATGCTGCTGTGGTCACAGTGGTTGGTCGTAGAAATAAGATCGCAGATTAGAATCTAGAGATTGGTAAAATAGATACCAGTTCAAGCCTCAGCAAAGGAAGCTATTAGAGGAGCAAAGGCACATTAGATTCTCTCTCTCTCTCTTTCTCTGAACGTAGGAAGAAGATATTTTATTATCACCACCTATGTACATTTCCAAAACTTTATTTTACAATATAGTAATTTTAGTTTGAATTTTTAATTTGATAAAAAATAGAAGAAGGAGGTAACAAAACCTACAAGATATTTAGAGTATTTAAAGTCCCTAAAAATTCTTCAATCTGTTCCTCGCACTCGGTTATCAGTGGAAGAACCAGCCACTAAGACAAAGATGGGTGCCTGGATTCTGGAATAGGGACATGAGTTGGGACATAGGTCCTAGGAAGGCAAGAGAATCTGAGCCACTCACTGGTAGGCCCAGGATTAGATTCTGAGATTAGTATCAAGTTGGACAAGTGTCTTCCCATGTCTATTGAGAAAGGCCCATCTTATTTCACAGTCTGAGATGGGCTGGTTTGCCTCCATTGAGCAATCAAGGGACTTCTAGCCAGAGCAAATATGGAAACCAGCACCTGAACAGGCCCATGAACATCCTTTCAGTAGTTGAAAGATGAGCTAATAAGACTATCGAGGAAAGAAGCATGATATAGTTTTAGAGAGAGAAAAGCTTGGTTTCCATTATTAGAGTCCATTATTTCATTATTTCCATTTTTTAGTGTTTCCATTATTTAGTGTTACTTCTGGTATACATTTTTCTTTCATAGGGTAGACTCAAAACCAAATAATGACAATAAAACACTAGTTTTGTTGCTATTTGTTGTGGAAGGCTCACTTCTCTAAAAACAACTGACCTCCCACATTATAACTATCAGGGAAACGTCTAGTGGAAAGATGATCTGAGAAAAGGAATTTTCTTCAGCTGGGCTGTTCCTGACTGTGCCGAGGCCCCAGCGAAGGCAAGGCCTCCCTTGTCCAATGCTGCAGTGTTGTTTTTTCCATCTTCTCACTGAGCTGAAGGAGTGGCTTCTGAATGGCCACTGCTGAGACCACAGTACCCTAGAGTGGCCCAAGAGGCCTGGCCATCTCTGGTTTTCTGATCTCTATTTCGTGATCTTGGGTAATTTATTTAACTTTCTAAGGACCTTATATGTAGAGTGAGATAACACTAAATATATCTGATATTGTTCTAAGATTCATTCTGTTAGAAATAGTAAATGCACTCTACATTTTCTATAAGATAGAATATGGCTTAGTAAACTTTAATTATTTTTTGTTATTGGTGCGTCAAACTCATATATAAAGAGACTACAAATATCTCTAAAGATGTCTATCAAATTCTACTCCCCCCAAATCACTTCTGGAGTTCAATATAGTAAAAAATGTGTTCTCTTTCCACTAATTTGTTTTTATACAAAATAGATCATAATAGTAGAAAAAGGTAAGAATTTTGTGCAGTTTGCTATTAGTCCATGTCATTTAAATACAATTTTAGGATTAGTCAGTGCATTAACCTGTTTTATTGTAAATTCTAAAAGAAGAATTGAACTACAGAGTGAATAAAGATGTACTTTATTGGGGCATTTTGTTCTAATTTATAGAGGGCAAAACTAATTCATGTTTGCTGTCTCAAATTATTATCTAAAGACTATCCTTTTATCCTTATAAGCTCTTGATTAGACAATATTTTACTCTCACGTAACTAAATGTTGGTTTTCTCTATAAAGATCTATTTGGAAACACTTCTCATGAAGAAGTTGAGTAAGATATTCACCATTTTGACTTCATTCATTTTTTAGTGTGTCTAACTCTTTTCCTTATGAATGTGGCCTATGGGACTCCAGTCTATCAGAGATGACTATTAAGAAATTTTCACAGAATAGCATTTCAAGTATGTTCCCAGGTATTAGAGACTGAATCTAGGACCTTAACTTGTTAGGCAAATGCTTTATCACTGTTCTACAATCCAGTTTCCAAGTCAAACTGGAACTGTAATTTGAGGAAATGGATTATGACAACTCTTGATAACACTATGGAAGCTCTGATTCTTCATTTATTTCTTTATTTATTCCAATAGTGCTGAGTGGTGTCAATATGATATGGGGAACAAGATAGTCACAGTCTATTCTTCCTTTAGAGGGCTTACATTTTATTGCAGTTCACAGAAGAAAGTAGTTTCATGGAAAACTTTTTCAGTAGAAAAAAAATAATTAAAAATCATGGCAAGTGTAATGAAGAAACAAAGCAAAGCTAAGATAGAAAGTAATAAAAATATGTGAAAGAAACTATTTTTAAATGGTGTTGTGGGAACTGTCCTCTTGAGAATAGGGCTTTTAAACATTTAATTGCAAGGGATTAAAAGGGAAATGTGCTACACATAGGAAAAACTACTGCATGAAAAAATGCTGAATCAGAAAAACCTTGGGTACACTCAGGAACTAAGAAGAGATTAGGAAAACTAGAAATCCCTGAGGAACTGGACAACCTGGCAGGAGATGAGATGGAGATGAAGTGTCAGAGACTAGATAATACAAGGCCCAGATTTTATACCACTTTAAAGAAAAATCCATTGCAATTTTTAAAGCAGGGAATGACATGAACTGGTTTATGTTCAAAGCTAATCATTTACTTTCCTGCCATGTGGAAGATGAATTGAGTGGGATGCAAAAGTGGAAAGAAAGAGACCATATGGGAGGTGTGAGGGAGGCCAGGTGAGAAATGATGGTGGTTTGGGTAGATGTGGTGGTGGTGACTCAGGTTTATGATACATTTTCAATTTATTTGATGGTACTGACTGACTGATTGGAAGTTGGGTATGCAGGAAAGTGAAGAATCAAGGATGACCCCAAGGTTTTGACTCCAGGTCTGGGTGAATACATAAGGACGATATATGGAGGTGAAAAGGCAGGGTTGGAGATTAGAAATCAAGATTTCTATCTTAAATTTTAAAAATTTAGAAACTTATGAGATATTCAAGTAAGGAACACGAAGCAGACATTTGAATATGTTAATGTGCATCTCTGAGAAGTGGTTATAAATTTGGTACTTGCTGTAGTAGGGGTTGTGAGGAGAACAATTAGAATCAGAACATGGAGTTTATAATATTATTTTTATGATAGTCACCCAGAGTTAACACAAGAAAATGCAGGAAATCTATCCACAACACTCAAGACATAGAATATTTAGCCAAGGGCCTGAATCCCATAGCAATGTCCCACATGAGTCCAGATGAAGACCCAGAGCTCATGACAATGCCTCCCATGAGTCCAACTGGAGGTCCAGAGCCCACAAGGACTCATGCCAGTCTCTTTTATGGATGTGTGCTAGGAAGGCCCAGAGGTCAGCAGTGGAAGCCAAGAGGAAGTCTATGCCAGCAGGGTGAAGGAGTTGTGCTGAGAGGCTGAGGTTTCTACACTGGAGCCAAGAAGTCACGCTCATAATAAAGATCAGGGCTGTCCTGAAAAGAACCACAGCCATTCTCAGTGACATGGAAGCCCTGAGCTCCTCTGATGATAAGCACAGTTGAGTATGTGCCAGGAAGCCAGCCTGATGAGTTCATCCTGGAGACCAAGCAGGACACATCTTCCCCTCCGAGCCAGGAAGCAATGCTTGATGTGAGGACCAGAGCTTCTCTGGGAGAACCAATGGCTCAAACAGCAACACGTAGGAGAACACACTATGCCTCAACACCTCAATGCACGAACACCTCAGCGTATCTCCTTCTCCTTTTTCAGGTCTCTATTTATGCTGGGAACCTTCCTCGGGTGAAACATCTACGCTCAGCAGCATGGTGATTTAATTCCGCTGGTGTTAAGTTGACCACCAGTTTTTAATCCATAACAGTACTTATTAAAAATTTAACAGAGTTAAACACTGGAAATGAGAAATCACCTAAGGGGAATGTACAGGTAAATGGAAAGTAGAAAAGTTGGAAAGCAATAGAAGAGGATGGCAGGGAGGAGATAAGGAAAGATGGATGAATAAAACAGAAGCAGAGTGATATGAGAAAAACCAAGACAAAAAGATGTGCCAGGGAAGGGGAAACATTTAAATCAGTCTAGTAGCCAATTGGCTGATACTTCCTCTGTAAACAAGTGTCTATCAGATTAGGTCACAGGGATGGAGATGGCCAGAGACCTGACATGAGCAGTTCACTATCTTCGGAATTTTAAAATGATGCGTTAAGATATGTTATTCTGTATAGCTTTGCTTTTATTCATAAAGACAAAAAATTTAAGTGAATGAAGCTTGTCAGGGGCTTAGTAACCTGTGGTAGAGATTGGTGGGAAAATGGGTACATTTGTATACTAGAGTTTATATAATGTGGGTTGAACACACTGTAAAATATCCAGAAATGTTTGTGGATTGACTCAAGAAAAAATATGAAACAAAAGTATGCTTTAGTTTAAACTCTCTTTCCATCACTTTGCAAGAGACAATGGAGGTATAAAGGACATGATCTTCAAAAGCCCAAATTGGGTTTCTCTCAAAAGTTACACTCAATGATTTAATATTTTCATTTTCTCTGTGTTGTAAGCAGGGACCTTACAGTATTATTGTCCCATCTTTAGAGACTAAACAAGACCAGAGCTGCTATGTAGAGAACCAGGAGCTCTCCCAGGCTTTTGAGTCCCAGGTCCGTGAGCTTCCCGTCCTCCACAGGAAAGTACCCTCTTGCTATATTAGCTCTCAGAACGATGGCCTGGATAAAAGTCATTCTCATGTTTTTCTTTTCTTTTTAGTGCTTTCCTCCTTTCATTTCTTTTACAGGTAAACTTCCCTTTCTTCCATTCTTTTTGGTCATTCCTTGTTCAGAGGCCTTTCCCACAGCCAACCTCTTTTTCTTGACTTTTCATTTTGTAAATGGCCCAGTGTTGAAGGGTGAAAGAAACACGCCAAAGGTAAATGAATGACTTGTTAGACGGGAGGAGGGAGGGATTGCATATAGGCGAGGCCATTATGGGAGAGCTGTGCACATATGATTTAGTTTTCAACAAGAGTCGCAATATCGCATTCACATACAGGCCTGAAAACACTCTTTTTCTTAATTCTTTTGAGTGATTAGAATCAGGTGACATTGCACAGTGTGGTCATTATTCCAAAAGTGAAACCAGAGCAGAAATGTTCACACAGTTTTCCAAGCCTCACTTAGGGACCAAGGAGCCTGAGCCAAGCCAGATGGGCAGGGGTCCTCAACATTGCTGGCAGCATTACTGTGGGAGTTCTGGTGTGTGAGAGAGCAGGATTGTAGAGGCCCAGAGGACAGAAGAGACCATGAAGATTTCTAGAGACTGTCTCAGATGGATCATTTAAAAATATCCCTCCCGGAGCAGGACATTCTGTGCCTCCCTTCAGCACTGGTTCTCAGGCTTCTGAGCTGCCCAGTGACCACACTAAGAAAGGGATGGCTTTATAAAATTGCCTCACACTGGCACTTTAATTAAAAGAAAATCCTTCTATGTTCTGTAGCATTTAAAAGGTCCATTGTAATAAATGTTTGCGGAAATAAAGCCTCTCTTTGTATGCCTTGCAGTGCAGCGAGAGCTGGCCACGTTTCTGCAGAGTGAAGGACACAGGAAAGAGAGGGCCTCTTGAATCCACTATGCAAATTTATGAAAACAACATGCAAATCAGTAGAGTTCTAGCAATTGAAAACAAACAAACAAATGATAGGAAAGAGAATGATTGCTGTGACTCATGGTAGATTCTCAGCTCTGCCCATAGTTATCCAGATGTGCTTATGTGTGTCTATGTGTCTCCGCGTATATGTCTCAGAGTATGTGTATGCGTGTGTATGTGTGTGTACATGTGTTTGTGAAATGATGGGAGAAGATGTGGGGCAGCAATAAAACCTGAGCACAAAAAGAAAATTCAGACTCAGGCTCTGTTTTTTGTTTGTTTTGCTTTTCTATTTTCTGAAACCCAAAACTCCTTCCCTTGTGAGGAGTAATCATTATTATTCAGGTAAAATAGGGTTCTGTGTACACTGAATTGCCCAGAAGGGAGTGCTACAACACAGAAAGGCACCCAGGACCAGAAATCAGGGCAGGAGAACTCTCTCAAATGATGGACTTAAGGCCCTGCCTGGCTGTGAAATAGAGAACCCGACTCGGGTGCTCTTTTGGCTATCTCTGCAGGACCACTTGATCATGCCGCCCTGGAACCCATGTCTTCCTCTGCCTCACATTTTAGGTACACAGAGAAATTCAAGGTTTCTGCCTTGGGCGCTGGCTTACAGGCTTTTAGGAGGTCACGCTTGTCAAGGGAGGAGGGTGTCTAGGGCTACATTTCACAGTGTACTAGTTTCACCTCTGCCACTTAGATGGCTCACCCTGCAGTGTGGCAACCTCTTCCAGCACTCCAGCTCTGCATCAGCACTAGTGGGATTTGCAGGCCTATTTTCCAGTCTTGGGCCCGCACTGAGTTGTGTTATTTTGGACAAATTGGCTTCCTTTCTGGACCTTGGATGCCTCATAGGTCAAAATAGGATCAGAGTGAGGCGGGACTGACTGAATACTAAGTGCCCTGGAAGACAAATATCCTTGAGAAAGGTGAAATCTTTAAAAGGCCTGTCCCAAGTCTGGCAACCCATAGGGCCTGTGATTTTGAAAGGAGGATGTGATAGTCTAGTTCTGTACAGTTTGTGAATTCACCTTTTCCAAGTTGGAATGGGACTCAGTAGCTTAAAATCTGTTCATTCTAATGAATTAATCTTCAAGTCCTACATTTGCACACAGTTGTAGAGTGTTGCACTAGTTAGCAAAATCTAGCTAATTGTGTCTACTTGGAGTTAGAAAGCAAGTTTATGAAATTAACTGGGATGTGGACATTTAAGTGCTTTAAGGTAATCCACACAAACAGAACTAAGCGCTATAATCTGGGTTACAGATTGCCACAATATAATATTGCTAGAAAAGCTGAGAGACATAACTAGAGTTCATTGTCACAATTGTCAACCTTTCTCTAACAAACACTTTATCAGCCTGTAAATCCTCCTCACTTCAGCCCAGTGTGTGGTGAATGCTGAGACAAACTACTTCAAGAGTTGTCCTGTTTCCCTTCCTAGGCTAGTGTACCTCTTGTTTGTCCCCATTCTCTTTGCCTCTCATGAATAATTAACTGGCATGTTTGCCGGTCAGACAGATGCTAACCAGAAGTGGCCCACGATAATCCTGTGGTTTACTTTGTTTCACCTTTGCAGGTAAGCAGACAAATATCTCAGCAAGTCTAGGTCTCTTTATTTTAATATGTCTGGTGCCAAAAGTTGTCCCTCCTGGCTGATGAGATTGCCTGACAAATTTGCTGTCATCCGTCATAGCATGGAAAAGCAGCCTTGATTTATTCTCCCTGATAGTTCATAGACAGGAAGGTCACAGAAACACAGCATGGCCCGAAAGCCCAGTTGCTACTCCTTATCCTCATGCTCCCAGGAACTCAGGTTCAACAATCCAGCACAGCAACATGCAAGCTACAAACGGAATTGAAAATAATCTAGTACCCACAGTAAAAAAGCAAAAGAAATATGGGGCCTATTTTAATATAATATACTTTAACTCTGCCATGCAAAATATTATCATTAACATTTATAGTCAATATAAAATTATTAATGAGATAGTCACATTAAGTCTTTCAAATCCAGGGTTGATTTTCCATTCTTAGCACATTCCATTTGGGACTAGCAACATTTAAAGTGTTCAGTAGGTCCAAATGGCTGGTGGTGGTTGGACGGTATGGCAGAAGTCTAGACGTGGGAAGTGGGAAAAAACCTCCCTCAACTGCATGCACTGTCGGTGTGTGCATCCTGTTTATTTTTGCAGTAATATGAATAACCATTCCATCCTGTATGCCTACTTATATAATTAATTAGCATTTATATCACAGTTTATGTTTGCAGAGTGCTTTATTGATGTAGTTACCAGCATATTTATCTACTCACATGTTTATACTTTCATGTGTGCCTACCTATGCTAATTAGTGCTATAATTATTGAAGTGATTTAAGAACACAACTCATAGTTACCTTCAAGAGCACCAAACAACTATTTTAATAGCGACAGTAAATTCTATCTTCCCTCTTGTCTACTTCACAAAGAGATTTTATACCTTCATCCAATATTCTCCAAGTTCTTGCTCTGCCTCACAGTGAAAGATGCACTTAAACTCAATCTAGTAATTGTCTTTTCTCCTCTGTCAGCTTAAATTTCTGGATGAGATAGGAATGGATGATATAGAAATTTACTGGCCCATCTTCCAATAACAACTGCTTCAACATACACAGCATTTTAGCATGAAAATTGTAATTATTAATAGTGTCCACACCCATGAAATAATGCTACCTCTAAATTTGAATGACATTTTTTATTCTTCATCCAAAACTTATTCCTGAGGCATTGCAGGCTCTATGAGTGGAAGGGATAAGAGTGTAGGTAGGAGGAGGCCAGTGCCCTATGCTCTGGTCACCTGGGTCACTTGTCCATCTTGGTCTATGGACCAGGTTTTCTACAGACAGAAGCAGTAGGGTTTGTCGAAGAGGCTGTAAAGGCAGGTGTTATGCAGAGATCTGGAGCTTGAATAAACAGTTCAGAGGGACAAGAAATATCCCATTGTGGTGTGGTGAGGAGGTTCCACCTTACCCTCTCCCCTGTCCATTCTCACTTTTGCTGCCCTGAAATCAATGAGGGGAAGAATTACAGCACTGCAATTCATTCTGTGGTTCTGCTGCTTTCACAGATTGGAAATGCCAACAAGGGGAATGATATACATCGTGTGATAAAAGAAGAATACAGAAATATTCACCAACAGCTATGAAACGCAGCTGTCTCATGGCAAAATTGCAGGGCTCCACTGGTGAATAGAGCACAGTGACACCACCCAAGAGACTGGGAACCAACTCCCGCTCCAAAGTAATTTTGTGAGTCCAATATTGGGGATTAGAGTTGAACATGAGAGATCTTATGCCGCAAATCACTGCATACCCAGTGTTTTTGCTACCTACTTCACAGTCCCCTGGGGAAAATCATTAAGCCTCTTTCTGTCTCTCTTTAAAATGGGAGCTAAATTAGTAACTTACCACAAAGAAGTGTTTTCTTAATTACTTGCATACAAATTGCTTGACATTATTGAATGAAAGGTATCAAGGAGAAAGCAAGCTAATACCATGATTATTTTTGTTCTAATACAAAGCAGCAGGCCAGAGCCCTTTCTATCTCTGGATTAGGTTTTAGCTGGGTGATACTTCAGGGACTAGCTCCTAAGGCTCCCACCACCATTTAATATAGCAGCCTGTCAAAGGCAAATCAGGAAACCAGCATTCTGGGGTGAGGTTTGAAAGGTATGAGGTGCAGTTGCAAGAAAGAACTCTCTGAAAGTGAGAATTAGGGGATGGGTGGTGTCTCATCCTGGTCGGTCACTCCTGTCACCGGCAGCTTCCTCTTGCCCTGTGAGCAGGTCTCTCTGACTTAATTGTGAAGGCTAATGTTGTGGAGATTGGTTTTTGCCAACATCATTCTAACACCCATTGTACCACAGCATGAGGCCCAATCACAATCATAAATTAATATGGAATGGCAAAATGTAATATTGCTAGAAAAGATGAGAGGCAAGCTTTTTTTAATGCAATGTGTCACTAAGGGCATGCAGCAGAGAGGGCAAGAGAGGGAACTTTCTAGACTAACACAAGAAACTGAAGTTTCTTTGAAATCTGACCAGGGCCAGAGCAACACATGGGCTCTGTCCTCCTCCTCTAATCACTGAACATAACTCATTTTGAAGGGTGATGGTTCTGCCCAGTAGGGGTCTACGAGTCAAGCCAGGGAATTTGAACTAACACTGATTGACCCTGATTTGCTATTGCATCACTGAATTGTGATGTGATTATGTCTTCATTAGGAGTGTGGGGTTAAGAGAACAAGATACAATACGGTAATTATGCTAGAAAATTGGGTGGCATTAGAATCAGGCATTGGAATGCTTTCTATGGAATTCTTCTGATCAAGACAATTACTCTGTTGGAGATAGTCCTGCAGGATGCTTCTGAATAATTAGACAAGCTCCATAGTCCAATGGAGTTTGGGAGAGGAAGGGAGAGGGAGCAAGGGAGAGGAAGTCTCTTAGCCCCCAAATCTCTCTTCCATACATGGAGTTGTTTATTCACTTTTCTAAAAGATCTTCCTTTGAGTTCTAGTATATTATTTTTGCTATGACTGTCTTAATGATAGTGGCAGGAGATTGTTTAAACCTCATTTTGCTGCTGACTATGTAGAAAAACTGTTTCTCCTCCCATATGTAATTTTCTGTCCATTCATTAATTGTACCACTGCTTTTCTAAGTTTATTTACTGCTTCTAAATATGTAACTTAATTTATGCCTCTAATCCCATGGGGAGCCTGTAAAATGTAAAAATCTTATATAGTAGCAGAAGCAGCCACAAATATTTTAATATCCAGGGCTGCTTCTGAATCCTAATTTTGCAGATGGCGTGATGTTCATTTTATAGCAGCTATTGAAAACTAATAAATGCCATCCGCATCACTCAGCATTGTCAATAACCCACCAGATTGTGTGTCAAGGGATGCTGCAGAAGCAGGATCAGCTCCCACCCCTACCCTAACCACCTCCAGCTGCAGACCCTATAGCTGCCTTGCTTTATCAGCTGCCACCTCCTATGCCAGTCAGCAATCAGGAGAGGCTTTTTGAACCTCTAATCTGCCAATGGAGAGACACTTGCAAGAGGGTAATTGCTGCACATAGCACTCAGGGTTGGGGAATGAGCTCTGTCCTCCTCTGCTTATTGTATTTATACTTTGCAAATGTAATAGGTGAGCCGTGGAGGAGGAGCAATGAGGTGAGAGCCAGGCCACTACCAGGTCTGGTCTGGAAGTCAGTGGAGAAGTTAGTTACTCCCTATTCTAAGCTTTCTTTTTTGATAAATTCTGTCTTAAAGTAAAACAAAAGCTCATATAGTGAAAGACTAGTAAGGCAGATAGCAACAGATCCAGCAAGTGTCTTAGTTACTTTTCTCATTGCTGAGACAAAATACCTGACACTAAAGTTTAAGAAGAAAGGTTTATTTGGCTCACATTTCACAGTGGTTTCAGTTCATAGTGGGCTGGCTCCAAGGTAGGCATGGCAGAGAAACATCACAGGGTAGAAATAGTCCAAAACAAAACAGGGTAGGCAGGGCAAAAAGCAGGCAGTGAGTGACAAGCAAGAACAACAGCAGTCCTCTTTCCATCTCTTATATCATATCTGAGATACCCACCCTTAGGACTGGTAGCACTCACATCCAGGTGGGGTACCCTTAGTCGTTGCATTGCACCATCAGCCAATCCAAGCAACATATCTTTGATCCCAACATCACACACCCTAGATCCAGCCACCTCTGAAAAAGTCCCGCCTATTTACTAAGTGAGGTTTTGGGGGGATATCTAGATACAAGCCATAATAGCGAGTTTGTCATTCATCTACTGTTTGTCTTGCCACATTGTTAATGTATTCCTAGTGTGTTCCAGGAACTGTGAAAGATTATACCTAATCCATAAGTACATGTATACATATGTCTAGTCTATATGTATAAACTTAATTTCAAGTAAGGTAATATTTCTTAAGTGATTCCTTCCCTTAAGGAATTTTCAGATTAGAAAGGGCTATTATCATAGTAGTAAGTCACAGCAGGAAATAGTAAATGCTCTAAGAGAGCACCAAAGCTCTCTTTTCCATAAAGGAAAATGTATAATACTTCCAACCTCCAGAGGGTGGGGGAGAGAGTCAGAATCCAGAGAGATCTTAAGGGGGAAAAGTGACTTCTATGAATAGGAGGTGATCGTGGGCTCTCTATAATCCTAAAAAGTAAGTTACTGTCAACTGAAGTGAGATCAGCTTCTCTTTCTTTTTCTCTGTTCCTCTGGGAGGTGGCTGCCTTCTTTGTGAAGCCTCCTTTGCTTTTAGCTTCTGTGACTGTATTTGTTGTACCCTTGAGCTGGATTTCATCTGGATGCAAATTCAAAAGGAGCAAGAGTGTAATCTGCTTTTAGGCCTTCCCAGGAGATGTGTGCCGAAGGCTGGGCAGAGCAGTGCAGCAAGTGGGCTTGATGAGATGCATTAGTGAAGAGAAGCCAGAGAATGTCTGATCCCAGAGCAGCTTGGATGCAGAGAAACAAGTAAATGGTTCAATCAAGTTTTGTCTTCAGATTCCTAGGCATTATAGGGAGGGAAAGCCCAGATGCAGGAGCTCTTTGCTATGTAGGACATCTCTCAATCTTGCACAGATTCGGAGACTGTATGAATACTTTAAAGATGAAAAGTTGGACCCATTAATCACAATTTTCTATTTGTGAATCTACCTTATGCCCAGAAGCAAATGGAAACTGACCTTTGACAAGATTCCATCCTGCTGTGAGGGCTGCTTGCTTGAGTGTCTTTCCTTCCTTTTTTCCTCCATCCCATCTTCCTTCCCTACCCATTCTCTCTTTTTCCTCTTCCTAGCCGCTCTGCCTTCTTCCTTCCCTTCTTTTCTTTCTTTTAGATTTGTGCAAAAATATGTGAAATAAATCAGTAAAAGAAAAAAAAAGAAAATGAAGATGAAGATGAGGAAGCAGGGTGTAGGGAAAAGAAGCACACACTAACTCTGACAGAAGAGAAGTTGTATTTTACATGGTCACTGCCATAACTTTTATCCCAGTCTGGGTCCCCCAGAGTGAGGGAGCCCCAACATTCTCCCTGACATATCAGATAGTGCTGCAGGCTGCCATGCATAAGAGACAAGTCAGAGCTGGAAGGCTTCCCCTCACGGTGTGTCCAGACAACTCTGGGCCCCATCTTAGAGCAGCAACAAAAGCCAGGTACGTGGTGGACAACAGCGTATTTTGTACGGAAAGAAGGAAAAAGAAAGAACATCAGATTTGATCATCTCATCATGCAGATAAGAACACTGAGGCCCAGAAGAGTTAGATGATTTGTTCCAGTTCCTTGAAACTAGTTGCAGACATAGCTGGATGGATCTAGAAAGAGGCAAGAAAATTAGTTTCTCTGTTTTCAAAGTGGTGAGCTGCAAAATGCAGACTAAGTGTCTTTTCTCATTGTTGAGACAAAATACCCAACACCCATAATCAGAGGAGAAAAGGTTTATGTCAGCTCAGTGTGCAGAGGTTTCAGTCCATAATCGACTGGTTCCGAGGAAGAATAGCATGGCAGAGGTACACAACTGAGGAGAAACAGTTCATGGCAGGCAGAGGGCAGCAAAGCAGCAAAGTAGCAAGTGACAAGTAACCACAACAACCCTTTTTCTGTCCCTTATGTTCTGTCCATGCTACCTGACCTACAGAAGGGTACATTCACACCCAGGTGGGCCTTCCCAAATCCACTCCTAGAACTATGCCAAACCAACCAGGGGACTTATTTATTTATTTATTTATTTTAAAAAAGAACAAAAATGATGATACAGAATTTCAAAACAAAGTAATAGTAGATTAACACTGGTTAATATATTGTGTATTGTTATCGTTACAGTAGTTGTTCAGATTATAAGATATAGGCATGAAAAAAATCAATCAAACAATGAAAGCACAAACTTTTTGATGAACAGAGATTAGTAGTATAGTTATCTATCATATATACAGATATATCTATCATATATCTATATATATATATATATATCTCCAGACATATAATCTTTTCCCTTCTTTCTTTTCTCCTTTTCCCTATCCTAGTTGTTCTTTTTTTTAAAGCAGTTTCTTTACCTTTCATTTTCACAATATCTATTGTACCTTTTAGATTTTATTTACTCTTTCAGTTTTTTACACTAGGGAGACAGTATGATATTTATACCTGTGAGTCTGACTTATTTTATTTATGAGTATGGTTTCAAGTTGCATTCATTTACCTATAAAAGCCTCAAGTTTATCATCTTTATAGTTGGGTAATACTCCACTGCATAAAAATACCACCTTTTTTTCTATCTGTTGCATGCTTAATGAGCATTTGGATTGTTTTCAAGATTTAGGTATTATGAACTGTGCTGCTATGAACATGGGTGCACATATATTGCTATGGATGATGTTTTCAGTTCTTCTGGGAAAATATCCAGAAAGGGAATTGAATGGGACCTCCAAACCTAGGTTTTTGAGGAATCTGCACACTGATTTCTACAGTGGTTGTACCAGTCTACCCTCCCACAAACAGTGGAGAAAGTTTCCTTTTTCCCAGCAGCCTTGCCAGCATTTGTTATCATTTGATTTCTTAATGATAGCGATTCTTTCTGGAGTGAGATGGAATCTCAGAGCTGTTATAATTTGCGTTTCTTGAATGGCCAGTGATGTTGAACATTTTCTTATATATTTACTTGCCATTTGTATTTCTTCATCTGAGAAGTGCATGCTCATTTCAGATGTCCATTCTTGGATTAGGTCTTTGAATTTCAGGACCTGATTTTTTTCAATTCTTTATAGGTTCTAGATATAAGTCCTTTGTCTGAGGGACAAGTGACTAGAATTTTTTCCCATTCTGTGAGTTTTCATTTCACTCTGTTGGTGATTTATTTTATTTTATTTATTTATTTTTTTATCGGCACCAGGGATCGAACTCACAACTGTGTGCTTGCAAGGCAGGTGCTTATGCTGCTGAGCTAAATCCCGAGCCCCTATTGTTGGTGATTTATTTTGACTTGTAAAAATGTTTTAATAAGATGAGATCCCAGTTGTTGATTTTTTAAAATACTTCCCATACAGTTTGCTTTTTTAAATGAACTCTTTCCCTACCTCTCTGTCTTCAAGATTTTTATTTACCTTGTTTTCCAGTAAATTTAGTATTTCTGTCAATATTTAGATCTTTGCTCCATTTTGACTTTAGTGCATGGTGATAGATGGGTCTATTTTTAGTCTTCATTATGTGGAAAGTCAATTTTTCCAGCACCATTTATTAAAGAGACTCTTTCTTCTAGTAAAACTGTTTGGTCCCTTTGTTAAAGATCAGGTGGTTGAGTGTCTTTGTAGTTGTGTCTACATCTTCTAATCTTTTCCAGTGGACTAATTTAATAGGCCTTTGTCCTAGCATCAGACACTTAATCCCAAAATCACACACTCTGGGTTCAGCCTCCTCTGCAAATGTCCCCTATGATCACATGAAGCTTTGGTGGGAACATCTGGATTCAAGCCATAACACCAGGACTGATAGAAACAAGTGATGTACAAAAAACTCACTTAAGTATGCAGTACTATATTTTGTGAAACAGAAAGATAATGTCCTTCTTGGTACATCCCCAGGATCAGCCTCTAACAATGTAGGTATCTTGCATCCATGGTCTTATAGATTTGTCAAGAAAAAGTCTGAGCTAGAATTCCATTCATAGGCCAAGGATATAGCTCAGGAGCAGAATGCCTGCCTGGCAAAATGCAAGGTCGTGAGTTCAATCTGAAGCAGCAAGAAAAAAAAAGCGTGTCAAGAATTCCATTCATGTGGTGACCATGGATAAATATATATTCTGACATGCATGGATGAATCAAAATTTAGGAGGGGCTGCCAGGTAGCTGGGTCCTCTTTAGCAATGATTGGCCCCAGGTCTGGTGTTTTCACTGTATCATAATATATGTTTATAAATGTATAATATAGAGTTTATAGGTGTATAACATAGTTAGATTAAATATATAGAGCATATGTAATATCATTTTGTATATTTTATTTCATGTATACTTGAGTTAACCCAAGTTGAATGTGTATATGATCCTACTTGGCTATACTTTCACATTTTTTAAAGATGTTATAGGGAAAATTAGGACTAATACATGTGAGACCACCCTCACCAACACTAACAGAAAAACTTCCAGAGTAGCATAGGGCCTACATGTGCATTCATAAAATACTAACCATTTTTCCTCTTCTTCTTCTTCAGTAGCTGAGAATGTGGACTGTTATCTTCTGGTGAGCAGTACTTAAGTGATAAGACTCCTTGTTCTAGAAGACTTGCAGGAGAAAGGGTAGGATATCTTGGTTTCCTGCCAAAGAGGGATCCAGAATTGGCCTCATCTTACAGGGGGCACCAGTGACTAGAATGAGGAACTGTCAAAACTAGGAAAAGGCCAGGCTGGAGGCCTGTCCCCGGTGTGTTACCACTGCAGTAGGCAGGAGTGGAAGGGGAGAACCTAGGAGTTCAGAGGCACCAGAGACCCTTGGGAACTCCCTGTTATCTCATGTTGTTCTGCAAAAGGAAGCCTCATTGGAGGTCGATGGCCTGGATGCCAGGTCAGGAAGGAAAACGCTCATTCCCAGTTCTCCTAGGAGAGGTGGAGCACACGGGGGAGCAGCTGAGGCATCAGCAGTCCAGAAATGATCCTGAAGCACATACTGGGCAACTACAGAGCTTGGATGCTTATTGTTGGCACCATTATTTGTGGAGGGAGCTGGAGCAGTGGGCTCGCTAGTACATGTCGTCCATCTACTCTATAAGGATACACTAGAAAGCAATGACAGCTATGCTGCAGAATGAGACGGAGGAGCTGGGGGAAGTACTCACATGTGCCTGGAGGCTGAGTTGTATACACAGACCTTATTCAGACCAAACTGTCAGTGTGGAAACAACCCACTGGGTTTTTTTTTCTTTTTTAAATAAATTTTACTGTATTTAAAATAATCACCCCAGATAAGTGAAGAGTTGATAAATGAGCTCAATCTGCAGGGCCTTGTAACAGCAGAACTGTGTATAATTACACGATTGCCCCGGGGGCTGTGCTTTACTCTGCTGAATAGAAAAGGCAATGCCCTGTGAAACGGGAAGCCAGGGCTCTTGTGGCCTAGCAAAAGGAAAAAATCTCATCCCACCCTTGGCTCCCTTTCCTTTGTCATGAAGCTGCCAGAGAAACTCCCAAAAGAGAAGTACAGTATTCTCCACTCCAATTGAATGAGTCTAGCCATTACCTTTTGAGATGTAGTAGGACTGTTTTTATATGAATGCATATACTGCTGCTGTAAAAGGGCTACTGATTCAGTTTAGAGATGCAAGGTAAGATGATTCAGAATCCAGGGAAAAGACAGAAAATCACAATGAGAAGATGAATGTAAGTGGAAATAAGTAAAACCCAAATCCCAAAGATGGGAGTAAGCAGTCAAAGAAAGAATTTTATATCATCCACCATCATTAGCTGTACATTTTCCCCTTCCTGTGCTGTGTTCTTGCATGACATAAATTATTTTCTCAGTTCTATCTCTCTTTGTCCTTCATTATTCACTAGGCTTTCTCTTTCGGTCTGTAGATTTCTCGGAGACCGCCCTCCCAATGGAAGTGAGTGGAAAGCCCTGGGGTGCCGCCTATTTCACGCTGAGAGCCCAGTCCCAGGGCTTCAGATGCAAAGCTTCTGGGGGAACTGTGAGATGAAAGGTGTGAAAAAACATTATAGAGCTGGGGTTCTTCATTTAATTCTGGAGCTTTCTTATGGCATGTATTCCTCATGCCCCTTCTCTCCCATGTGAATGTAAGCCTGATCATTTCTGTTAAATTGGATTGTACACCTTGCTCAAAAGGTCATGAAATATTTTTTATACAATTTTATGTATTACAAAGTGACCAGATCTACTAATTTAATACTCCTTGGGAACTGGGTGGTCCAATTAAGCAATTACTTGGTCATATTCCTAAAGTCATTTAGAAGGTCCTGTTTAAATTTGTTTCATAACAACTGAGGCTCACTATGGGGTCATTTGTGCTTGATGTTCTCTGTGAATGTACAGTAAACACTTAAATGTCTCCTCAAATTTATTCTTTCCTTTTTCTTTTAGTAACAGACTCTTCTTAAATTTTAGTAGTGCACATGGTTGTTTATAAATCTACATTTTATGAGTTATGTGGCTAGTTTTAGGCCAATGGGCATGAAACAAATTCCTCATCTCTTACTTTATAGCTGAGGTTGAGATACAAATGTGAAGGCAGGAGTCAGGGCAGCCTCTTTGGGCTGAAAGACTAACCATTAGATAAAATTTGCTGAGCTTCAGAGAAAAAAAAAAGAAGTGTTGTTGGTAGAGAGTTTCAGTCAGGAGTCAGAATACCTTAAAGGTCTTAGTCTCTTTGTTCACTAACAAGGAATATGAATTTCTTGTCTTTTAGTGTCCCCAAATGCTGAATGAAGGCAATATTGTTACAGGAAGTTAGAAATATTATAGGCAGTCAGACAAGGCTGAGTCCTCGAAGGAGCAAGTGCAGAAGACCAGATACTTTGCAACTGTGGGGGGAGACAGACCCCTCTGATGTGTTTCAGACCTCAAGACAAGAGATAAAATAAATGCACCCACATACTTCTTAAGGATAAGCATCAGGATTGATATTCCAACTAGGTCTATATCACACTGAGGAAGCCAGGAGTCACCATCCCAACCCCTACCTGAGCAGCCCCTGCTGTATATGCATGCCCACTTGCTACGCAACTCACTTCCCCATTTGTCTCTTATTTAATCAATTTTACCTAGGCAATTAATCTTATTGGTTGGCCATAGTTCTGTCCCACCTCACCATTGATCCACCTCACCTTGGGGTTTTGCTCTATAAAAGTCCGTAGAAATGACAAGGACCCTGGCAACCGATTTGGGACCTCTTCTGTCTCTGTCTCTCTCAGAGAGAAGCTATATCTCTCTCAATAAATATATTCTGCTGTTAACTTCTGTCATTTCTAAAATTCATTCTTCCATTTTAGAGAACACAAATTCATACCGGACATCCAATAGATTGGAAGTGTCTTTCCCTATATCCATATGATATAACTATTTCATATGGCTATTATAGGGACTCAGTGATGGTAAGAGATTTCAAAACAATGAATCACATTAAAATTTTAGTAGGGTATGACTGATATAATTACAAGCAAAATAAACATTGTCATATTGAGTAAAAGTAGGTAGTTTGATGCAAATATCTCAGAGGAGAAGTTTCTTGGGTCAGTATGCTAAGATTTCGCCCCTTCAAGAGCGTACCTATCAGCAAAAGAAACCATTTCTTCCCCTACCTTTACTTAGATGATTAGTGACTATCTTGGAATGCTATTCTTGAAAAGGACAAGTTCTGCTGTCATAGATTTCTCATTTTGACAAAATTGATGAAGAAAATAATTCTTCCCAGAATCAAATAGATGTATAGCAGTGTACCATTATATGACAAGTTGATTGTCATGGTGGATGTCTGTGGGCTTGTATTTGTGAAACTGAAATTGGAGACCCATAATATTATACAACTTGATGTCAGTTATCTCTGATTCTACTCATTGAATTTATTCTGGTTTCATTTCAGAATGGTCCAGTTCATCCTTCACACACTCACATGAGGCTCACACTGCTGATGCTCACACAGACTTCTGGGTACAACATCCAAAGACCGAACACATTACCCGTTCTTCTGAGTGGCTCTGAACTGAGTGATACTCAGTTTTGATCCATTTTTTGTCACTACCATTAAAGTGTCACAAAGTAGTTTTCAACCATTCCTAAGATTCACTATAAAATTTCTGAAGCAGGAAGGCACTGGGGAGGATTTAACATGGCATATAACAAGCCTAGGCAAGCCCTCTTAAACTGGGAAATTTCCATGCCTACAGAAAAATAACTGCTAAGGTCTTTTATCCTGTTACCTATCTTATTCCTAAAGATTATATGTGTCAAGTGGCATTTGTATGGGTTGTTCCACAAAGTAACCCAGTTCAGAGTTATATAAAGGTGCATAAATCAAAGGATATCTCTTGGCAAAGAAATTTTGCCAGAGGATAAAAGGAAAATGGAAAATAATATCATAATTGTCATATAGCACTGCCACAATCTTAAAACTAGACATAGACTTGTAGAATCTTAGGTGCTACTATGGGACAAGAAGAATGTTGTTGAATTACTTCAGTATTCTAGTTGGACATGTACTGGATGTGCTAATCTACTAAAAAGCATAGCACCTGGCAAACTGTTACTTGTCTTGATAATTTCATAGTTGAGAAGTTAAAGGAAATAGTGGAAAGTCAAAATCCACTTGGTTTTCAATTCTTACCAAGAAGCAAGGAAAAGTAGGTTATCATTCTTTAGCTGGCCCAGTTCTCCAGAAAGTGAAGAAGCCTAGGGACTAAACATAAAAAAATCTGGGTGAATGTCAGTGGGATTCTCCTGATGTTGATCCAATGGAAGAAGTTCCATTTGTGTTTGCTGGCTGGAAAACCCTATAGAAGTTCATGCTCCTAACCAGGACGCCAGAAGCATGACATCCATGCCATGACACCAGCCCTCCTCCAACATAGCTCTCTTCACATGTGTGCATCGTATCTTACCAACTCCTGAGGGCCCTGGGCACCAAAGGAACTAATGCCGTAGCAAGGTGACCAGCTTGGATCCAAACCCTGGGAGACACCTGGAGCCCTCCACACGTGTGACCAGCATAATGGGCCACTGGATGGCACTGCGAGTCCATGCAAATGTGTATGGAAGGACATTTATCTTTCTTTTAAAAAGACTGTTTAGCTTGACAGGTAATTTGGCACATTTCGAGCTGAAATGTGCCAAATGATTTGGCAAATATTTCACTTACGTCTGAAAATAGGCACACCTGCTGTTGCGGCCTGCAGAGAAATATGGAGGGTGGATTTCACCCCAGCCCCCTTGTTCTTGTTAATTTCAAAACTGAAAATAAAATTTTGGTCAAGGACACATAGGCTAACCCTATTTTCCATGTGGAACCATATTTTAAAGAATAGTGAAAGTATAATGTTTCTTATGGAACCAAGATCCCCCTCTAAAGAGAGCATCTTTTTGTCTCCTCATTGCTGTCTGTCTGCAGTAGCTGGCTTGTCTGGTTTATGACCAGAGGGAATGGGATTTGGTTGAAGAGCTATGTCCTCCACATTTAGGAAACTTTGAGCCCAATTCCTGTTGTAAAGAATTCTCTGTCCAGCATTTAGTGTGTTTAATAACAAGATATGCCAAGCAATGTGAAGACAGCTCATAAGCTGCCTGTAGGGCATCAGGAAACCACTGACTGCTTTGCCCAACATAATGGAGATGTTCACACATGCCTACTTCCAGTCTTATGGGAAAACCCAAGTGACAGGCTGAAGTACCACCCACAGCAGCATCTCAGGCCAAGTCACTGATACACCAGATTTAACTCCATCTCCAATACTATTCCCTACCCAAGCGCATTAGGATGCAAATGAATAAAAATGCTGTTATCATTGATAAACTTTCAATTAGACCAAACTTTGGAAAAGATAACATATTCACACTTTCCAAATGGCTAAATCACATACAGGGAACAGATTGAGGATGGGTTGGTGACAGAAGAGAGATTCAGAATTTCTCCTTTTTTGAGTGTTTTCTTCTGATTCACTGACTAGTAAAGGGCAAATATCATGGTATTAAATCTATCAGTCTTTTGAAATATATCAAGGAGCATAGAATTATGGCCTGATTCTGGCTTTGAAATTTGAAACTTGGCCCTTAGCACCAGGACAACTAGTGATGTGACACCAGGGAAGCATGTGCAGGCTTTTTTCCTTGACATTATTCCCTAAGCTAAACTAAGTAACAAGCATAACTTATGCACTGTAACAGGTATTATAAGCAATCTAGAAATAATTTTAAGTAGACAAGAAAATTTTTGCATGTTATGTGCAAATATTACACATTTTATATAAGGAACTTGAGCATCATGAATTTGATATCTGTAGAAAACCCTGACCACTGTTACGATCTTTTCATAAAAGGAAGCAAAGGAAAGGCTTGTAGCTAGTTCACAGAATTTAGGGAGGGATTCTTTTACTGAGATAGGAGAACGGACATTCTAAGATTCACCCCTTAGGAGTAAATCATAGGTACACTGATTGACAAACAGTTGGACGTTCTGACCAAATGACCAAATCTGGCTATATCTCTTGAGCTCACTAAATCAAGACCAAGTGTATCTTCTACTGTCCAAGGTCTAAGTAGAGTTGTTAGAGTTTTTCAGAGAGTCAAAAAAGTTTCCAGGAGTACTCCATTTTAGAACTGGAAAATAGTGTTATCCAATTCCCTCATTAAACTGAGGAATCTTAACTCAGAAAAATAAGGTCTTGAGATTTGCTCTTGGAGTAGCATTGAATAAGAAGAAGGAAAATGGCATTGTGGCCAGAAGTACTAGCATTAAAGACTATTTCTGCCACCACTGTAAGTCATCTTCAGTTTTCTGATCAATTAAATAAGGAGACTGATATCCTAAAGGGATATTTTCTTATAGAGTTGCTGCACAAATAAACTGAGATAAGACAAGTAAAGATCTTAGTGTAATCCTGGGTGTATGGACATAGTAAACACTAATAAACATTAGCTAATATTTTTATTGCTGTTTGCATGCATGGAAATGATATAACACAAACTTGCATGCATAGGAAAAAGATATAAACATTATGGAGATTTCTATAAATGGAATGTAATAAACACCAAAGAAGACACACAGGCCACAGTGTTTAGTCTAAGCCTTGCTGAAGTGTGTGACCAGCTGTGGTCATCCTATTCAAAGGCTGTTACTCACTGTTGATTCAAGTCGAGGTCCCCTCCCAAGCCCTGTTCAGCCTGCTGAGGCATATATATATATAGGAGACTGTATCGCCTATAAAAAAAACTAGAAACCTCAGCATTGCCTCCCTACTATTCAGATGTTATCTATCTTCTGCCTCTTCTCTCTCTCTCTCTCTCTCTCTCTCTCTCTCTCTCTCTCTCTCTCTCCCCTCCCCACTCCCTTCCCCCTGGTTTTTTGAAGCCAGAAATGAATTTACATAAAAAGTTAGTTGTGGTTGAGGGCTGCCAGGTGGCTGACAGAAACTATAGCCAATCCTCTTTGAGACAGCTTCAGAGCTGGCTTGACAGGAAAGAAATGAGATGTGAATACAAGGCAGGAAGAAGGAGAGAGTGAAGAAGCAAAGCAACCCTCCCCACTGCCTCCCTAGATCCTTGGATATGTGCTGGAAAGGCATTTGCTTCGCCTCTAGCAGGCTTGCCAAGCACAGCCCCAGGTTTTATCAGAGCCTGCAGGTGGGCGCCCACCTTTGCTGTCATCCCTTAGCCCAGACACTGCAAGTTTATCAGAGATTCTGTTTGTAAGAGTCAAAGTAGCTTCAAATGTTTACTCACTTTCTTGGGGATCAATTTTTTTAAACAAATTTTCAGCCATCATTTTGCTTAATTTCATTTCCTATGTTGGTTTTCTTCTCTGGAGATGAGCAACACAGGCCTGATTTAAAACCAACAGAATACCACAAGTTAATTGGAATCTGAAAAGATCAGTATACTTGAAGCTCAGCTTGATAAAACACCATAGGGTTTAGAAATGAGTCTTAAGGGAACCAAAAAAAAATATAGTTTCCTTTGCTCCCACTTACTAACTTTCTGTAGTAATCTCTGAACTGTAACTGAAAGCTTAGTTTTAAATAAACACTATTTTGAGGCAACTACTTTAAATACCACTAACAGTGGTTGAAATACAAAGTAGGAATTTTATAGCCTTTCTAGCCACTGACATATACTGCAATATAGTAAGAAAATGTGAGGGTTATTGTGTTTTTCTTGTATATGACATGCAAGTGTTTTTTTCTCAGATATATATATGTGTGTGTATATATATATATATATATATATATATATATATATATATGACATAGTACCTGTAGCCTTGCTTTAATATACCCTCCCTACTTCTCTTTTTTATCTTTCCTAAAACTTACTTTCCTAAAAAGTGTGGGTAACCCTGAAGAGAAAGTCTTCTAAGCTTCAAGCAGTAAGAAATGGGATAAGGACCTTACTGGAGGTTGTCACAATATGAAAATGAACTACCAACCCAGACTGCTAGATAATGCAAAATAGAGCTGTTAGCCTTTAGCCTATCAGCTGAATTTTGGCTCGGGTTATAATGACACAAAGTTATTATCCCCTGAAGGTCCATAGTCTTTGGGGAAGTGTGTGTATGTATAATAGCCCCAAATCTTCACCAGACTGGTTGCCATTACAATTAGAGTTAATTGTTACTGGTGCAGCTGAAAACAGGGCTTGAATGAGATGGGAGAGGAAATTGCTTCAGCTCTACTGCTAAAGTAGTCCATGAGCAGCTAAAGATTGTTCTCCCAGGTTGATGAAAAGCTTGATTTGGAAATCTAGAGAAAAATGAATGAGAGGCATGAAGATGTCTGCTCACATGGTTAGTCATGACATTTCGCTTTTCCCACAGAACAATGTTTTAATAGCAGGTGTCACTCAAATTATATTTACTTAAGGATCAGAGGGCCTGGTAGGTGAGCTACTCCAATTTCAGTGAGAACCAAGAATCTCCTTGGAAGGGTGCTGTTGAACTTGGTTTCTTTCAGATGGTAGATTTACCTAAACAATTGCTTGTTTAGGCAACAGGAAGTCTATGCCAGCTCTTCAGAAAATCATCTACTGGAGAGCTTTTAAAGTTGACATTTTATTTTATTTTTTGGTACTGGGAATCGAACTCAGGACCTTGCACTTGCCAGGCAGGCACTAACACTGCTGAGCTACATCTCCACCACTAGTTGGACATTTTAGAGGCATGGTTTTTTTCATTTTTGTGTTTATTATAGGTTGTATTAAGCTGCAAATAGCAACAATGGTGCAGTTTTAGAATAAGAGTGCCAGTGAAATACAAACAGAGACTCGGAATAATCTTAGTCTCTCTTCTTCACATATTTATAAAAGATATTTCCTACTCTTTCAACTTATCCTATGATACACCATGAGAGGCAACTTCTCTTCCAACTGACACTTCTAAATTGGTGACATGCAGTTACCTTCTCCATATTCATACTGCTGAATAAGCTGAATTTTTAAATTACACACTTGTAATTGGTTGAAATCTTCCCTAAGTATAAAATGGATGTTAAGTCTTGGAAGTTGATTTTAAGATGCTTAATTCTTTGTTGTCTGAGGAAAACTATTCTTCCTTGAAAATTCTCAAGAAACTATGCTATGATGATTATTTCCTGGTCTTTGGAACCATTCCCTAATTGGGTCTTATGTTCCTGTTCCAGGGTTACCAAGTGAACCCAGCCAATGGGAAATTCTGGTTATGTTCATGGTCCAAGAGCTAGAGATTTGGAATTTGAAAGTAGCCCACTAATGAGGAGTGGAATGAATAAGATCCTACAATGTGACAACATGTCTGACTTAATGGGATAAATTTCCAAAAGTTCTGATACAGAATTTAAGAAATTGCAGGAACTGTGCCATTTGGGTGGTTTTTGTTTGCTTTGAAACTGGCCAGTTAACTATTATACCAAAGTGCTCAGATACATATGAAGGATAACCAGGGACTCAACAGGCAAGCCCTGGGGTGGGATAGGAGATTGGATCTGGAGGGTCTAAAGCTATGACAAATAGAGAAGCTACAGATTTGACCAATTTCACCCATAAGAAACATTGAAAGGGAAATCAGCTGGTTGACAATGGAGCCCTGAGACACAGAAGCATTTCAGAGAGGAGCAAAAGGATGAATGAAGGAAACTGACAAGGAGAGCAAAGAATTTGGAAAGAATGGTGTGTCTAATGTGAAAGAGAGATTTTAAAGCAGAAACAAGTGGTCTATGGTGTCAGTACTGTGGGAAAGTCAGATAAGGATGGCAACGTGTCCACTAGATATGTCAATACTTAGGCCATTAGTGACTCTAAGGTCAAGAAAGCCTCTTCTGTTGCAGAGTGGGGCAGAAGCCACACTGCAAAGTCAGAAAACAGTAGGAGGGAGGAAGTTTTACTATAAATGGAAATAAGCAGTATGGAAGTAATTGGAGTGGTATTTGGGATTTAAAATCTGGTTTTAATTTATATTTAAGAGAATTGAGAGGCTTGAGATGATGTTACAATAAAGGATTCATCCTGTTAAAAGAAGAGAGGTTAAGTATACAGGCAGGAGAAACAGGCACTGCGAGTGTGTGGTCCTGGAAGTGGTGAACCTGTGACAGGAAGGCCTGAGGACCCACAGAGGCAGGAAGGATCACCTGCATGATGGCTGGATGGTGGACAAAAGGAAAAGGTAGCTCTGGATTAAGACACATTTGTGTGAGAGGATAGAAGAGGTAGAGTCTTATTATGTGCCCTTTTTTTCTGTGAAGAGAATTAATATTTTATAGGGACTAAAGGAAAAACTAGAAAGAAAGATTATAAGAGGCCAAACATGTCAATAGGCAGGAAAGGGAAGGGTAGAGGAGAAGGACTGGATAGGTGGTGGTAAAAGCTTTGCTTGAACAATGGGGTTGGGGGGGGTCTTTTACTAAATAAGCTAATTTGACTGGAGATATTAAAGCTAATTACCTTTTCTCAACATATGTAAAACATACCCCTAACTCATGGCATGCATATGTATTTGAATTGTTGAGCAGAAAACAGAAGCAGATAAGAAACTATAGAAGGGCCCAGGGAACCTGGGAGGGTGAGAAGCAGGTAAAAAGGATGAAACCTAGCTTAAGGTAGTATTTCACATGCACATATTCTAGCAAAACATTAGCTTCACACTTACATCCAAAAGAGAACATCATTTTTAGTTATGGTCTTCACTACACTTCAGCTTTCTGTCTAAACAAGAACCAGTCTTATCATTTAACAAAGCACAATTATCTTACTTCCTCAGATTGTACAGTTTGCCATTGGTCTGAGTGCCGCTCCCCAATTCCACTGTAAAAAATCACTTTACCAGTTTTATTTTGATGACCAAGCACCTATGTTTATCCTTTCATACTTCAAAACAGCTTAGTCACTTCAGTAATTATAGGATCAAGAGACTATTTTTTGCTAAATTTGAATCTTTGTGAGGATTTTTGTGTATTTTCAACTGTTAGTGTTTTCTAAAATATATTTTTGATAGAGGAATTTGTTTCACTTGGGAGAAAGACTGACTCATGGTGAGAATTTCTCTGTCTTTCTAAAGGCCTTTGTCATCCAACCAATGTAATTCACATGTCCTTTTTATGTCTCTAAAATTATAGGAGGCAAAAAAAATCTTTAAAAGCAAAGACAAAACTGTTTTCCTAGTCTCTCCTCTTTATACAATCTTTGTACTAGAACTGTGTTCATACCAATGCTAGGTGAAGTTTTCTCACTGTTTAAGTTCTTATACTCAAGATAAAGTAGAGAAAGTGGCATTGAACTAATCCGTTCTTGAAAACATCTTAACATTATAAGAAGAACAAAGTGGTACAAAATGTATTCAGCCTCACGAATTCCTCTAAATTGTAACCAGAATAGAAGATGGCAGGATGTATTAATTCCTAAGATAAAATTATAATGAGAACAGAAATGGTGCAAGATGAATTAATGTAGTGGCAGGCTTCTGTCTGCAGAAAGTGGTGCTCTCTAAATACCAAGTCGCAGCACTTTGTAGTCAGCTCTCTCTCCTGTAATCTATATTTTAAAGATACTCTAAAGGTAAAGCTAGACCATATTCTCCTCTCCAGGAACACTGCCACAGTGCTCTGGACACGGAATAGCCCCAGGGAAGTGATGAATGGACTTACCTTGCATGAACAAAGGAGATGTGAGTTAGATAGCAGGAAGATTTTTATTGCCATGAACATATACTGGCATGCTTCTTTTACTGGCTGATCCCTTTAAGTCTTCCACTCCGAGGAAAGTTTAGTTGAAGCAGTTGTGGTTATAACAGAAGAATTTGCCCTTTGAGGAAATGTAAATAAATTAAAACAGAAACAAACAAAAACCTTCACATTCTGCAATTTGTAAAGTATTGTTTGGTGATTTTCTGTCATTGCTGCTTAAGAATCTATATTTGAAACAGGGATGACCACCATTAAGGAAAGTTAATTTTTTAGTGGGTACTGCTCAAAATAGGTCTCAAGCTAGACTATCTTTTTTCCCATCTTGTAGATATACTTATCAGTAGACCTAGTGTGAATTTAGGAAGAAGGCTAGCTGATGCAGTAATGTACCTGCAGTGTCATTCAGACGCATATTTTAAGAAGCTTTGTGCTGTTCAAAGAAAGCAAATATGTCCCAATAATAAGCAACAGAACCTCATCACTGCATGCACATCAAAGGTGCCTGAGACTCGGCAGCCACGGTAGAAAACCTCAAGTGGCTACACTAGAACTGTGAAATGTTTAATAATGCTTGTCCCGCATCACATTGCATCTTCCAAAACTTGATCTGGTTGCAAATTTTTAATCAGGAAATCTGGTCTTTGAATGAGAACAGCTTTGCTGATTTGAATGACAGCAATATTGCTCTTGTTTTGAATTTTCATGATGCAAGAAATTCAGGTCCAAGTTTTTCCCACTCTGCATTAATACTGCTGCAAAGGACTTGGCTAGGTTACCCAAACTATGAATTAGAGTCTTTAATAACTTTAGAGTGAGGCATCAGCAATATTGTCTTATTGTGGCTGTGATTTCAGATGAAATCTGCTAATTCTATGATAATATACCAATGATGAATTACCAAAACTTTCTAACTCTTATTTGCTCTTTTCATACATTATCAGTCAAGACAGGTCCATGACATAACTTTTGTAAGTAAACATGATGACTCGTGTACTGCATTCTTCCTGGGACAAATTCTTGTCTTATTCCCACAAAGTGAGGCATCTTCATCTTAGACACATCTTGGAAATGAAGGGGTTTATTTCTTCTCAGTCCTTTGATCTGTCTCTAAAGAGTCAACCAATGGTAGTTTAGTTGTTTAATGTTTTATTAAAAAGAAAAGAGACTCACAGAATTAAAATCTAAGATTGCTTTATCAGTTCATGATTTGAGAAATCAAAATTCATAGGCAAATAGTGGTTCTGAGCTTGTTTTTAGGAAATCTGAGTGAATTAAGCAGTCTCTCTTTCAGCAAAAATTTAACCTGAAACATATTCTTCCTGCAGTTTGCATGGGCAGTACAGGTAAAATTGATATTTTCTTTTTAAACCATAATGAGGACTATTAGAACCCAATGATTAAGTACTTAACATAAAATTAAAGAGCCTTGGGTATTCATTAGGAGAGCTCTATGCACCTAGAATTCAATAATTTCGGATTAATTTGTTTCTTTCTATACACAACTATATAAAAAGACATTTCTGTCTATTCTTTGTCTTTTAGACATGGTTTATAATACTTTATTCACATCTAAGGATTTTAGGAGTGGGATAAAAAATCTTGGTAAGTTTAGTATGGGCTGGGCTTTCAATTTCCTAAAGACAATTCAACCTCCTTTGCTTTTCTGGGTTTCTTTAAGCCAAACAGAAAATAGTATATAGCACAATAAGTCTGTCTGCCTGAATGAAGCTTACAGTCTAGAAACAAAGGCACAATTCAGAAATTAACTTCTGTACATATAAGAGCTTTATTATGACAAAAGAGCTATAATTTCACATACAAGGTAGAATCACTGGAAAAACAATTCATTGTAGATCCCAATCTTTTGCTGTGTTCCATAAAATATACCAGGTACATGACAATAAAAAGAATTCATATAAAAATCATAAAAATAAAACAGAACATGCATATTTATCTGTTCTCTTTATGGGAAAGGATGGCCTACATTTGAAAACCGAGAAAAATACACAGAAAGAAATTTTTTTGAATTGTATATCACTCTAATTAAAAATAAATAAAACTGAGACAAAGAAGAAAGAAGAAAATTATTTGTCACAATAATGAAATATGTCCAAACTACTTATTATATAAAGGGCTTACACAAAACAATATGCAAACAAGATGACAACAAATAAATAGGTAATGAGAACAAATTACAAAGAAGGAAATTTCCAAAATGAGAAAAACATTTAGCTTCACAGATGTGCAAAAAAGTACAGAAAAGGTTCCACTGAACAGCAGAGTTTATAACAGAGGCAACAGTTAGTGCTAGCAGCAGCAGAGATTGTACTTCTTTTCTGCTGGTAAGAGCGGGCAGTGGCGTGGCCTTCCTGGACACGAAGCTGACATACCTCACAAGCCCTAAAACAGTTTATATCCAGGATACACTACTTGAAGAAAAAGAAATTACAAAACATTTTTGTTTGTTTGTTTGAGCCCATTGTTCTTAGAAAAAAGAAAGCAAGGAATGATGAAAGGAAGAAAAGAAAGAGAACTGTGAGCATGCAGAAACAAAGAGTGGTGGTTTTGTTTTCTTTAAATGTCAAAGAAGTTTGTTTTTGCAATGTCTATACTGCATTGAGAAAAAGCAATAAACGTTTTTCTGTGAAAAAAAGAGGAATAAACTTGCAAAAAAAATGCTCCTGTCCTTTGACCCTCTGATTCTCAGTTTAGAAAATCACCCAAAGAAAAAGGCAAGAATGTAGATGAAGATTTATGTACGAGTAATGTGGCTAAGAAACAACATTAAGAAATTGTTTAAATTCTGGAACACACCAAAGATAAAACATTATTCGGCTATTATAAATGATATGTCAGTAGGAGTCAATGACATGGTAAAATACATCTGACAAATTTTAAGCCAACAAAATAAAACAAAACAGGATACAAAATTGTATAAGAAGAATGACCGCAACCTTAAAAAATGTGAAAAAGGCTAGAGGAGAAAACAATGTAAGACTATTGTTTCAAGTGGATTAATTTTAAAGGACTTTTGTTTTCTTCATCTTTTGTTATAAGTTGTGGTTTTTGTTGTTTTTATTTAGCTTTTTTCCCCGAAACTGTACTATGTGCTAATTTAATGAGTGGATTATTTAACCTCTCAGACTGAATCTTTCACCAAAGTACAGTTTTCTTCAGTGAAGACCTTCACTACCTTGCCTTAAACTAGGATTATGATGTATCATAATTGGCCATAAAAACTGAATGCCTTTGGGAAAATTAAATTTCGCCAATAGGCAGTAGTATCCTTTACCTGCTTTGTCCCATGACAAACTAGCATATAATATGTTCATTATTTAGAATGATAAACTATACAACTGAGCAAAAGCAGCAAATAATCATATAATCATAGTCAAGGGAACGTGGTTTCCAGAACCACCTGAGATCCGCTTTCCACACATGGCGCACTGGGCCGCCTCAGGGCGGATCGGTGGCGCTGCCGGTGGCAGTCATACCTCATAGCGCTGCATCGCTGCATCGCTGGGTATCTTGAGTAATCGCTAGGTAAACACTGGAGTGCCAGTTGGAAAAAGATACTCCTGTGGGTAGTAAAAATGTTCACTGTTTGCAAGTCGAGGCTTACCCCTGTGTTTTGGAGATACCTGAATTGGTTTGGCTCTTTTCCAATTACAATCTGTTCCTAATCACCCAGGGTCTGTAACATCAAGCAGTGTTATGAGGGAATTAATTCTTTCTATGTGACAGTTGTTAGTGTAATTCATGTCCTTGTTTTTAATTGCTGGATCAAATTACTTTGTAGATTATTTCATATTTCATCCCAAGAGAAAGGAACAGAAAAAAATGCACAGTGCCTGTGGTGACTTATTTGTTTAGTCTACTCAGGAAAAAAAAAAAGAGAGAAGCAGAATTAAAAAGATTGACTTTCTAAACAAAATGGCTTTTCGCTATCCTTAGAGATGTTTTTTTTTTTGCGTGATTTTAGATGGAAAGTTGGCCGGACTACAGTCTTTTTGTTTAAACACTCTAGGAACTAAGTTTATTTTTATAATGTTTTTGCCAAAATAATGGCGATAATGTCACAAAACAGTATCAAAAAAGGTATTTCAAAATACCTTGAAATGAGTTTACAATTCAAAGCTCTTTCGTTAAAAGCAGCACCTTGAGGATAAGAAATTAGTAAGATTTAGAATAATTTATTAAGGAACACCTAATAGACTCTCATGAGATTCAAATGTCAAGATGTTAAAACATAACACACACACAAGTTAGCAAATGCAAATTATATTTGGAGAGAAAAAAGAGTATTTGAAAAATTTTATAAATGTTTGTTTTTGCAGCACTGAACTTTAATCCTTGTATTTGTATATATACTCATTAGACATTTCATCCATTTCTAAATCATACTCACCTATTGCTTTGCACCCTAATATTTGAAATTTCAGAAAGAACTAGAAATTGTTTCTTAGCTGCCTTATGGGTTGAGAGTTTACTTGTGGGCTGAACGGAAGGTGAAAGCCCAGATAAAACAAGCTTATGGAACGGAAAAGCCACAGATAAAGTTCATTATTCTATTTATTTCCACTTTGTGATGAGTTGTTGGGAGCGAGCTGTATTTATAACAATGGGGCATGGGAAACGAGCGGTCCCTGTAACTGCTCAAGACTGCCAACATGCACACTGCCTCATAAATAGTCATCTTACAATAAAGTAGACCCGAGTGATAAACTGAAGAGGAATTATAGATCAGTGATCGCTTGAAAGCAAGCAGCAGAGAAATTGATAAATACTGCCTGGCTGCCTGGCAAATAAAAAACATGGTAGTCATTAGAGAAGGAGCTAGAACTTGCTGATTGCTGGGAAATTACAATAATAGACGAATAACAGATTCACCTACTTAGGGAAAAGTACTGTGCAGTTCAGGTAAGAAAAGTACAGTGAAATAGTACCTTGAAATAGGAACTGAACTTGCTATCCCCACAAAGAGTAGACTTATATATAGTCAAAAAGCTGGCAACCTTGAATCAGTTTCCTCCACCAGAATGCTGGATGTATTATTGTCACTGTTATCTTCGAAAGGGGTAAAGAAATATCCATAAAATTAGATGTGTTTTCTATCATTGGTACTGTCAAATGATTATAGAGAATTCCTTGGTCATTTATAGCTCATAAACCCAGCTGATTCTAGTTTATTATAGGAAAGTAAGATCATTACACTGATTCAAAAAATTGGTTCTTTTAATTCTCTATTTTAAGTACATTGTTTACTTGCCAATGTGTTCATCAAAAGAGGCAAGTTACCTGTTAGTGGTTAAGTTGATGGGTGGCTGTTAGTTTCCCAGTTACACTTGGGCCCCTGCAAAGCAAGTCTCTATTGTTAAATTGTATAAATGCGCTTAAATAAGCCTCCTAAGGAAGATGAGAAGTTACAACCACTAAAGAGTGGGAAGATACCACATGGTCTTTGTGTTTTTAGTTAATTTCATTCTGATTGGGATAGAAAACTATCTGAAGATTTAAGGGATTACTCATTTATAAGGACTTGCCTTTATGAAATACATTCATATTAACAAGGCTAACACATTCAGAACAATACTGTAAACTGTGTGCTATTATGCTCTCTTACAAAAGAAAACCAAGACTCAGAGATATTTGGGCATGCTGGTACCAGAGATGGAGTCAATTCTACCACTTACCAACTCAGGCTTTCTGGTTCTGGCTTTCAGTGTCTATCCCCCACTTTCAGCTGTATTTAAAAGTTATCCCACTGCCAAATAGAAAGACTATAGAAAAAATAGAAAAAATAAACTATAGAAATGGGTCAAGAACCAAAATGCTATTCTTTCTATGACTATATTTATTGCAGATATCTGTGACCCAAATGGGCAAAAGATTTGATTAAGAATGATTAAGTGGCAACATTAACAAGAGAATACCTGTATACTTGACATGGGTCATCTTGCATACTTGATGAGACATTAAGAAGCCAGAACTAGAAGAGCTGCAAACATCAGAGAAGATTGACTACAAGATAATACTCCCCAGAATACCATCATGACATTAGTAAAACATAAAGTTATTAGCAAAAGGAGAGTCAATATAGAAGATGGCCCATATACAGATTTCAGTTGCTTTGTGTAAATTTGGTCCAAAATAAGACTCTTTACTTAAGTTGTAATGATAAATTCTTTTGGAAAATTGTTATGATATTTACTACAAAATTTCACATATAGACAGTGTTGTGTCACTTTGGTAGTGGGAACTGCACTGGCTTATAACAGCATACATTTAATTTTCACACAATTACATAAGTTGGCTTGGATGAGACTGTCTGAAGCAGATCTCTGGGTTTGGGCCGCCTGGCTGGAGCTAGATGGTCTAGGACAGTAATGGAGTTTTCAGTGATAACAAACCCCTGCTGCAGCACGCATGCTGTGGGTTCACCATCACTGGTCTAGGATGACCTCACTCATGTAACTTACAGTTGGCAGGCTGGTCTGTGGGGGCCTCAGCTGATGTGTTATTTCAGCTTCACGTGATCTCCCATCCTTCAGTAGGTCAGTACAGATTTCTTCTCATGATAGTTTCAAAGTTTCAAATCTCAAAAAAATAGGGAGGACAAACCCTGACATGGAAAGCTAAACAAGTTTAGTTTATATTGGACTTATATCGGGTGGGGAGTAGAAAGGTTTGCTCAGGCCTTGCAGACACCTGAGGACAAGAAGCAGTAAGACCTGTGCCCAGGCTGGATGAAAGGAGTGTTAGGCATGAAGCCCAGGGGAGCCAAAAGGGAGTGTCTGCAATGTTTCATGAATAGAAAGACATTTGCTATGGCTGAAAAACATATGAGGAAAGCAACAAGGAGTTTCAAATAGTAAAACTTTCTCCTGTTGAGGAAGGCAAAGGATACATGAAATCCAGATTTTTTAAAACTTTTTTTAGGGCAATGGGAAGCCATGGGTGAAATTCATAGAGGGGAATAATAAAATGAATCTCATGTCCTAGAAAACCCACTCTGACTGGTTGAAGATTGGACTAAAGAGAGCAAGACTGAAGTAAAGGAAACTCATTAGAAGGCTCACATAGCGTTTTTTGTCTCATGTTGGTTTTTCTCAGGTGTTAGTGTTATGGATTGAGAACTGGTGGTCAACTTAACACCAGCTGGTTTACATCAGCGTGGCGCTGAGTGGAGATGTTTCACCTGGGGAAGCCTGCCAGCATAAATGGAGACGTGGAGAAGGAGAAAGAAGAGTGTTAAGAACGTTAGGGCGTTATGCGTTGAGACGTTGAGGTGTAATAGGTTCTCCTACGTGTTGCTATTTGAGCCGTTAGGTTCTCCTGGAGAAACTCTGGTCCTCACACCGAGCATTGCTTCCTGGCTCCAGAGGGGAAGACATGTACACTTGGTCTCCAGGATGAACTTGTCACGCTGGCTTCCTGGCATGTACTTGACTATGCTTGTCGTGGGAGGAGTTCGGTGTCACTGAGAATGGCTGTGGTGCTTTTCAGGACAGCCCTGGTGTTTGTTGTGAGTGTGACTTCTCGGCTCCAGTGTAGAACCCTCGACCTATCAGACAGCTCCTTCACTCTGCTGGCATAGACTTCCTAGTTTCCACCGCTGACCTTTGGGCCTCCCCAGCAAGGATCCATAAAAGAGACTGGTGTGAGTCCTTCTTGTGGGCTCTAGACCTCCAGTTGGACTCGTGGGAGGCATTGTCATGAGCTCTGGGTCTTTATCTGGACTCCCCAGGGCCTTGCTGTGGGTTTTAGGCCCTTGGCTAAATATTCTGTGTCTTTGGTGTTGTGAATAGTTTTCCTGCAATTTCTTGTGTTAACTCTGGGTGACCATCATAAAAATAATATTACAAACTCCATGTCCTGATTCTAATTGTTCTCTGCACAACCCCCCTGAATACAACAGTTAGTTTGGCTAGTTCAACCCATTCTTTTTTTTTTTTTTTTTTGGTTATTGTTTCCATAATCTATCTTTTTCAATTCTTTTCCTTTCAACTTATCTATACTTTATACTTTGGGTGTATCTCAGATGAGCAGCATATAATTGATTCTTGAATTTTCTTGTCTGGCATATTTATTTTTAATTGGGATATTGAATCCATTCACATTTAAATTAATGATATATTAGGTTTAAATTTGCCATCTCATTTTTTGTCCTAGCTTTTCTTTGCTCCTTTTATTCTCCTTTCTTGCCGTATTCTAGTTTAATCAAGTATCTTTTATTCCATCTCCCTCTTACTATCTTGTTAATTATATGTATTTTGTTAATGTCATAATGATTACCTGGAAATCATAGCATATATCCTGACTTATTAGAATCTCTTTTAAGTTAGTACTTTTCCAGCAAATCAGACAATGCAACCATTTATAAAGTTTTAACTTACATTTTTAATCACACAGGAGAGTTTTGTTATTGTTCGGTCAGTATTCATCTGCTTTTGTTTTTCTTTATTTCTTCCTCTGTTCCTGAATATTCATTGGGGATCATGAATACATCCCATGAGTGGTCGATGATAAATTTGGTGATTTTGTTCATCTGAATATATATTCTTTGACCTTCATTTTTCAATCATATTTTGTTGAGTATAGAATCCTATATTTTGTTTTCTTTTAACAGCATAAAGATGCACTTTCTGTTGCAGATACCTTTCAAAGTGAAAAGAGGAAGAGAAACATTCTGGTCCACTACTTCCCATTCATTTCATCTCTCCTTTTTTTTTTTTTAATTTTATTTTAAAGGGGGTAAAATTAAACACAACAGAACAGAACGGGACATAAGCATAAATTTCAAAGTTAGACAACCAGAGATCTTCACTATCTGTCATATTGTCTCTTGTTTTCTTCCAAATGGTTGTCCTTATCTTTGCATATGGGGAGCTCATACTAAATAACATAGCCCATCTTTTCACAACGTGTGTAGTTCACTGGCTCCCACTTGCTAAGTGGGGGGGAGGGGGAGGTGGGACACGGATGGGGGACAGGACCACATGAGATATCTGATTCTCAGCCTGTGCACCGGCAGGGTCACAGCCACCCCCCAGAGAGGGGAGGAGCTCCTTGTTCTCCCAATACCAGGAGTCAACCGCATGCTGCAGGTCCTGAGGCACCAGGGTCTCTCTCCTTCAGCCGCCGAATGTCTGCCACAGTCACAACCACCCCCCAGAGAGGGGAGGAGCTCCTTGTTCTTGTGGCACCCTGAGTCAAATACATGGTGCAGGTCCCAAGGCGCCAGGGTCTCTCTCCTTCGGGCCACCAAGAGTCTGCAACACTCATCTGCTATATCTTTCTGATGAATTGACCATTCCATTTCCAAAGTTCTGAAATGGCCAACAGACCACAGAAAAAATTCTCTTTAGGCTCCTGTTTGAAACCAGCAGCTACAGCAATCTGCTGACCTTGCTTCAGGGCCACTCATCTCTCCTTCTGACTTCCTGTTGCCTGACCCTAAACACAGGACCATAAGTCCTTGGAGTGCTGGAAATAGCCCGCTGGGTCCTGTCTTCTTGTGATGCACTGAGAACACGAGGAGGGCAAGGAATGGATCAGGAGGCAACTGATACACAGACTTGTACAATAATGGACTTTTCTCAAGTGTTTAAGTCATACTTGGCTTTATGCTAATCATGCTACAGTATGGTGTCTTCCTGAGATACATGAGGATGCAAGCAATTGTGCTTTAAAAAAATCTCAGTGACTTCATAGACACAAAAGTGTATTTTTCACTTAAATTACATGCTTAAAACAGGCTGGTGGTAGGCTCTGCTCCACACATAGGGACACAGATAGACAGCAACTCCTTAATCTTGTAGCTATATCTTATAGAATATGTCAACTTTTTGATCCCTGCAACAGGTTAGAAGAACCTGCAAAATTGTGCCTGTATTCTTCATTTCCCCTCATAGCCTACTCAATAGCATTAAACATGTGATTCTACTTCTGCACAGGTACCAGGACATGTTGAGAAACATGTAGTACTACTATCTCTTTGCTCAAGCATTTAACTCATTAAATATTTAGCTCACAGGGATATTAATTTATTCAATACATAGCTAATGTAGCTCAGTAGTAGAGCATTTATGTTGCATATATAAGGCCCTGAGTTCAATCCCTAGTACTGCTAAGGAAATAAAGCCTGAATCTCACTCAATAGCCCATTATAATTTTATTTTTCTAGTATGTTCTCTTTGCGAGTAATTTCTTGGAATTCCTAAATCATATTTACATGTTATACCAATCTCTTTACAGTTATCATCTCTATCAGACACTGGAATCTAAATTTGCTAGCCAGGTAGCTTCTTCAGGCTGAGACAGTAAATCAGCTCTTGACAGTTCCTATTTGACTTCTCTGAACTACTTTCTCCATTTTATTTTACTTTATTCCAATATGGACATACATATTTCCTTTAGCCTTCCAGAGCATTCGTACAACAGTGGTATCTATCAAAATTTTTCTAGACATTTTGGGGATGCTAAAAGAAAATTGCAACACAGAAGAGGAAAATATAGATGTTAGCTCCACCCTCACTTCTACTGTTACCTATAATAGTGATTTTCTTCTTACTTTCACTTTTCTTGGACTCCACAGTCTGATGTACCCTTCACAGCAGCTAGCTGTCAGTGACAGTGTCTTCTAGTTTCCCTACTCAGGGGGACAGATTTGCTTCTGTTATTCAAGAGATGAGAATTGCTTCTCTCCCTTGGTTTTTGCTAGGGAAAACTACTCTCACCCACAGTGTGTGGTCCGGCCCTAAGAGCTCAGACAGGGCAGTCACACAGTTTGACAGTAGATTTCCCAAGGTCCAGATTATGTCATCTGAAATAACAACACATGTGGGTTTTCAGTCAGTGGTAGACTTTGGCACTTCCCATCTGGTTCCTTTTAGACCCAGACCCTCAGATGAGGTAAAGACAAACCTCCCCAATTATGCCCCTCATCATCTGGTTTCTGCTCCCCAACAATGACTAATTTTAAGATGGAACCCACATGTGTGTGCGCATACATGAATGTACACATCCATCTCAAAAATGAAGAATAATATACAGAATTGTATAAATCTAAACAATTAAACTCAGCTAAAAAATTATCTATAAAAAAAATTCTTAAAAAACATGAATTTATATTCATCAGCAAAATAGACAATGTGTCAGTTTGAGTCCTTTACTATATGCCATTGAGTGACAATCTTCTTCAAAAAGATGATGTATGACATTTGCTTTACTTTGTATAAAAAAAGATCTTTTTCAATTATTTTCCTGAAACTAAAGAAATAAATTCCAAACATGAATTAATGTTTATGCTGCTAAAAATAGAAACTTATTCACAACTGTAAAAGGGCACTTCCCTAGTTTTGAAACAAATGTCTTTCCTATCAGGCAACTTGTTGAGTTGGGGCTGGTATATAAGAGAAAGGATTGCAAGGAGATATATTTGTTTATCATATTATGAGGAAGATTATGAATACAAAGTTGTTTATGTTTATGGCTACAGATTATAAAAAAGGGAAAGAAACTTTAAGTTATATAATTAAAACTTCAGAGTACTGTGGAAATATATGTGGAGATTCCTCAAAACACTAAAACTAAGGATTCCATGTGATTCAGTTATTTCCCTTCTTGGTATATTCCCAAAAGAATTAAAACCATCATACCACAGCAATATATGCACAGACATGTTCATAGCTTCACAGTTTATAGTAGTTAAATATCAGAAACAGCCCAAATGAGAAAGTGTGCCCTTCCTGTGAGCCAGTGGTAATTGTGGGCCAACAGGACAAACAGGAATCTCCTTTCCTGTGAGTCAGCAGTAACTGTGGCCTGGGAGGAGAAATAGGATACACCCTTCCCATGAACCAGCAATAACTGTGGGCTGAGGGAAAAAACAGAAATCTCTCTTCCTGTGAGCCAGCAGTAACTGTAGGCCCAGAGGAGAAACAGGAAGTACCCTTCCCATGAGCCAGCTGGCACACAGGCTGGAAAACAAGAAGAGTCAAGTCACTCTCCCTACCCCATTGCTCCTGTAAGCAACTGGCTGATTCAGAGTAATGCAGACTGAGTTGACAGCAACTGATGTACAAAAGCAGCTTAATACTTACATTGTTGGATTGACTTTGCAGCCTTAAAGCTGGTACTCTGAGCATCTGTTTGGAGGATAACAATATGCAATGTAACAACTATGGATTTTCTTCTGTCTTGTGTCTGAAATTCTATGTTGCTCCCACTGCTTTTTTTTTTTGTTCCATTTTATTGTTTTGTTTTATTAGTGTTCTGTTTTAATTGGTTTTATTCTGTTCCATTTTGTTTGATTTTATTATATCTGATTATTTGGGCAGCAATTCTGAAGATAATGAGAGGTATTATGGTAACAATGGTTGATTTCCTATTATCCTGTTTTCAAGTCCTATATCACTTTTGCTGTTTTGTTTTGATTGGGTTTATTCTGTTTTATTTTGTTTGGCTTTATTCTCTTTTAAAAAAAGAAAGAAAGAAATAGCCTAAATGCCCATTAACAGATGAATGGATAAAGAAGATATGTTTTTTTTCTATATAGTGGAGTACTACTCTGCCATAAAGAAGAATAAATTTGAGACATTTCTAGGTAAATGGATGTACCACACTCTTAAGTGAAACAAATTGGACACAAATGTTCAAATACAACATGCATGTCCAGTGTGAGAAACCAAAAATGTAAATAAGGTCTAAAATGTATAGTAAATATTGTGAAATAGGAAGAAAATGTTCAAGTGGCAAGAGAAGTGGTGGAGAAAAGGAAGGAAGGGAAAGGAAAGAAAGAGAATAGAAGGAAAAAAATGGAAACAAAACTTTTGTAAATAAAGAAGAGTTGAAAGGAGGGGAGGGAAAGGGGACAAAAGGAGAATCAAGATATATTATATACTGGTTCAAATTCCATATGATGAAAGTTATAATTATGTATATCTAAAATATACCAATAAATTAATAAAAAATTTCAGAGCAGCATAGTACAAAAGAAATATAATGTTAATCATACGTACAATTTTACATTTCATTAACCTAGTATATCTAATATGTTAACCTTATTGATATGTTTATATTCTATATAAAATAGCTATATTAAAGCATGTATTCTTTAGCCATATATAATTAGTGGCTACCAGACTGGAGTGTGTAGGAGCAGGTATTACTAGATACAGTGGGTCCTTTTGTTGGGTCTGGTTTCTTTGTTCTTCTCTGTTAGCTCCATGGTCCTCCACTCCCACTATCCCAACAACTCATGATGGCAAAATGACTATAGCAGCTCAAAGTTGCATCTTTTCAGGTTCAGGCATCACAGTGAAGGGAGATTCTATCTGTTTAAGAATAGGAACAAAAGTCCTGACCCAGTTGGTATTGTGTGTATTTCTAAAGCAGTTCCCAGAGTGAGAAGAGTGGAATGAAGGCCAGATCACAGGGCTTCTGAAGTCAATCCTATCAAATCACTTCTGTTGACAATAAGGATAAGAGGAAGTTACTTCAAAAACAAGTAGATGCTCTTACTGAAGAGTGACTGAGCTGAGCAAAAAGTACCGAAATAGAAACAAAGCTTTGAGGTCATCTCCAGGAATCAGCAGTGTGCAGGCGACATAAAATCAGTAGGAAAAATTGTTCAGGGCTGTGTGGAGAGGAGAAGTGCAGAGTCCCATAGGACTTCCAAATTCACAAGTGGAGGAGAAGAGATGATGAAAGAGAAAGAGGAGGAGCCATGAGACTAATGAAGGAAAATGGGGAAGTTGTTAACCTCCAGGAGTCAAAGAAAGAACTTGTTCCAACAAGTCAGTGGCATTCAAGATTGCCAAGAGCTGATACAGTACCAAGAAGTGTTCAGTAGTTGAAATGTGCCATGGGTATTCACTGACCCAGGGAAGAGCGGCTTTGGTAGACTGAAGAGTTGAGAATGAACTCAAGGGGCAGATAAGGAAACAGTCAGCTTATAAAAACTCTCTCAAGAAGCTTGAGTGCAAAAAGAAAGGGAAATACAGGATGGAACCTGAAGAGGTTGTCATGTTGAGGAAGGATTTATTAAACAGTATATGCAATTTATTTAAGCATAAATATTTTATAGTAAGCTTAAATAGTATGCAGTAAAGTTTAAAAGTGTGTTTGAATTCTAGCTTAATGATTGACTAGCCCACTTTCAGCAAGTCACTCAGCTTCACTGTAAACTTGTAAAATGGATGGACATAATTATGCTGATTTCATGGGTGTATGAGGTATATGGGATGATGATTGAATGTTAAAATATTCAGTAAATGTAATTATTATCTTTCTCCTCTAATCACTGGTGAAGGAAACATACTGTTTCTTATTTCTGTACATTCACATTTGTTTGGAATATTTCCTCCTTCTTCTATGAGCTTGAGATCTAAACATGACTTTCTCCCCATTGCTAGTCTATCCCTCAAACTCCCTTACCATAGATAAAGTAGGGCTTTGCCATTGTGGGTTTTCACTGCCCTTGAACCCGTTTCCTACTGATCTTCATTGTCTGTCTCTGATGCTGGTCTATGCTGGCTCCTACCTTAAAGGCTACTGTCTTGGAGTAAATAGGGTGTATTCTCTTGAACAGTTCAAAGCTTTCTGTCTGTAACTCCAGCAATTCTGTCTTGGAACATATAGTTCTCTTCTGAGCTATGTGAACAGACTTCGTCATTTGCATTTCTCTTTGTAGCTTTTTCTGTTCTTCTGGTAATTGCACACTTCTTTGCAGCACTGGAAAACTGGATATACTGTTCTCAATGTGTTGCCTTCAGATGACAAATGTATGCTGGTGATGCCTTGGGCAAAATACTTCCTCCAAAATGCCACTGTCTGTGAACACTTCCTTCTAGAGAACTCTGGCCATGGAGCAGGATGAGGAATTTCATGGACAAAAAACAAAATTGCGTGTCTCCCTTGTGATTACCCAACAGTACCTCCTCTGTGGTTGCTTCCTGTAATCCAGTCTGAGTCTTTTCTGTATTTTTCACTCTCACTTGGCTTCTGCAGCTGGAGCTGAATGTGATCTGTTTGCTGCCTTCTCAGGGTTTTGTTATTTAACTCTTTCATACCATCTTGTATGTGACAATAGTGACTTGCCTGTGTTGCAGAGGAAGTCCAACAAGCTTGAGGATGATTCTAACTTGGTATTTTTTTGTAGAATCTCTGTGTCTTTCTTATTTCAATATATCCTGATTTTAAAAATCCATTTTAATATAAGAATAAATGCCTGGTGTGTTTATATTCCTGGAATTTATCTATCGATCTCTCCCACTTGGGATAAAACTAAATGAGATTTTTTTTGCTGAGTTCCTTTTTTCCAGAAGGTAGAGTGGAGAGTGGACCAGAAGGTTAGATCCTGAAAATTGATAACTCTTTTTAAGTGACTGCATTCCTCTTTCTCTCTGTCTCCCTTTCTCTTTGTACCAGGAATTAAACTCAGGACTTTGCGCTTGCCAGGCAGGTGCTTATATCACTCAAGTTTATCTTCACTCAGCTCCTCAGATGACTGCAACTCTTGAGTGACTTTCTCATTAGCTGTGAATTATAGAAAAGATGCTTAATAAAGAGCTGATTTTGTTGATTGTTTCAAAATACTGCCACTGACTCAGAGAACAGCTGAGAGACAAGAAAAATGGATAGATGGATTAATGGATAGGTAGATGGGTAGATGAATAATAATTTGGACATGTGAAATAGAATGCATTCTGAAACTACTTTGCTGTTTAGATATGCTTGTTTCATGGTGCAATCTTTTTACTATTTTTTTTAATTCTGGAAATCCAGAAGATTCAGAAGACTCCTTGCTGCTGATGAATCGGAGTCCAGAATGCACGGCATACTGTCTGGAATGTAGCAGAAGCACAATAAATGTTTATCGACGGAACTAAAGCTCCATTTGGCCTGATCAAATTAGAGCCTGCTCTTCTAGGTTCTGTCCTTGTCAACAGACTTCCGGTCACTGAGGCAAACCAGAGCAGGTTAGTGGATTTCACCCAAAGCTGTTAATCTGTTAACAATTGGCTGAAAAAGTACTTGAGTGGAGAAACTAAAACCCAGATTTGCTGTTGCAATATAAAGATATAATTGCCATGCATTAACAAAAAGAAAGGCCCCTCACAGATTGCAAATGTTATTGTAATAGGAAGGAAAATGTGCTGGGTGTGATGAATTTGCTTTAACCATCAGCAAAATGGAATTTCAGACTTGAAGTACCAAACTTGAGTTTTTGAAACTGCTGCTTTCTTTTCCTTGTTCATTCAGTCAATTGGGAGAAAAAAGTGAACACCTAACAAGTTGGTATGGCATTTGTGCCACTACCTTTGCATGTCACCTTAGGTAATATATTTAGCTCTCAGAGTCTTGAGCTCTTCTTTTATACAATAGGTGTAAAAATATGCATTAGTGGGATGCCTGGAGGAGTTGACTTATACAGGACATTTTGCGGATAATCTGGAACACAAAATAGGTTCTTCTCAGCTACTGCTCCTCTGCTTGGTGTTGGTGAGGGTTTTCCAGAGAAACAGAGTTAAGAGAACGTGCCATGTGATGGGAGAAGAGAAGGATTATGCAGAATTGCTCAAGATTATTGAGGGTAGATAGTCCAAAATCTCCAGAGTGACCAGCAGACAGGAGCCAGTGGCAAGCCTATGTTGCAATTCAAGTTTGAAAGCAATCTGCCACATAATTCGGTCTTGCTTAGAGAGACCAATTTTTTGCTTTATTCAGATTTTTAACTGATTGCAAAAGGCCTACCTACATTCTGAAAGGCAATCTGATTTACTCAAAATCTACTGATTTAAATGTTAATCTCATACAAGGTCATCCTCACAGAAACATCTGTAATAATGTGTGATCATATCACTAAGTACAGTAATTCAGCCAATTCAGTACATAAAGTCAATCAACCTATTTTCTATTTTCTTTACTACCCAGTGCTGCAGCACTACCACTTCCACTATTGTTTCTTCAAAATGCATTGATGACCAGCAGCAAGAATGATCATAAAATGAAACCTGGATTCCTTCTCTCTCATTCTTCAATCCCTTAATGACTTCCTGTTGCACTTATAATCAATACTAGTTTCTGATCAGAGCTAATAAGGCATGGCATGACCTGGCCTGCCCTGACCTCACTTGATTGGACCCTTCCAGTGCTCTTCTGTGGATCATCCCAAGCAATGCAAACTTCTGCAGCTGTCCACACTTGTAATCTCAGTGGCCTCATTAAAGAGAAGTATATTTCTACTCTTACTGGTGGCCTGTCAGAGGTGGCTCTGCAAAGTCCTTGTCTCATATTTTTCATGTCTTGGTGTTTATTTATTCTTTTCCCCATTAATGTGGACTGGATCAAGTATCTCACTTCAAGCAAACAGAACATGGTCAGTGTGACGGGATGTCACTTCTGTGATTGCATTACTGTGACTTCCATCATGCTGGCATTCTGTATGGTTCTTCACATGTGCTTGCTAAGATGAAGCACGCTGGAAAGCAGCATGACAGCAGGGAATGAAGGACAGTCAATGGCCAAACTTCAGCAAGATAAAGAGGCCCAAAGACTAACAGGTGCTGTAACAACTGATGGAATAGGCTTAGAATTAGACTCTTTCCTTGGTGAGACTTGAGATGAGACCACAGCCTCAGAGAAATCTTTGATTAAGTTTTGTCAAGAGACCCGTAAGCAAGAAGCAGAGAAATTGTAATGAATGTGTATTGTTTTCAGCCATGGAGTTTTGGTGTAATTTTTTAATATAATAATCTAATTGATATACTCAGATAACATACACATTGATAGTTGAGAAAGAGTTTCATTAGCAACTGGGACTGATAGGAACCCTGTTGTTCCATCAAGTGACCTCAAGGTCCATGGGGGTCAACATCCAGCCAGAAGTTGGAGGATGAGACACAGTGGGAGTTGAAGGTGGGGATGAGTCTGAGCCAGAAGAGACTTTTGGCATTAGCGGTTGGTCATAATTCAGTTGTGTGGCCTCACTTGCCTAGGTGATCTGGGAAATGTAGCCCCTTGCTGGGCTTCTACTCCCTAGCTAAATCAAGACTGTGAAAGGAGAGCTTTGTTGGAGAGAAAGTAGACCTCCGCCCTCTTCTAGAATCTTCTTTTTCTTACTTTTATGAACAGGACAAGCTCCATCCCTCTCTAAAGGTCTCTGCTCTTGGTTTTGTATAAAATGTTTGTGCCCCTTGGTTAATCCCTTCTCATCTTACACAGCTGAGTTTCAATGTCACATCTTTCCTTTGAGCAGGATTTCCTAAGTATCCTACATAGAATAGGCTCCACTTCCCAATAGTAGCTTGGTCTCAGTCCTTTATTTGTTTTCATTGCAACATTATCACAAATTGTAATTATCAAATAGAGCAATTCACATGTTTTTAACTATCTCCCCTGCTCCTGTGTAAACTCCATGAGGTCAGAGATTTTGTTGGTCTTTTTCATGACTATATATTCTTGTCCCTAGTATGGCATGGACACAGTTTTTTAACAAGTGGGTGTATAGCTCTAACAGTGATTTAAAAAGGGTGAGTTGGTGCATTTCCTGATAATTATCTGATGCAATCAACCAAAATTGTTTTCAGGACTTCGGGGAAACACCCTGATGAATTGCAACAGGTAAGAGACAGGGGTTCATGGAAACCTAAAAAGGTCTGTATGAGGCAAGAATCGGAGTTTGGAACTCTGTATGTCAAGATGATGAGATAAGATGATTAAGGCAGGTGAAATGAGAGAGACGGTCAGCCTGCCTGTGGGGCATGCTGAAGCTGGGCATTTCTTGTGAGTCTCAAGCCATGAGAAATTCTCAGGGGCAGGACTAACATGGATGGGAGGTTTCAATGCTATGAGCACTGTAGTGTGACTCATAAATCCTCAGGACCTGTGAAATTTAGGCTCTACCTTATTCAGATGCACGTTATGTGAATTGTGTGTCTATGTGTATGTGTGTGTGGGTGTAATGAGTGATTCAAAACTAACCAGGGGCTGCCTTTTTCACTGGTATGGATGCACCACTGGGTGGAGACAGGTAAGAAGTGGGAATCCAAAGGCCAGGTTATCTTAAGGATTTAAATTCTGCAGAATTCACTAGAACCTTTGTAACAATTTCATACTTCCCCTGGGGTGTAAAATAGTTTAAACTTTCCATACTGAGTTGTAAATATGTCAGGGATGCCAGTTGACCTGTTTCTCACCAGTCTCTGACTCTCTATTGCTTTCTTCACAGCCAGCACACTGGTGTCCAGCAGGGGAGGATGGAACACTCTATACCTGCTGGAATATAGGTAAGACTGTGTAACAGCTTTTGGCCAGTGGAACATGGGAGTGATATACTCCACACTGAGCATGGCACACAAATTATCTCCCCTGCATTATTCTACTTTTCCTTTTGCTGTTTGCCACGTAGAAATTAGTATCCACAAAAACCGTTAGTTGAAGATGGCAGAATCCCTGGGAGCCCAGACTCTTGAATGTCTGCATATTGCTGAGAATTTCAAATGTAGGTTGGAAAATCTCTCCATGAAAGAGTAAGGAAAGTAAATGCTCAGTCATCCCCATGTTTCTGGACCATATTTCTTCATGGTCTTTGAGGAGATGGTCAAGGTACACAGTAATAAAAAAACATAAAGTCAAGCCAAGTTCTTGGCAAATAGTATGCCAGGAGCCTTTGGAATTAGAAGCGTCCTCTACTGTCTTATTTTCTATTGTAACTCATTGTAAGCAAACTGTTTTCCATGATCATTTATGAAACACTCAGGAGGTGGGAACCCTCTCAGATTGGCTTACACTCTCTCCTCTAGGAAAATGTTTGCATCAAACACTTTATTGTTTATAGAGAGTAAGGAGATAAAAACATGAAGTGATTCTATGTGTCACCAGAATAAAGTTCTCCCATAATTTTGGAGTAGGGAAAATGTTGGGTCCCTTGTTATCCACTGTCTTTTTCTTTTATACCAACATATTGACTCTGCAGAGGACAGGGAAGTCAGAAAGGTTTGTGCAATCCCAAAGGATCTAGGGATAAAATACAGAAATGCTGCACAGTTTCAGGATAGAGTAAGAATGGAGGCCTTGGTAGTTTCTTCGATGTCACCTGGGTGAGTCAATAGACCCCATTCAAACTTTGACATAAATAAAACAAGGTTGACTTCCTGAGAACCCTTTAGGCTTTTTTTTATTTTCCATAGAATATCTTCAAATCTCTGAAGAAGGGATTCTATTTAACTTTCCATTTTGACATGTGTACCTTGTGGAGAAAGCTATTCTATGCTGTATCTTCTCCTTGTTAAATAAAACACCTTAGAGAATGTTTGGCAGGATCCTGGCTTGAGAACATCTTTTTGGAAGTCAGAATTGTGATTTAAAGTTAGAGAAAAGAAACAGTGCTTCTCCATTTCCAGTTCCAGGAAAACATTTGTCTTCATCACCTTCATCTAGACTAACAATTTGTGCTTAGGAAAGACAGATGTGTCCTGGAGGCCTCTCTACCCTCACATAGTGAAGCCGGCAGTGCATCATACCTGGCTTGTGAACAAACAGAGAATAGCAGCTTCCATTTCACAAAAACATTCATTCACTCCAAGGATTTTTCCCCTCTTGCTGAGGGAGCAAAATGTCCATTCTAGTGTATTCTGAGTGTCCCCAGGCCTTAATATATCTCAGAGCAGCTCTCCTCAGCATTCTACATTATAAAATCAATCTCTATTTAAGTAAGAGGGAGATATTTATTTCTTAATTTTTTAATAATGTATTTTGTGATTTGTTACAGCTTCAGTGTTGTATTATTTATTTATTGTGCCTATAGGGTGCACTGCCACTTGGTAATAGAGGAGCTTTGGAAACTTGAGACCTAAGCAGAAATGAGTTCAACAATACTGCTACACTCTAGGACTTTATCCAAAATTAACAAGAGAACAAAAGTGCAAGGCAATGATAACCCATCTGACAACACTGTGGGAGTGTGTGTGTGGAAGAAATAGTGGTAACGAATTTAAAAGAATGGCAAGCAAGGGTCACAGGCAAATGGATGGGCTGTTTTAAAACTCAGAACCATTTCACAATTGCATAAGCCTCATACAACTGGACTTGTTATATTCTTGGGATATGTGTTTATTTAACATTTTACCAAGGAAAAAGCTGTTTAAGGACCTGATAGAACTTAAACATGTTTTCTCCATATTATTGTAAATCATATAGGCAAGAATAGTAAAGAATGTAGTTTGGGATAGAGATGACTTATTTTGATCCTAAGGCCTGTTGACAATTTGCTGAAAAGAACGAAGATCTTCAACTGAAAATGGGAAGTCTTTTGTTGGTTTGTTATCATGTTTTAAACAATATAAAGTGTGATCCTTATGTTAATTTTGTTTTGCAAAGTTATTATAAGAGAGGTTACTGCAATTGAAAATTTCTTCATATGCATGAGTGATGATGTAAAAATTAAGCATATTTAGACAAAAATGAGAGATTACTATCTACACCTGTAAGACATTACTCAAGCCCTGTTACTAATGATAAAATACCAATTATTGTTAATATCTTCCAATAATTTTGAATTCTTTAACTTTCTCATTAATCTTGGTGTGCATTTCAGGAAAAGGATACCAGGCTGATGACACCCCCTGACAGTAAGCAATAAATAAAGGCAGTAAAGGACATCGCCCTTGGTAGAAAGTCAGTCAGGCAGCTAGTCAATCTGCCAACCACATTTATTGAGTATCTAATGAGAAAGGTAGCATGAAACAATAAAGAGACGTGAGGCCCAGCCTTGAGAAGAAGGCAGAATGATATTGGAGACAGAGGAAAGATGTGAGATATGTCTGCAGAAGTCTAGAGCAGCCTGGAGGATGGGACACTTCATGTTTGCTGGGTACCACATGTTTGCTGAACATCACATGTTTGCTCAGCACCTCCTGCATGCTGCCCATGTGAAAGCCCTTTTTATTGGAAAGCAAGGTCTTTCTATTGTCTAATGCCTTGGGGATTCCTGTAATCCTGTAAGAGACACAGCCTTAATTTCTCCAAATCTGCATTTCTTTAGCAGTGAAATGAACTCCAGTGAGCAGCCAAGGAGTAACAAGGCCAGGGTGCAAGCTACTCATTTTCTGGAGGTCAGCAGGCAATGAAAACTGGCAGGGGAAGGAAGTGAGAAGAGGGGAGTCTTAGCTCCAGCAGGCAGATTCTCCTCCTCTTTTCAGATGCATTAAGAAAATGAAAGGTTACAGATGAAGGCAAAGCTTATGAAATTCTTGTATCAGGATTTGACTTGGAAGATTACAAAAGAATCACAATATTTGATGCTAGCACATTTGATGTTAGCACATGCTCGGTTCTGCCATGTTGAATTGATTATAACAGAGGAAGCAAATACAAAACAGTGTGCCTAGTAACTTCTCAGGAGTGCAACAGAGCAGAGCCTGCTGCCCAAGGTCTGTTCTTTATGATGCCCAGCAGCCTGACCCAGGACACTGCTCTTGGGTAGGCTGCAAGTGTTTATCTACATCCTGTGTGTCTCAGGGACAGAACTCACAAAACGAGAGTGGTCCAGACACCCTCGCCATTGTCTTGTTGCAGAGAGCTTTTCCCACTCTTGTGCCCCTTAAAGATAACATGATAGAAGAACTATTAACTAGTCTTTATGAATAGACAAGAGCCATAAACATTCTCATCATAGCCACAAGAAGCTATTGAAACTGGTTGAGATAACAGAAATGCTTCATCAATCAGCTGGTCATTGACCTTGTCAAAAACACAAATAGAAAGCTTGATTTTTCTTTCTTTTTCATTGTGACTGATTTGGAGGAGGTGGGAGTGGGGCACAGTGACTGTGTTCTTGTCTGGCAGGCTCAACCTCAAGGAGCCAAGCTAGAGCTCACAAATGAGGGGAGCAAAAGCCAAAACTGGTAGGAATAACATAGTTCTGTTTGCTGATTGGAGGAGCTGAGTATTCTTTGTATCTAAATATAGTATTTCAAACAATTTCCTTTTAAATTAGAGGAATTAGGTTACATTTCAATATAATAAGGTCATTTACTCACTTAACAAACACCTGAATCACCTTGGTTGGCTCAAATAGAATGTGAGGTACTGAAAGGTTAGAAAGTGGTATCTTGCCTCTGTTCTTGGGGAGCTCCATCTATGGGGAAGAATGTGATAAATAAGCACATAGAACACAATGTGATACCACCGACAGATGCATATGCGAGCTACTGTGGCTGTCCAGAGGAGGTCACAATTCTTGACAATGATATAAACTAAGCCTCTAGGATTTGGCTTCCTGTAGATGTTATAAAACAAAGTAAAGGACTCCTTGCCTTGGAGACCTGTGAAATCCATTTCCCTTTACAAAGGGGAGATCCAGTGCTCTGGTAGGTTGAGAGGACTTAGGGGCTCTATAGCTGCTTCAGGCTAATATGTAGACATGGGAAAAAGGAGCCTAGAGAAGCAGGGGTTGAAGTTGTTCCGAAGCTGCCTTCCATTTTCCCTGTTCACACTGTAAGTTTTTCAACTCCAACTGGAGAAACATTCCCAGATTTACAGGTGATCCACACAGAGTGTTGGGCTGACTGAGTGCGGGGAGTTGTCATTTCCCAGTGGGGAGGGAAGGAAAGCCAACTGTCAGACTCATGAGGGCCACAGTGGAAGAGGAGGGGTAGGCATATTGTACAATATTCTCCTAAACTTTTGTTGGGGCTGTGTGTGTGAAATGACTTTTCATCATTCAAATCCTAATGGATTAGGAATTTTGGTTATTAAAATGTCTTATGACTCAAGCAAAATCATATTATTTTGAAATAAAAAAGAACCAGACTCAAATCAATTTGACTTAAAACAAAACAAGACAGAGCATTGTACAGGCAATGATAAGCAAAATGAAAGAAAACAAGAAGTAGCAGAGGATTTCCAGCTTGTTTTTGTTCTTTACCTTTTTATAATGGGAAATTCCAAACACAATGAGAAATAGAATAGTGTAAAACACTATTCCTCATTACTACACATTTCCTCATTACTGGGCTTCAATAATTTCATAGCTCATGACAGACTTTGCTTCATTATAAAGTGAACTGAGATGGTAATTTTGAATGCGGAACCAGAATCAAGCATATTAAGAAAGTAGTATAGGTGCCAGTTGAGAGCTTGCACAGGTGGCATCAAGTAAAATGGTGACATCTGTATCACCTTGCCTGTTTGTCCCTTTGCTGCTTCTAAAGTTCTTTGTTTTGTTTTGTTTTTTTCATCCAGTGCTCAGAATTATATACTCCAGGAAGTCAGGTGCATATGGTCTGAGTGTTTTCTGCTCTAAAAAAGGATAGTATCTGGAAAGGAAGGGAACGAAAATGGTAAGATGGAAGAGAAGGTAGACCTCCAGAGTAGAGCACAGTGGCCATCTCAGGCCTTGAAAGAGGGACAGGGAATGTCACGCTCTCTGCCCCTCTCTCCACCTTAATTTCTTCCTTATTCCAGTAGGTAGACTGAGCCATCACCAGTTCCCAATAACATATGACCTGTCTGGATTCCAGATTTCTTCAGTTCTGTCACTGAAACCTTGAGTGCCACTCTCCTTTTACTTTGCCAATGTGCCTTCCAGTCTCATCTTCTATGCCACTTCCACTCTGAAGTCCCCTTGAGCCCCAGTCCGAATGGCTGGGTGCCTTTCTCATGTTGTTCATCTCTATCAGAGCACTTCCCACATTGTTGGAACTCCTTGTCTTCTTCCCCAACAGACAGGGAGAACCAATAAGACCAGAGATGTGATTGTTCTGTAGTTGCATACACAGTGTATGCCAAATGTCCAGCATGAAGTGAATGCCATATATATATATATATATATATATATATATATATACACATATATATATACATATATATATATTGCATAAAAAATAAACTGAAAACAAAATTCATAGCATGTACACCAAGAAAATTAGCCCAGGCCTCCTTTATGGAAATCAGGCAAAAGATGACTCTTTTTGAGAATCAATGCCACTCCCAAATTAGAGAACATTGTTCAGGCCACATTACAGTGCTCACTGGCTCCTTCAAGTCAGGTGTTCTTGCACAGTGAACAACCTTTTCCACCACGTCCAGCAAGTCTGGAAGGATCTTTACATAAGTGGTTTTCAATTCTGGAAACTTGTTAGAAAAACCTGGGTATTTGGGGGGTCACTATCCTTGTCCAACATCATCTCAGACATTTGTACTGAACTGGCTCTGGACCATTAGTTTATTATAAAGTCCCTCAGGTACTGCAGGCTGTATTGAGAGCTACAGTTTTGGATTTGCCATCATGGCCACCTCAAACCAAACTCTATAGCAGAGATGAGCTTGTGTCACATAGGCATGCTTTGACATGTGGACAAGTCTCATTCCAGCTTAAATGCTGGCTCCAACCAACCATGAGCACTTCCAGAGTTATCAGCAGGAGGCTTTGACCTCAGATAGCCCCCTGACTAATCTTTGTCCAAAAAAGGAGTTAATAGGCATTTGCTCCACTATCCTGGAGCTGTAATTTAGGACTGGGGGTGGGTTGGGGGCAAGAGTTCTAAAAGTGAAGTCCTTGCTAGACTTACACTGAGCTGTGTGACTCTGGGAAACTTACTTAAAAATTCTCTGCTTTGGTTACCTTGGCTATAAAATTAACTACTGGTATGGACATACTTGCCAGAAATGTCATAAGATTTAATGAGTAAATAATTGTAAAGTGCTCCATCAATACAAATTGTTGCACAATTGCTAAACAACTTCATTGTGTAAAATTCCAAAGAAATCTACACTGCTCCTTTGGGGTTTTTTAATGACTATTTATTTGATTTATGCATACAAGACAGCATTTGCCTAAAACCCTTTCTTATATGGGTATTCTCTTTGATTTATTCTCTTTCACTCTGCCAGCACACAGCTTGACATATGTATAAAGGATTTGCAGAAAAAAATCACTTAATGCATAGTGTTTCCTTTGTTGTGACTGTCTTATCATGAACCGTTATAGTTGTCACTTATGCTCAGAATTGTTTGTCTGGTTTTCATTCAGGGTTATAAATACTCACCTTGGACATGGTTTATAGACAGTGTAGGGAAAACAAATACATATGCTGGGGTAGTCAACTTAGATTTATTCTTGCTTAAGAAAAAAAGCTTAAAGGTTTAATGTGTGTCTGATAAGCTACAATTTGGCATGAAAAATGCAAGTGGTTTATATTTACTCTTCTGGGTCAGCTCGGCATTTATGGTTTCAACCTTTCCCTTTACCTTTTTAGCTGGTTATGTCTTTCACAGATGGACTGATTTCAAAGCATAGTTTCTCAGAATGCTACTCTCTAAGGAAATGGGACTTTAACATAACTACTGTATATTCTTGAAGAGTAGAGCCAGAGGGATGAAAGAATGTATTTTGTTAAACAGTGGGCTTCGGAACTGAGACATTTGAGGCTGCTCAGTGTGCCGGCCTTGAAAATTTGAGAAGCATAAAATTGCCCTGAGCATCCCCAAATCTCTAGACAAAAATCTCTGCTCCTCCAACCTTGTCTCTCCCACCATATTGAAAAGAGAGACTTTTGGCTCACTGGGCAAGGATCAAAACCTGAGAGAATATTGGGTGCAAGATCTGGTCTTTGGAGAAGACTGACACAGTCTGGTGTTAAAACATTGCTCTTCACCAGAAAAGCAATATGATGTGATTTGAAGTTGCAGGATCCCACTTTTGTTTCATGCTATGAGGTCTTGGTCAAATCATTTTATTTTTCTGAGCCTCAGTTTCCTAATCTGTAAAATTAAGATACAAATATCAACTAGGCTTATTGTGGAAAGCAAATGATCTCACCTGTGTAAAATGGTCAGCACAATGTCGAGCACATCAGAGAGATTCTTCAAAGTTTCATTGAATTTGAATTTAAAGTATCCAAAATCTTAATCCACAAAGAAGAGCTGAATTAAAAATGACACAGGTCCAATCTGGTATGCTTATAATCCCTGTTATGGTGTGTGTGTGTGTGAGGGGCTAAACCAGGAGGATTGAGTGTTTGAGGCCAGTCCGGGCAGTTTAGAAAGACCCTATCAACAAAACAAAACAAAACAAAACAAAACAAAACAAAACAAAACAAAACAAAACAAAACCACTTATATATCTGTCCTCCACATTAAGCTAACTTTGTGACCTTGGATAAATCCCTGTTTCTACTGACTGTTTCCTGAGCTGGGAAATTGGGATACTTCTGTATACCATGTGAGGCTAGTAGAAAGATTAAATAAGGTAAAACAAATCAATCTTTAGAAAAAGGGAAGAGTTTGAAAGAATCAATAGCAATATTTGAAACTGCTTAATTTTTAGAAAACACAGTATTGCATAATCTTTAATCAGTGAAAGGTTAGAGTTTATTTTTTTTAAAGAGAAAAGGAGTGTTACAAACCAATGGAATCTCTTTATGCACTGAAAAGTCTATTACTGGCTATTTTTCTGCAGTCATGAGATATACAAGTCAAATACATTATTACAAAGCCAGTGTTCCTCTCAGCTGAGAAAATACATGCAGCTCTGATTAAGGCCTTGAGTCACTTGCAAGTCTTTCAGAGCATGTGAATAGGTTAAGTTTCCTTCATGATTACTAATTTCACATGACTTCATGGGATGATTACATATTTATGTATTATTTATTATGCAAATCTAGCATTATAAATTATTGAAAGCCATATTAATAGTATTTATTATTTATGATGGAATTGTATTAATATATATTATTTCAAGTAGCTTTGGCTAGAGCATTTTCCCCCTGTGGATTGCAGTTGTTGGAAGTTAGTATTCCACTCAAGAATCAGTGCAATTCTCCTTCTGGGGACATGGCCATAGCGTCCCCTATCAGCACAATTTTTGCATAACCAAGATCTATAAATGACTGTAACGTTAAGGAGAAAAGCTTACAGGGCTCTCTGCCTTTGATCATGGCTACAGAGTACCACTCCTTTGAAAAATTATGAAGTAGTTGGTTTACCATAGGGATTTCACCTCCTGTGATGGAAACCTTCATACTTAGAACATAATCTTTCTTAATCTGGAAGAAAGCGATCAGAAAAACCTAAGAAGTTGAGCTATAGTAAATGTAGGCATCAAATTTGCTGTATTTGGCTACAAGTCACAAAAAACCTGAAAAACAGTGTCTCAAATATTGGTAATGTATATTATATCATGTAGTCGAAAATCCAAAGATGGGGAGCCTAAGGATTGCTGTGTGGTTCAGTGGGGAGTCAGCCTACAATTCTCCTGTACTTATGTATGAATTTAATGATATTATACTAGATCATTACCTCACAGATGCTTACCAGCTGACATGAATCCAAGTAGCAAATCCTTTTGCAAAATTTTCCAAGAACAGAATAACTAAGGGTAGAGGAAAAAATATTTTATCTATCTCCAGCTCCCTGTTTTATCTGTGAGAAAAAATTCTCTAGAAACTTCCCAGCACACTGAGTCACAAGTCCACATCCTGACCAAATAACTGACAGAGTAATAAATTTGCCATTTTCTCATGGCATAAAATAATTTACTATATTGCCTGACACTTGAGTTTTCAGATCCAAACAAATTTGAATGTCTGATAGCAAGGAAGAAGAGACAATAGGTATTTATTGTAGGCAATCATAAATATCTGTCATGAGATTCAGGAAGTCAATGAGTCATCCTTTATCAAAAAACTTACATCTAAAAGAAAGGTTGGGATTTTTAAAATAACCTATATGAAACTTTATCTTGCTACCAAGATGAAGCAAGAGGGACTAAATATGTTTTTCATCACAAAACCTCAGAATATATGAAACAATGCTTTGTCAGGACATAGGACACCAAGGAATAAAGGATGGCATTTACTGAGCAACCAGGAGCTAATGAGGCAATACCTAGCAGAATGGGAGAAGAAAGAGAATCATGTTAAGTAGAGATATAAAAGATCTAAAGATGCAAGTAGAGCTTCTAAAATGTCTGAGATGAATGGAATCAATGGCACACTGAATCCCTGGAGGAGTGAGGGAGATATACAAAGAATATTTCAACAAATAAAGGCCCAAAATTCTTCAAACTTGATGGAATTTGTCAAACAAAAAAATAGAGGAGCTCAACAAACCTCAAGCATGCACATGTGCACATGCTTGCACACACACACTCATGCACATGCAAAAACACACACAAAAGGAAAAAAGAATAAGAAGATATGAACAAGGCTCTTTAAAGCTAAATTATTTAAAAATAACAATGAGGAGAGATTTTATACACTATTTTAAATATATTTATTTATTGAGAACAAATTTTTAAATTTGTTATTGTTTTAGCAAATATGCTAAGGAATCATAGAATGCTGCTTGCATTGGATGCAATCCTGGGCCACAAGTCTGCATATTCCTTATTGTGGTCAGAGTTTACAGTGGAAAAGATTTGGGGCCAGAGATTTAGCTCAGTGACATAAGCGCCTGGATGGTAAGCGCAAGGTTGTGAGTTCAATCCCCAGTGCTAGCAAAAAAAAAAAAGATTTAATATAGAACACAGAATTTATAGAATTATTTTATAATATTCACTCAAAGAGTCAAACACAGAACAGTGCAGGAGATCTATCCATCCACTAGAGACCCAAAGAATATAGCCAAGGGCATGGGACCCCCAAAACTGTCCTACATGAATCCAATGGAAGACCTAGAGCCCATGGCAATGTCCTCCATGAGTCCAACTAGAGGCCTAGAGCCCACAACAATATCTCATTACAAGTCTGTATCAAGAATCTGCCTTGGGAAGTTCCAAAGGCCAATGGTGGAAGCTAGACAGTCTGTACCAGCAGAATGAAGGATCTGTGCTAGAAGACTGAGGAATCTGCACTGGAGCCAGGAAGCAATGCTCAAGGTAAGGACCAGCTTACCCAAAGAGAACCACAGTCATCCTCAGTGACAGCGAGGACTGGAGCTCCTCTGACAATGAGAACAGCTGACTTCATATCAGGAAAACCAGCATGACAAGCTTCTCCAGAAGAATCAACAGCACACCATCTTCCCCTCTACTTCTCTTTTTATGCTGTTGGCAACAACCCTCAGGTGTGTCTTCCACACCCAGAACCATACTGATTGAGTTCAGCTGGGTGTTACAAGTTGATCATTAGTTAATCCACCACACTTCTGATACCACAAAAACATAGCTCCTCACCTATTAGATGTCCAATGTGCCAAATTCATGGTCTCACAACATGGAGAAATGAAGTCATGAACCAAAGGAGAAAGTTGCTCATGTTTCCCTGAAAATGAGACCTAACCATAAAATAAGCAGTGGTCTCTGCCATGGCGATGGCCCATATTATTCAGAATATTATACCTCACTATTCTCTTGCTCAGTGCTATTCTTAATGCCAGATAAGGTAAGGCAATAGGGGCAGGCATTTTTTGTTTCTATATTTCATGGATGATTATCTTCCAGTTCAGTCTTATTTTTGTGGAAACAGGGAGAAGAGTTTTCCTGGGAATAAAGAGAAGACTAGCTCATGTATTTCTGGGAGGGATCCCAAGTAGGTGGTCATGAAGGCCCCTTTGTCAAGAACAATTCAAACAGCAAAATTGCAATATAAGTATAATGGAATCAAACTACAATCAATTCATAGGATTACAGGTATAGCTTCCTAGATAATATTAACCCATTGGGGAAACTAGTCATAGAGCAAGAGAATATGGAAAGAGCAAAGTTATATTGGGAAAGAAAGAGAGTATGGATCCAGATGTTCTGATCATTCACCTATGTATCTGATGCTTATTGGGGACCCCTGGACCAGGTGACTAATTCCAACTGCTATTTATTTCTAGGGAGGTGTTATGGATTAAAAACTGGTGGCTGAGGAGTATACATGGGGCCTGGCTAGACCCAGGTCCCTTCTGTGACCCCTGCCATCCAGGCAGACCACCTCGCAGGACCCAGGAACTCCAGCCAGTGGCGTATATGGGCCCGGACTAGATCCAGGCCCCTCCTGCAACCCCTGCCTTCACGGCAGACCACCTAGCTGGACCCAGGAACTCCAGCCAGCTGTGCAGGCAGGGCTGGGCCAGAACCGGGCCCCTCCCATGTCCCCCACAGTCCTGGTCACCCACCTCAGGACCTAGGAACTCTGACCTGTGACGTGTGCCCCCACAGTCCCACCACTGCCATCAGGGACCCCCTCACCTCCTGGGCCTAGTATTGCTGTTGATCTTTGGCTCTCATACCACCCCCCAGAATCTTGGGCTGCATGGGGTTAACCATGCACTATCAAGAGGACACTCAGTAACCCCTCATCCAAACAGAAGAACTCAGCAGGCTTCCGTCAGTGAGGTGAGTTTGCCTCTAAAATAGGAATAGAGTTTGCCACATTCAGTGGGTAAATAGGAGAAATAGTGAAGCCCCCTCCAGAAGCAGGTCATAGGGGAGCTTGGCAAGTGGTGGGTGAGTCCTTCCTCCACACAGAGAACATCAGATAGGTTGAGGAGGGTGCTAAAAAAGGCCTCCCCCAACCTGGAGAAAATTAAGGTGGCCTGTGGGACACTCAGAGACATAGTAGGATTCCAGCTGAGATAAACACTATAAACAGGGAGATCTGGTGACTCTGAACAACCTAAAGACATGGTAACAGCAGGAACTAGGAGTTGATTTCCATCAGTACTCCTAGGCTTGTCAGCCTAGGAAGACTATAGGACTACCCAACAGGCCCTGCAGGGGGAATTCAGGTGACTGGCCCACCTCTTCATTGTGGGACCCAGCAATTGGACAAACATCAACCTTATTGTAGAACTCCAAGAAACACACTACTAACAGTTGATGCTAGTGGGATTGAAGGACCAAATATTAAACCAAAAGGGGAAAATGGCATAACAAAAAAGCAAAATGCAATCTCAAACATCTAGTCTACCAGGAACAAGTACAGGCAAAAGTAACACACCAAAAATCTCTGAAAAGATAGCAAGTGAAATAAAAAAAAACTCCATGAAGCTATAGAGGAATCAAATTAGAAGTAATCTCTAATGTAAAGATAGAAATAACAACCTTAATAAAGGAGTTGCTCAGCACAGCTAGAGAAGAAATGGTTAAAAAAGTACAGGAGCATGGGAAACTGATTGAAATCTTGAATGAACAATATAGAAAACAAGTAGAATTCATGAAACAAACTCAAAGAGACATCCAAGAAACAAAAAATTCTATTGAAACCTGGCAAAACTGTTTTAATGAGGCTGGAGATAGAATTTCAGACCTTGAGGACAGGATCACAATTAGCAATCATGAAAGGATAGAACTTTTAAAAATAACAAAGCAGCATGAAATGACAATACAGAAGCTTCAACATGATGCCAAGAGAAACAATATAAAAACAGAATACTAAAAGCTGTTAGAGAAAAGACACAAATCACCTATCAAGGAAGGCCCATTAGAATCACGGCAGACTTTTCAGCACAAACTCTCAAGTCAAGATGAGCTTGGAGTGAGGTATATCAAACCCTGAAAGAAAACAACTTTCAACCCAGACTGATGTACCCAGCAAAGCTATCATTCAAATTTAATGGAGAAACAAGATGCTTCCATGACACAGAATAACTGTCCACCAAAGCAACCCTAGAAAGAGTGTTGAAAACATACTAGATAGAGATAAAAATGCACACCTACCCCAGAACAACAACAGAAAGAGAGCACCAGGTAGGACAAGCAATTAATCAAGGGGAAAAAGAAGAAAGCAAACAACTGGAACATAACATGGTAAAGTCAAGCCAGTACATATCAGTGATATCTATAAATGTAAATGGTCTCAATTCACCTATCAAAACAAATAGGTTGACAGAATGGATCAAGAAACAGAATCCCACAATATACTGTATACAAAAACCACATCTGACCCAAAAGGAAACTCATAGATTAGAAGTCAAAGGATAGAAAACAGTATTCCATGCAACAGGAACCCAGAAAAAAGCAGGGGTAACTATTCTATTTGCAGACAATGTGAACTTCAAACATAAAATGATTAAAAGAGATAAAGAAGGTCACTACATACTCATTAGTGGAAAAATTCAAGAGGAAGAACAATTATAAATATATATGCACCAAATACAGGAGCACCCAACTATATAAGATAAATAGTAATGGGCATGAAAAACCAAATACACAAAACACAATTGTAGCAAGGGACCTTAATACCCCATTGTCACAAAGATATAGATCAAACAGACAAAAAGTAAGCAAAGAAATAATAGAACTGAATCATACCTGTAAGCAATTGGACTTAGATGTTTACAGAGTATTCCACCCAGCCACACCAGAATACACATTCTCCTCAGCTGCACATGGACATTAACAAAAATAGACCATATATTACCCCATAAAACATTCTTAAGTAAATCCAAAGATATTGAAATTATCCCATGCATAATATCTGACCATAGCACACTGAAATTGGAAATTAATGGCAAAAGAAATTGTAAAACCTGCATAAATACATGGAACTTAAATAACAACCTTCTGAACAACCAGTAGGCTACAGATGAAATTAAAGAAGAAATAAATCAATACCTACAATTCAATGAAAATGTGGACAAAACATACCGTAATCTGTGGAATGCAATGAAAGTGGTCTTAAGAGGGAAGTATATAGCAATAAATTGCCATATAAAGAAAATACAAGGGATACAACTAAACAACCTAATGCTTCATCTCAAGCTTCTAGAAAAAGAAGAGCCAGTTAAACCCAGAGCTCATAGAAGAGAAGAAATTGTAAAGATTAGAGCAGAAATCAATGCAGTTGAAACTAAAAAAAAAAAAACTACAAAGAATTAATAATCAAAAAGCTGGTTTTTTTTGGAAAATAAACAAAATTGACCAACCTCCAACTAACCTTATCAAGAAAAAGAAAGAAAAAACTCAAATTCATGCAATAAGGACTGAAAAAAGGGAAATTACTACAGATCCCGTGGAAATTCAAAAGATCATGAATACTTGCTTTGAAAAACTCTACTCCCATTGAATGGAAAACACAGAGGAAATGGACAGATTTCTAGAAACATATGAACTACCAAAGCTCAAGCAAGAAGATATAGCAATTTCAAATAACCCAATATCAGCTATTGAAATTGAAAACATAATTAAAAACTTACCAACAAAGAAAAGCCCAGGTCCTGATGAATTCATGGCTAGATTCTACAAGAAATTTAGAGAAGATTTAATAGCAATACTTCTTAAACTCTTCAATGAAATTGAAAAGGAGGCAATCCTCCCTAACTCATTCCTGGAGGCAAGTATCACTCTCATACCAAAACCAGAGAAAGACCCAAACAAAAAGGAGAACTATAGGCCAGTCTCACTAATGAACATTGATGTAAACATCCTCAATAAAATACTGGCAAATAAAATGCAGCAAATCATCAAGAAGATTATACAAGACAAGCAAGTGGGGTTTATTCCAGGAATGCAGGGGTGGTTTAACATACACAAATCAATAAATGTAATACACCACATAAATAGAGTCAAAAACAAAAATCATAAGATCATCTCAATAGATGCAGAAAAAGCTTTTGACAAAGTCCAACACTTGTTCATGATAAAAACCCCACAGAAACTTGGAATAGATGGTATCTACCTCAATCTTGTAAAGGCCATCTATGATAAACCAACAGCCAACATTATACTAAATGGACAAAAACTGAAAGCCTTTACTTTAAAATCAGAAACAAGACAAGGATGTCCACTATCACCATTCCTATTCAATATAGTTCTGGCAATATTGGCCAGAGCAATCAGACATGAGAGAGAAATAAAAAGAATAAAGTTAGGAAAGAAAGAAGTCAAATTATCATATTTGCAGATGACTTGATACTTCATATAGAAAACCCAAAAACTCCACTAAAAGACTACTAAAGGTAATAAACAAATTCAGCAGCATAGCTGGATACAAAGTCAACACTCAAAAACCAATAGTATTCTTGTACACAAACAAAAAACTCACTGAGAGAAATTATGGAAATATCGCCTTTCACAATAGCATCTTAAAAAATGAAATACCTAGGAATCAATCTAATCAAGAATGTAAAAGACCTATTTGCTGAAAATTATACAACTCTAAAAAAGGAGATGGAAAAGGATATTAGAAAATGGAAGACTATTCCTTGCTCTTAGTTAGGAAGAGTCAACACTGTGAAAATGGTCATACTCCCAAAACCGTTATACAGATTTAATGCAATCTGAATCAAAATACCATTAACATACCTCACAGATCTAGAGAAAACACTCCTAAAATTCATTTGGAAACAGAAAAAACCTAGAATAGCAAAGGCAATTCTGGGCAACAAAAGCAAGGCAGGAGGCATCTCAATTCCTGAGTTGAAACTATACTACAAAGCTACTGTGATAAAATCAACATGGTACTTGCAAAGAAATAGACCTGAGGATCAATGGAACAGGTTAGAAGATGCAAACACAACTACAAAGACACTCAGTCACCTAATATTTGACAAAGGGGCTAAACATGTTCAATGGAAGAAGGATAGCCTCTTTAATAAATGGTGTTGGAAAAATTGGCTCTCCACATGCCAAAGACTGAAGCTAGACCCATGCCTATCACCATGTGAAAAACTAAAATCTAAATGGATCAGAGATCTAAATATTAAAACAGAAACACTAAATCTACTGGAAGGCAAGGTAGTTAGAAATCTTGGAGACATAGGCATAGGCAGAGAATTCATGAACAAAACTCAAACTTCACGGGAAACACTTCAAAGAATCAACAGCTGAGATCTCATATTATTGAAAAGTTTCTGCAGTTCAAAAGAAATCACCAACAGAGTGAAAAGAAAACCCACAGAATGGGAAAGAATTTTAGCCAGCAACCCCTCAAACAAGGACTTATATTCAGAACATATAAAGAGTTGAAAAACATCAAGCCCCCCAAATTCAAAGACCCTCTCCAAAAATGAGCATCTGAGATGAACACATGTTTCTCAAATGAAAATATACAAATGGCAAACAAATATATGAAGAAATGTTCACCATTACTGGTCATTTTAGAAATGCAAATTAAAACAGCATTGAGATTTCATCTCACTCTTGAACAAATAGCTGCTGTCAAGAAATCAACTGATAACAAATGTTGGTGAGCCTGCGGGGAAAAAGGAACACTGCTCCACTGTTGGTGGGAGTGTAGACTGGTGCAGCCACTATGGAAATCAGTATGGAGATTTCTCAGAAGACTAGGGTTGGAAGTTCCATTCAATCCAGCTAATCCCCTCCTGGATATTTTCCCAGAAAAACTGAAAAGGTCATGTCACAGTGATATATGTGCACCCATGTTCATAGCAGCACAATTTGTAATGGTTAAATCTTGGAAACAACCAAGATGCCCATCAACCACAGAGTGGATGAAAAAGATGTGGTATTTTTATACAATGGAATATTACTCAGCTATAAAAAGGATGATCTTGAGGACTTCATAGGTAAATGGAGGCAACTTGAGACTATCGTCATAAGACAAATGCTCTGCTGGAACACCTTTTGGCTCCTCTGAGCAATCTTTACAGTGAACGAACTCAAGCAGTAGCTATGTCCTCGGTTGGCCATAAGGACTCTCTGAACACTCAGGATAAGGATTAGTTTGCCTGACCATCTTAATCACCAAGACCATCAGAGATGCAACAGAGAGAATAAGAAATCTAAGGAGGGGAACAAAGGGTCCTAGTTATGGCTTTGAGACTAGCTGCAGATAGTGGAGTCCATAGTTTATTCTAACACCTTAATATTGTGAGTTTTACCTATGAAGAGAAACCAACCAAAACCCTGAGTGGCTGTTTCCAGATGGACATAACTTCATCTGAAAGAGTATTTAAGGGGTGAAATGATAGGACTTCGTGGGATGCTTTAATATGCCTGTGGAGTTCCATTTAAGTATCAAACTATTTATTCTTCAGAGTGTTGGTTGGTGACAAGTCATATGCAAATCCCTCCCAGAAACTTCCTTCTGCTAAAGGGAGCTGCACTTTCCAAACTTACTTCTCTGGCTGACCCAATTCTGTAACTGTATGAGAACCCCATTCTCTTTTCTCAACTTACTCACACATAAAGGGCGACCTCAGTTCCAACATTACTTGTAGAATTCTCTGAGACCTACTTCTCTGTTTTACTTTTCCCTTTGCTGAATCGTGCTCCTCACCCCTTACAGATGTCAACCCCCAAATCACTCCCCCAAAAGCCTTCTTCATGTACATCTAAGAGTCTGTTTCCTAGGGAACCCAGTGTGTGACACCCACCAAGCACATACTGGCGCTCACAGAGGAAGAGATAGAAGCTGACAAGAGTTGTATTCAACATAAAAAGGAACTAGTGGAGGATTTTAAAGAACTAGATCAATCTGGAAAGAAGGTAAATTGAATTATCTTTTAGCCTACCACTTCCACATATTCTAAAGGAAACCCCTGTCCTAACATAAATGCACAAGTGAGTGACATATTTTGAAAATGGGTAGGAAGGTTCTTAGGCTTTCCTATACCATTGGCACAACCCCTACCAAGAGTGCGTTCAACAGATACGAACCCAAGCCTGTTTAGAAGAAAGCCTCATGACCTTGGAGCAAAATGGTAGATACAGAGAGGGCATCATTAATTTACTTACTTAAAAATTCATCTAAATATACAAAACCAGTTTTAAGCCTTTTTTATAATGCATAAACATACCTGTCTCCTCAGTAGTAAACTTTTAGTGGAATCTCTAATGAACCTTTCCACCCCTCCACGGTGACCACTGTCTGTCCCTTTCTCGCCTTTCCTGTGACAGTGTCCAAAATCTGGATGACCTACGTGGTTTGTACATTGTCTAGAGGAATAAAACCTTTATGGAATGCAAATTGTCTAGTCCAACTTTCCATTATTCTCTATTTGTTTATTCTACTCATGTATAATCCAGTTCTCTTTGTACTCTGGCTTCCTAGGTATTTAGCAAAAAAAAAAAAAGTTTTAAAAACTTTTAATTTAGATTTACAGAAAAATTACAAAGATAGAACAGAATGTACCTGTATAATCTTCACTCTTTCCTTAATATTAACATCTTACATAACCACAGTATACTTGTCAAAACTAAGAAATTAACATTGGTAAAATGTTATTAACTAAAGTACAGAGTTTATGTGAATGATACCAGTTTTTCCACATTCCTTTTTCTGTTCCAGGATCCAATCCAGGATAGCACATTTCATTTCTTTGTCATATTTCCTTAGTCTCCTCCAATCTATGACAGGTAGTCATTCTTTTCCTGTTTTTCATGACTTTCCAATTTAGAGTCTACTCTTTATTAGTCAATAGACTGTCCCTTGATTTGTGTCTACGTGCTCTTTTGTCATGATTAGACTCAGGCTATGGGGTATAGGGAAGAGGGATAGGGAGAAACTGGCCTGCTCTTTGTCTCCTGCCAGAGGGGACATTATAGTAACAGAATAACTACAGTGTTAACTGAATTGCTCCAAATCTTTTTCCTTCCATATTTTTTATTTTGGAAGCAAATCATTATGTATGGCTCCATACAGTACAGGGACACTATCTACATATGTATTTAACTTTTCCTCTGGTGTTTATTTTTTCACCCTCATTTATCTATGAATCATTAGTAACAATATGGACTCATTAACATTTATTTTATTTTTTATATTATAACTCTCTTGAGGAATCTATTTTGTTGCTTAAATTGTTCTAGCATTAGCTTTAGGAGGTCTTCATTGACTCCTGTATGTTTTTGACATGTAGGTCCCATTTTTCTCCTTCTCTTTTGTTAAGCACTTCTTTAATTTCTAGCTTATCTAGTATTTTCCTTTACTAAGCGATATGCTCAGCCATTTCTCCAAAGAATCCTGGTCCCTCTGTTAGGGAACACTTGTTAAAATCCAAAATCTGAATACCAAATTTGATTGTTACTACAGAGCTATCACTGCTTTTAGGCTGTCAGGAATTAGAACTGTGAAATATATATATATATATATATATATATATATATATATATGTATATATATATACATACATACATATATATATTCATATTCATCTAATTATATTTCTGTCTATATCTACCTATAGATAGATAGATAGATAGATACAGACATGGATGTAGAAATATAGATAGATATATGTGTATATATAACAGACAAAAAGTCTATTCAAGTCCCCCCCCCAGCACTGGGGATCAAACTCATGACCTTGCATTTGTCAGGCTGGCGCTTATGCCGCTGAGCTAAATCCTCAGCCCCTCAAACAGTCTATACTACCATCTTTGACTGTAATCTAGAACCTTAAGTTTCACTGTAGCAATCCAGTGTTTAACTCCTTTCTCTGACCATAACAGCTGCTTACTTGCATACTTTATAGTGTGTATGCAATTTCAGAATTACAGAATTTTCATGTTCTTACTAGAAGCAAGTTTATCAACTACACCTGTGGCCCTTTTTTGCCTTTAGTTGTACAATAGTCCAATTAGAACACTATTTTCCCAAGTTACTTAGGTCAGCTCCTTCTGTCCCATTCACTTCAGTGAGGTTGTACCATACATACATTTCTGATATACCTAGGTTAAATTGTCACTTTTTGCATTCTTAATATTGTTTACTTTTTAAGAAGTAACATTCACTTTTTGTGTTATACATTTCTATGAGACTTTTGTGTATGAGACGGATTTGTGAGATGTTATACAAGAGTAGACAGTATCTCAGTGCCTGTAATTGGAAGACTTAGATCCAAAATCCTAGAATCACCACTGGGTGGTCTTACAAGACTCACTAGACTTCAGAAACTCAGTTTTCTCAAAGTATAAAATAGAGGTAAGTGGTTAAAATTGGACTAATGTATCTAATTATGATGTACAATTTAGCTAGTGAGAGGAGAGAAGATTTGACTGTCTAGTCTATATTCTTCTTTAGCCATTTGACATTTGAGCATATTTTATCTCCCTTTCCCTTAATATTTATCCTCTGCTGGCCCTGGGTCTCCAAGGCATCACCATCCCACAGCATGGTTTCCCTAATCTTCTGTTTTCTTAGTCTCTACTTCATTTATCATAATTTACCTTTTCTCTGAGTAGATGGAGATTGGGCAAGAGAAGGGCCATGAGCGGTAGCAGCAAATACCGATCTATATTATGAAAAAGTATGATAATCAGATGCAAAAGAGATTCAGCGCTGCCACTAAATGCCTACAAGTCAGTTTCTGCATACATAAAACAGGAATACTCAAGAGTCACTACAAGATTCAGATGAATAAATGGGTAATTAATTTTTCCCAACTTTACTAGGGTCTGGTATAAATGATTAGATGAGCAGTTTCTAGGCTCATCAAGCTCCACTATAGTCTCTAAATCTCACCTCTGCAAGTATCCCCACTTACCTGCTGGAATCCCTGGAGCATCTCCTATTTGTGCCCCATGGATATACCCTGCCTCTGTGAGAAAACTGCTTCCTCAGGAGAAAAAAGCTCCCTGGGCCGCTAAAGGCTCCAAACAGTACCAAAGCTTCTGCCTCTGGCTGGATTCTCCAGTGGTGCCATATTCCATAAACAAATGGGCTAACTGTTCCTTCCTTATTTTTGTGCCACAGAATGTCTTTTGAATCCAAGTCCATACTGTGTGGGCCCCTAATCTCTAGCCCAAAGGAAAATAGCCTTTATAGTGATATGTTGTCAAAATTGTCTCCATCAGTGGGTCAAAGGTTGGTCTGTGAGATTTCTCTGGGTACCGGTCATGGCTTATTTCACATCCTGTCCTGTCCTATGTCTTCCAGAGACCATAATAACAATAACTTCCTCCTAATGGGCCCCTTCTTACCATTAAAACACTCAAGAAGTAGCTGTGTGAGTAGGAGGATGAGGGTGAAATTTTCTAGAATCAACCACACAATTTCAGCTGAGCTCAACTCAGGAGACTTCCCACAAAAATACAATGCCATAAAAGATTTAAACCTCTCAACAAGCTAGAATTCAATTATTCTCATTACGATTTTATCTGGGGTGCCTTCAGGAAGCTAGAAAGCCTTCACAAAGGTAAAGCCTATGGAACTAAGGTAACAGGAATACTAAATTCTGTGCAGGGTCCTTAAGTCATGCCCACAAGTTACCCCTTTCCCAGAATGCTTTGTTGCTATGGCTAACCATGTTGCCTCTGGGTCTCCTTATACAACAACTTTCTGCTTTAGAACACACAACTTGATTCCTGCTAAAGGCAATGTTTATCTTGTGGATCAGATGTGGCCAGACAGATACAGAACCCAGCAAGCCAGAGCCTTTTCAAGTTATCTGAAAATACACTTAAAAAATAATAAAAGTCCAGCAGGATGGGAGAACTGGCCTCCAGTTTCCTTTCCCAGCTCTGGGGAGCCCTCTGATGACTCGCTCCAGGGAGCAAGGAACAGCTGACAGCTACACCTGCAGTGTGCAAGGTGTGAAGAACAACTAGCTGCCTGGAGCTGATTTCTGAAACAGACAGGAACTGATGAGAGAATTTGCTTACTGTGGGTCTCTGTGGCTGCTGGCCAAAAGGCAGGATAGAGCTGGCACATTCGCCAAACTACTCTTTTTATTATCCTCCCCAACCTCAGTCTCTGGCTTCAGATTTCCTGGGTGAAGACCTTCGCTTGATGTAACTGCAAAAGTTGAAAAGCAAGAGGCTCCATGGAATGCCTGAGGTAAAGAGGTGCTCTTGCGAAGTGTCAACTGCAGCCATTCCAGACTTTCTCTGATGCTTCTTGTCTTTGTAGAAAAGACCTCTGTGGAAATATTTGCTGGGCTTGTCTGATGGGAAGGGGAGAGCAGCAGAACAGGTGGCATGGTTCCTCTTCAGAAAGCAAAGCAAAGAAAACAAGCAATAAACACAACCCTCTCAACTACTCGTCTCTCTACTTCTAAAAACAGAAAACTTTCAAAAACTATCTCCAGTCCCCATAGGAAACTATACCTCTGATCCATGTTCCCTCAGTAAGAACACTGAGCTCTTCTCTCATCCTTTGCATTTCAAATATAAATGTGTCACTGGCAACTCCCATGTCCGGCTACACCAGCCTCTGCAGATGCCCGTCAAGGAAGTCATGTTCTCAGGATGTATTCAAATGGCAGTTACACAGCCCTTGCCTATGGCCTGCCTGATCTTGATGCTGACTTGCTTTTCTCACCTTACAATAGCTTTGAGAGTTTTCCGATAGGGGTAAAGGGTGGCCAGAAATTTACTGGGGCCACTAACACAGTTTCTATCTTGTAGACAGAACAAGTGGATGATGGCTTCTGCTGGTTAATCTTGGTTAGCAACTTGAATTTTTGAGGGATACCTAGAAAATTAGTAAAGCAAACTTCTGAATGTGGCTGTGAGGATATTTCCAGAGAAGACTGGCATGTGAATCAATGCACTGAATGAGGAAGCCCCACTCTGAAAGGGAGTGTTAGCTTTGTAGGCTGGGAACCTAGATAGAACCAAGAAACAAGAAGAGAGAGCCAAGGCCCACATACTTGTCACCTACAGATAGTAGACTTTAGATTCTTGAACTTTGCAATGTGGATTTACACCAGTGACTCTTGTACAGATCTTAAGCCTTAAGCCTTGTGCAGACCTTAAGCCTTGGACTGGGACTGCATCAGCTCCCTCCTGTTCTGAAGTTTCCAACTTTTAGATTCATCTTTCAAGCCTACAGATGTCCACTACAGGACTATGCACTCTCTGATCATGTGAATCAGTCTGATAAGTTCTCTCTTTTCCTCCTGGTTCTGTTCTTCTGGAGACTTCTCACTAATGCAGCCTCAGAGTGGGGTCAGGACCCCTTTTGCCTCATGGCTGTTAGCTGAATCCTGAGAAAACTAGGAAGCTCTTGTCCTATAAGAGTGAATAAACATCCTGTGTGGGAAAGATCCTATGGTCTGCAGGTCTCAGGCATTGCTCCATGGAAGAGTAACAAAAGGACGTGCTGCAGTGGGGGAGACACAGTTACCTGTACTGAATATTCCTTTCCCTCACAGGAAAGCAAATTGCCATGTAAAAGAATAGAATCGACAATACTTGAAGTTTTACTTTGAATCTACTTTTATGTATTAAAATTAAAATATATCTACACTTTGATATTTGCTCTAAATTATTTGTGAAACAGCTTCTGAAGTGGATTTAGGAAAATTGTCCTAGAGTTGGAAACATGTTGAGGGTGAAAAGATTCATGTGTAAAAAAGGCTGTAAAACAACTTTTCTACATTTCCTTCCTTCCCACCCTTATTTATAGTCTTTGGTTTATATTCTCTCTCTAAGAAGGCCAGAGAAAAGACCAAGAGTAACTATTTCTTCCAACCTGGAAACTATAAATACAAGGTGTCTCAAAACAGTAGGAAAAGCTGATGAAAACAGTGAGTCTTTAGTGTGTCACTTTGCTGAACATTATGTCCCATAACCTAAGATTTCTGGAATCTTGGGAGAAAATGGAAAAAGAAATGTTAGCATCCTTTTCATACAGTTTCACAGAGGATTATCTGATATCTCCTCACATTAATCAGGGCCATAGTTTTCCTGCATTGCACCTAGTGAAGATGTTTCTCTAACCAGAACAGGGATTATCCCTTTGGGATATATTAATGCATATGAGATGGATTTTAAAACTTTGAACACCACACAAATAACACAGAATATGTAAATTGTCTCACTATTTGTTGGCAGAATAATTTAGGCCCAAATCAGAAAGCGGTCAGATAGAAAAATTCAAATGGGTCTTAAAGGAGGGGCGGGAGAAATCTGGCAGCTAATTGTGCCTAATTCAACTTTTACTCTTTTATGGAGAGAACAAAATCTGAAGCTCTAGTGGTTCTATGAATGGGGAAAAAGGGTGGGGGGAATTAGCCTGAGTTCAAGAAGAGTGCTCTGGAAGCCAGGTTGGTCTGGCACCTTCCAGAGGCCGATCCCAGTGAAGAGAGGAGGCTGTGTACACAGCTCCCAGAAATGGAGGTGTAGGGGACAGGAGTCATGAACTGGATGCCCCATAGACAATCAGAGAACACAGTCACAATAGGCAGAGGAGGAATCCACATGCCCCTGGGTACAGACAATCTGAACAGAGGATGCTCTGAAGTCAAAGGGGCAGCTCAGCACTGTGACACAGGGACCTCCATGTTGGAGTTACCGTGTGAACAGAGGTACAAGAGATATTGCACACACATGCACACATGTTCACTTGTATACAAATGCACACAAGTGTATATACATGCACACAAGTGTATACACATGCACACAAGTGTACATACATACACATGAGAACAGAAATGAATCTTACTCCCTCTGTATCCCGTTACCTATGATACTGCCAGGTAATAGCAAGTGTGCCAAGTGCTTTTGAAACTGAAAAGGAACAAGTGAATTCAGTCAGATGAGCAGCTGGGCTCACAAAAATACAGATAAAGAATTGAGTCAGGTGTGACACTCAGCCAGTCTGAGTTGGCTTTTGTCTGAGCTTGGGCTCAGAGGATCAGAAGTGGTGCAGCTACCTTTAGGATTGGAAACCTGAGATACAACTTTGGAAGCAGGGCTCTTGATACAGAAGCAATCTTTTGGCACAACAGAATAATGTGAATAGATGCAGGACTGAAAAGGTGTCCTGGGCTTGAGTCTTTTGTCTTCTGCTTACTAACTATAAATCTGTGGCCAGTTACTGACTCTCTTGATGCTCAATATCCTCATCTGCAAAATTGTAAAATTATAATAATATTAGTGCTTAGCACAAAGGCACTGTTATGAGAGATAAATGAGTTATTACATGTAAAGTGTTTGCAGTGGCATCTCGAATATAGTAAGAGCTCAATAAATATTAACTCTTAGTATGGTTTTCCTTCTCTACAATCCAAGAAGTTTCTGTAGGCTTTGAATCAATTCCAGAACCTAGACTATTTGGGAATAAAAGCTAACCTTTCTCCAGAATTTCTGTGCTACTTTGCTGCTTTCATAGCAGTCCTGTACCACCATCACTTTTTTGCATGAACTCCTGTATTAGCCTCCTCTGTGGTTTAATATTTGGTCTTTAGTTCCACCCTTATCCTTCCAGTAGTGCTCACTCTAAAATGTAGATCTAATCAGATTGCTTCACTTTCTGGCCTCATATCCTTCATGGTTTTCCTTTGCCTTCAAGATCTTTTGTATTTTTGTTTCTATAGGAGAGTACTTTGGAGAAATAGTGGACTCTAGATTGGGGAAATACATAAGACAAACCTAGAGCATCTTACAGTGTCAGAAAGAAAGAAAACTCTAAAAAGAATTTTTAAAAACTACAGTGATGGGGCAATATCAAAGGGACACAGGAACCAACTTGAAAGAATTTTTAATGACCAAACCTAGAAAAATTTGACCAATGAAATAAATAAAATAGTAGTGGGTTATAACTCTGTGACTGTTGACCATGACTTGTCAACTTGAATGGATCAAGAAATGCCTAGCAGATTAGTAAAGAACAGCTCTAAGTGTGTCTGTGGCTGACTGACATGTAGGCCAGCAAATGGGAAAAGGGAGAGAAGAAGATCCAACCCAGATGGGGCTGGCACCAATCAATAGGCTTGTAGCCTGCATAGAATAAAAAGGAAGTATTTCTGTTTTGGAAGAGCTGCAGTCTTTTCCATTGCTTTTGGCATCATCCTCAGTTTCTTCAGTCTTCTAAAACATTCACACCAGCAGACAGTGGGCTTTCGGGTCTTAGACTTCAAACTGGTGCTGCATCCTTGATCCCTCTTGTTCTGCGACTTCCACCCTCTCAGGCTGAGCAGCTGCTGGGTTCTCAGCTTTCCAGTGTGCCTATGGCCACCACAGCCTGTTCCGTATCTGATTTGGGCACCCTACCCAATAGATTCCCTTGCAAAATTGCATGTATCTTTTCTGTTCATTCGGTTCCTCTAGAGAACTGTAACTCAGATTTTAAAAGAAACAGCCACAAGTTTATATTGATATAAGTAAATAATTGAATAAATAAAGAAAAAAAGAAAGAAGAGAAGAATCTTCCCTGCAGAAGAATTCCAAATAAATCATGTAGCCTTTCGAGTGTTCTCCTTCCATGTGGGATGTGCACAGTGCATTCCTTCTGCAGCGCACTCTAGGGTTGAGGGGGAAGAGAGTATCTTTACACTGAAGAGATCTGATGAAGTGCTTGATCCTTGATCCACCAGGTGGTGAAGGTCAACATAAACACGATATCCGATAAGTGATGGGAATGAGCATTTAGGTTATGAATATGTGCCTTTGTTAAAAATGTAAAGAAAACAGCGCTTTACCTTTGGAGTCTCCCTTCCCCTAACTCATAAGACCAATTTAATAATGAGGAAAACGTGAAATAGATTCCAATATCCTACAAAACACCTTATCAGATTAAGACTTTCAAAACACAAGAATAGTATGAGAAACTGTCTCACGTAAGAGCTGAGGAGAAATGACAACTAGATGTAATATGGGTTTCCTAGAATAGAAAAAAAGAATTTAGATAAAAATAAAAGAATCTGGATACAATATTAACTTTAATTAACAGTAATGTATCCATGTTATTTCATCAATTTGTGATAAATGGACCCTACTAATATATGTTAATAATAGGACAAACTGGGTATGAGTATGTATGTATGGGAACTCGATAGTTTTTGTAGTATTTCTGTAAATCTAAAACTGTTCCAAAGATTAAATTGGAACAAAAAAAGAAATCAAAAAGAAAAACTTAATTGCCTGTTTCTGGATTCTAGTAGGCCCAGACACCATTAAACCATTAAACCAATCCCATTCCCAAATTAGCAGCAACATCTCCTGCGATCACATCTTAGTTATTTTGTCATTGCGGAGGCAAAATATCCAACACCCACAAGTTAAAGGAGGAAGGGTTTATTTCAGTTCAGTTTGTGGAGGTTTCAGTCTGTAATCAGCTGGCTCCAAGGCAAGGTGGCATGGTAGAAAGGCACTGCAAAGGAGAAACAGTTCATAGAGGGCAGAAGGTAACAAAACAAACAAGGGACAAGTGTATCTTTTTCTATCCCTTACATCTTATCTAGGCTACTTAAGGCAGGTAGCACTTGTACCCTTAATCCTAGCACCTTTGATCCTAGCATTGTGCCATGAATCAATTCCAGCATCATAAACTAGATTTACCTGTGTCTGCATGAGGCTTTAGGGAAACATCTAGACACAAGCCATAACAGATCACAAGTGCACTCTAGTTCTTCAGGAAGATAACAACAGCATTGACACTATGTTCTCCCTCCTGAACACAGAAAGCACTCAGATTCCTTGTTCCATTGTATACAGGTCAGCAGCGTACAAAATTGATGCATGATTTGTGCTTCAGAAAGATGCAGATTGGTTGGTCTGCCATGGCTTCAGGCAAATTCCTGGACTATTTCTTTATCTCTAAAATGATAAAACAAAAACACTACATGGAGTTGAGATAATTTACAAGAATGCTTATATAGTCCCTGGTAGATAAATTGTCTCAGACCAGTTAGTATACCCCAATGCATACACTCTATATACAGGAAAAACAGAAATGGTGTCCGTCCTCAAACTTCTCCTTAAAACCAAAAGGATAGATATAACAGAGTTAGTGAATATATAATACAGTGAATTGACTAAGGACTTGGCCAGAGTTCACTGAGGAACCCAAGCATCAGCTTGTTAGGGAATTGCTTTCAAAAGCTAAAGGTTTGGAAAGCAAGCCAAGTTGAAACCTACCATTTATCCTGAGGCTACCCACTTGGTCATTCTTTGACTGGATTTGGTTCTCATGGGATCAGGAAGCTCAATTTAAATATGTTCCAGCCAGTTTTCAGCTTGCACAATGATTATAATCAGATCCAAACCAGTTTGAGTATGATTAACCATCAAAATGTCATGAGACTGTAGCAAGTTCCTTATTACTTCAATAAATGGAGACATTCAACATCTACAGACTTTTGTTAATTCTAACACAAACATCAACTGAATGTGTCTGATGTGACGTGTCTCATCATCATGACTTCTCTTCTGACTGAGCAGAATTCCATTCTCCCCACTGGCATTTACCAGGGTTCTCCTTTGTAACCATTTGGCTATTTGATCTGGTGGAGATGTTGGTACAGTCGTTGCTGGCATCACTGATCCTCCTCTCCTATGAGTACTGACTGGCAGAGCAACTTCTTGTCTCTCTCTATCCAGCCGGGCAATTTCCTGGCAGAGCAGAGTGGCTTTGGAATGCCAGCTCCTGGGATGCAGTTTCCAGCCATCCCAGGCCCCTCACGAGCTCCTTCTCAAACCAGACTCTAACAGGCACAGAAAGTAAGAGTCCCTGAGATGCAGTACCATCCTGTTTTCTTCTGGAACTTTAGCACATTCCAGTTTTCTCATCATTAAAACTCACTGCCATGCTAAGCAGGCATGCAATACAGTATCAGTCAACCTCTGGGTATTCATTGTGAGTCTGGTACGTCTAACATTTGTGGGAGGAGCTTTACATTATGCTCAAAAGGATGTCATTTATGTTTTTTTCCCTATATTATTATCTTTTCTTAATGCCTTACAATTTCCACAGTAGTTTCAACATTGTATTTTTAAGATTTTCTTTTTTATTTTGTTTCTTTCAGATTATATGGTTAGTTCTATGTTCATTCAGGGAAGCAAAGAATTGAGCAGCTATCTGAGAAATTAAATTCAAGCACAATATTAATTTGGATCTTCTTAGCTAACTGAAGTTTTCCTATATGAATTTCCCATCCACCCCACTTTATTATATATACTTGGTTAATTCTGTTCTCAACCCTTAGGGGAAAGAAAACTAATGTCTATTGGGCATCTATTATATCCTAATCACTTTTTTAGGTACTCTACAGGCCTCATGTCATTTGCAGTGAGAACTGGTTACAGTCATCACATATCAGCAATTTCTTTGGTTTGCGGGGCAGTTGCCTGAATACACTCATAACAACAGACAGAATAAAATACCTGATTGGTGCATTGATATTTGATTTCCAAGAGGGCAGTAGTCTCCTGACTGGTGTATTGTTACATTCCTACTGAATGTAACATTTTTATTATATATATTATATATATATATAATATATATAAAATATATATTATATGTATTAACATTTTATATATTAGTACAGTATTATTGACCTGAATGTATAATCTCATCTTAAATCTTAGTGTATACTCATCTCTATACACAAAAAAATCCTATGAAAAAACTAGCTGTACACTAACATTATTCAAGATGTATACAAGCATTTAGGAATAATTCCTGCCATTTAGATCTGTCTTAGTCTAATATTTGGATGTCTTGCTAGCAAAACAAGAACTAAACCAATATTCAGGTTATTTAAACAATCGGGTGATAGGTTAACTCACTATAAATACTCTTGACTTCAGAAAACTGAATACAAATGTAAAAATGAAATACCTGAAAAAACTCTACCTGCATGAGAGGACTGAGGATGCTCTTAGCCCTGGCAAATCAGTCACACTTGCTGATTATGTGTCACCACCTCAGGTCACTTTATGTCACATCTGTGGAAAAAGATGAAGTATTCAGTCATTCAACCAAAATGGATTTATGGAAAACCCATTACTGGCTCCCCTGTCTGATCTGGAGAACACAAAGGATAAAAGAGTAAAGGTCCCCCTCTTGTTGGAGAGATAAGACTAGCATAGTTAAGTACATATAAAAGAATGCAAAGTAGGATCCAATTCAATTTAATAAAAAGCTTGCTTTAGATATAGATAATTGAAAACCATTATAAATTAATTCAGAAAATGCCTTTTGAACACTAACTATGTGCAGGGCTTAGATAGCCCGATCCTGTTCATCTTGAAACTCTAAGCCTGAAAAATACCCAACAGCCAGTGAATGATAAATTATGAATGAATGAATTCTATCATATAAAAAAGCTTACAAAAGAAAAAACTGGCAAGACAAATATATGTAACTATAATATGAGGTGGGTCATGAGCATGATGCATAAGGTTACAAAATTTTAGATTAGAGAAATACTACAAGTTGACAGTGAGGTTCAGAGGCAGAACACTATTTGAGTAAATTGTAGGTGGTAGTGGTAAAGTGGTGAAAGGTGAGGTTGTCAAGGTAAAGCCTATGGCAGAGGCTTTTGGCAATGGGAACCACAATGAAATTGTAAAAAGTGGTACAACTTAATGGAGTATTCTGTTGTTGAGAATAAACTAGGAAATTATATCAAGCAGATTAGAATGGGAAAAAATGGAGGGAGGAAAAGCAGTTAAGAAGGGTCTGTCATAATTCTGTTAGGTGATAGGAAATGAGCTTGATCTAGGAAGAACAGTAAGATGGAGAAATGAGTAGGTACTGAAATATGTAACAAAAGCAAACTCTTTAGGTTTGGCCTAGAATTTACAGGCAGCATTGGTTTATGAAAGATGCAGAAAAAAACCAAATTCAAGGCTGATGAAAAAGATGATTTTTTTAAAAGTATAGGATAGGGGAGAGATGAAGGAAACAGATATTTCCTTTAAAGAAGAGAAGTATATAGTAATTTAAAGGATTTCATTGTGGCACAGAAGCAGGGAAGGTGAGGGTTTGGGACATGAGCTTAGTGTAGAAACAAGAACATTACTATTCTAAGCAGGACAATGCAGCAGGTTAGTTGGCCAAGCTCTGTTTCTATGTCTGTTATTAAAAGCAATTATTTAATCAGAGAGTACTACATTCATTAAAACAACTATTTCGATGTTAGGGCTACACAGTGACAAACACTGGAATACTTTGTGAGAATGATAAATTATGTTTTTCTTTTTAATCTGGGAGTTTGAGATACCATAGTAACAGCTTAGCATTTGGCCTGTTTTTCGTATAAAGGCTTTCAATCTCCATCCAGGCAAGAAAGAATATTAAATGCCATTAGTTTATCCAGGATGCCATATGGAGATGAAGAATTACACAAAGATGTGTATTTCCGAAAATGTTATTTTCTAATGAAATTTTTATTTAAGGCCAAGTGTGAGGAAAATTAGGATCTCCAGAAAAGTAAAAGGAGACAAAAATAATTTTGCTTATTTGAAAGTGATAACAAAATTCTGAATTATTTCTAGTAAAGAGCAGAATTTTTATAAAGCAAGATAAATAAATGAAGGAATAATGAAATAAAAAGTCAGTCAATTCTCTTTGTTCCATTCTGATATTGAGAAATGGACAATTCTAGGGGTAAAAAGTAAAACTCATACCAAAAAGATCAACTTTAGAAAATCTCATTATTGGAGTTAGTAGTAACATGTCATAGATGATTTTAAAAATTATATTTTGTTTAAAATGTTGTAGGACAGATTGCATTATTTCCAAGACCACTTTGCGGGTCTGGTGAGGCTGTATAGACTGTCCCTAGGAAAATGTACACCTTCAAATAAATAGAAAATGTTAAATAACTTGTCTCGAAGTTAACATCCCCTACTATAAGAACTGAGTGTAGCACTTCAAACAAAATTTTGATTTGTAGTAGCTAAGTGAATACAAGTATTGAGTTTAAAACTACATCAACCAAATGTTTTTTGGCTCTTAGTTAAATTTAATATCATCATAATAATAATTCTCCAAATTTTACAGGTGCTTTAAGGAAATCTGTGTTCTATATAATGAAGTTACTTGTTAACATCAAATCTATCTACTTACCTAACAATGCAATAAGACCCAATTCAATTTACCTACTATTCCATGTGTAGCAGGCATTGTGTCTGCCCTTGCACTGTGACTCCCAAATTGTACTACATACCTCTATGTAGTAATGCCAATTCATAGGAACACTGCAGGATATCTTACATTCTTCAGAAAAGCTAGACACCTCTAGAATTGCTAGATCAGGGTAGTTCACAGCAGTACGCTGGACCACACGACGTCTTCCTCAGAGATGCCTTTCTTTATAAAATGGGACCTGAGCCTTTGCTATGATAAAATAAAAATGTACTGCCTGGAAATCATTGTGGAGCAGGAACTGATAGTGGTGACTTTCACTCTGATCCAAAGGTTTAATGTATGGTGTGTACAATGTCCAGCGATCACACACATCTCATTTGGATATTTGCCAAAATAAGAATCTAGGCAGCAAAGAGCCAGGCGATATCAAGTGTCATTCAGTCAGGAGCAAGAGAGAGTGGTGTGAGGCCACTGAGTTTAGCCCCAAGAAAAGAGTAAGTTTTCAAAAAGTGGGAAAGAGGAAGAGCATTCCTCTGTAAAGCAACAGCAAGGACTGTGGCTCAGAAGCCTAAAATAGGACATTTTATTTGGGTTATGAGAAAAAAGCTTTTTGACTAGAAAGGGAAAGAGCAAGGAGAGATGGCCATGCTGTAAATATTTACCATGAACAGTGAACATACAGTGGAAATATCTGGGCAAAGAAGTAATATCATCAGAGCTGGACTTTAGAAAGTTTATTACAGAGATATGAAGATGAGATAGAGACTAGAAGTACAGACAAAAGCCATGCTGAAGGTGACTAATTTCCAACTTGAATAAGACCTCTTTTTTGCATAGACTATCCTTTACTAACCTATATACTGGTAGTGTTTAGCAGAAGCCTGGTAGTTTGAGGTACTGAATAAGTTTTGAATTTGAGATACCTGGAGGTAGGGGCATTTGTCTTGTGGTAACCATGGAGAAATATCCAACAGCAGCAGAGAGAGGTCAAATTTGTGGTGTCAATTTTGGAGTCATTCACCTAGAAATGAAGCAACTGTCAAAATAAAATTTCACAGCTTCCAAGTATAGACTGGAAAGGGAAGAAGCCCAATGACAGGTCCCTGGGGACTGCCACCCCTGGGAGCAGAGTACGAGCTGCTGGCAGAAAAGGCAGAGAAATATGGATGAGCAAGGGAGGGGTGATGATCAAAGAGAGAACCATCACGGGAAACAAAACAGGGCAGACTTGCAGGATGGAGATGTGGGTTGTGGTTTCAGATCGAGAAAAGTAAATCCTACAGGCAAGTATGACTGTGGCTATCACAGGCTCTTGGTGACTTTAGAAAGCTGGTTTCTAAAGAGGAGACCACAGAGGCTGTCTGGGAGAAATCTGGTGATGAAATAGAAAGAGAAGGGAAGGGAAAGGAAAGGAAAGGAAAGGAAAGGAAAGGAAAGGAAAGGAAAGGAAAGGAAAGGAAAGGAAGGGAAGAATGAGGGAGGGAAGGGAGGAAGAAAGAAAAGAGGGAAAGACAGAGGAAAGGAGGAGAGAGGGAGGGGGATTGAGGGAGGGCAGAGGGAGGGAGGGAAGGTAAGCATGAAGAAAGGAAGGAAGAGCACAAATAAGGAAGGAGGGAAGTATGAGAGGGAGGCAAGGAGTTGTAGTTTATTTAAACAATGAAATATCACACAGTAATGAAATAAGATGAACAACAGCTAAGAAAATATTTGTAGAGCAATATAAGATGCCAAAAAGACTTAGTTTAATGCAATTCATGATGGTTAAAAATGCTGCAAAACAGTATACTTTTAAATGAAATACAAATATGTGCTAAAACTCTAAAAGCATGTACCCCACTGGAATTACAGATCATGCCAACCATTTGAGAAGAAAGGACAGAAGACAGTGGTTGGAAGAGTGTAGCTAAGGTGACTTGCTTATCTATTGCTGTACAATACGCCATTCCAAACATAGTGGCTTTATAGCCACAACTATTATTTGCTCAGAATTCTGTGGGTTGGTAATTGGGCAGTGCTCATCTGGGATGATTCATCCCTACTCCAGATGTTGGCTGTGCTCACTCATCTTTTTGGGCCAGCTGATTTGTCAGCTGGGCTTGCTGGTCCCCGATGTCCTCATGAATGGGTCTAAGGTCTCAGTTTTTATGTCAGGATCTATCCCTTTCTACTAGGACCCTGTTCATGGACTTTCTCATCTTCTAGGAGGCCAGACTGGCCTTGTTCACACTATGGCAGCTTTCCAGGATGTTAAGGGAAAGGAAGCTGGAATCATCTCTCATATACCCTGCAAGTCACGTAATGTTTTTCTACCACATCCTGTTGTGTGAACAAATTATGGGCCATCTCAGTCCCAAAGGATGGAGAGCTAATCCTTCACAGGAGGAGCTGCAAATAATTTGCTTCCATATTTGATGTTGGGTATTATGCCAGTCTACTTAGCATTGTCATGAAAAGATACGAGCTAATGCACTTATAAATACAAAAGGTTTATTTGGCTCACAGTTTTTGAGGTTTTAGCCCACAATCAGTGGGTTCCATTGTTTTGGGCTCGTGGTGAGGAAACAAGAAGAGAACAAGGAAGAGGCTGAGGCCCTAAAATCTTCTGTAAAGGCACCCTCAATGACCCAAGCACTTCCCACTGGACCCAGTATCTTAAGTTTCCTCAAACTCCAAAAGCGCCCCTCTGGGGACACATAGGGCTTTGGGAGATTCACGATCCAAACTAGAGCAGGTGTAAAACATATTATTTAAGTATATCTAACAACAACCATGTGACTTGATAATACCAGGAAATAGTTACTTTTGCTTTATTACTTTATTTCCCATCCTTGGTCTTTATGTTTGAAATGTGATGATGCATTTGTTTGCACCCCTCATTGCCTGAGAGTTCAGATCTATGTCTCTACAAAACCTAATTACTGTATTCAACTGCTTTTTGACTTCTAGAATATAGTCCTTAGACTTCAAAAAATCCACTTTATGATAAAAAGCAAACTATTTTTGGAGAAGAGTTTTCTTTGTATAGGAGGGATCTGTGACCTCTAGAATGTGCATATTAGGCATCTATTTATTGCCACTGGTCTTCATGGAGGCCAAAGAGATTCTTGACTTAATTCTGCCATCATGTGATTCAGGTATTTACAGACAGAGGGTGAGCTGAGTTAGTCCAGATGGGAGCCACATTAACACTGGAGGGTGATAGGGTCTCAGGATGAACAAGGACCGAAGAGGAAGAGGAGATTGGCACAGGCCTCACACTTGACCTCAGGCATAATGGTAAGATGGAATCATTGTTCTGAGCTAGTAATGAAAATGGCCCCAGGCTAGCCTATGTGTCAGGATGAAAAGGACCACTGAGCATTAAACCTGTTGTTTGCTAAGGGCACATTCTTTGGGGTTGGTGCAATCACGTGACCCAACTAGTCCATTAATATTAGTCTATTAATATTCCATCACCAGAGCCACAGAAAATAGGAGTATTGTTATTCTTAATTTACAAGAAGTAGCAATGAAACTCACTTCAAATCAGATCAGTGCTTGCTCACAATTATCAAGACAAGGTGGGGCACATACCCCTTTCTAAGGGATGCTGGAGGTGAAGGCCGGGTGAGGAGAGTCCTACAGCATCAGAGTGACCTCTCTGTGGAAATGCAGTCCTGTCCCTCCATTCTAAACTTCATGTTTGACCAGGTACCACGCTGAATCGCAGACACATGTAGGCATAGCTGTAGGATTTCCAGGAGTATTTTAAAAGAAGGGTTTACCAAAAGCATCTTCTAGACAAGTAGGTAGGGAGTTTGAAACTGTTGAGATTGAGTTTTAATCAATTTAAGAGACACTCATTCTTTTCCATGCTGGTGGGGCTGGGGGCTTAGCTCAGTGGCACAGTGCCTGCCTGGAAAATGTGCAGTCGTGAGTTCCATTTCCAGTACAAAAAAAAGCCTTTCCATGCTGGAGTTACATTTATATTTTCTTAGTATCAATGCAACTGACATTTAGAAGTTCTTTAATCACAACATGTTAATGGGCGCTATATAAAACTAATTTCAGATTCTAAAGCCTCAGGACACTGAAAATATGTTTAGAGAGAGCTTTATTCAAGTACAGAATTCAGTGAAACTATTCCAGGGCAACCTAGCCCTTACCAATTTCAGGTCTGTATGGTTCTTTGATTATTTTATGATGATGATAGTCAAGTGTTATCATGGTTCTGATAAACTCTCCTCTTCTTACTTATATCCACCCCAAATTAATCTTAAATTCTTCTATTTTTGATGAGCTGTGTTAAATTATAGCCTATGTATAATAAAACATTAATTTTGGATGTGCAATATGATAGATTTTGGCAAATCCATAGAAGTGTAACCACTACCACAGTTATAATATAACATTTCCATCAGCCCAAAACATTTTGTTGTGCCTGTTGCAGTCAATCTCCTGCCTTTAATTCTTGGGCCCTGGAAACCATGGAAGTATTCTCTACACCTGTGCCTTTCCTAGGATTTCATATAATGTATAGAATCAAACAGGATGTAGTCCCTTGTGTCTGGATTTTTCATATAGCATAACGCTTTTGAAACTCATTCATACCTGTAAGTGTCTTGGTAGCTTATTCCTTTTTATTCATAGGTAGTATTCCCTTGTATGCATCACTCATTCATACATGCTTGAGTTGTTCCTACTTTTTTTTACTATAAACACTTATGTACGGGTTTTCATGACAATATAAATTTTTAATTCTTTAGAATAATACCTGGGAGTGGGTTAACAGGTCATAAGGAAATTACAGATTTAAGTGTGTGAGAAATTGACAAACTATTTTACATTTTGGATTCCCGTATACTGTACAGTGTATCAGAGTTGAGTTCTACTTGCTAAGCACATTCCAAATAGTATTTCAGGGCAATTGTGGAAGGAAGAGCTAAGGAGGGACATGCAGGAGAACTGATTGCTGTAGAGACAAATTAAACTGCTTGAACTGAGAGAACTTCAGACTTTTGATCTTTGCAGCAAGAGTGAGATGGGAAAAAAATGAGAAAGAAGCAATTATCATTTTTTTAAAAAGCAGTTAATATGTGCCTGAAGCAACAGTAATACAAGCTGTGAAAATGGACTGTGGTAGACAGAGTTGGAAAAAAAAATGAATCTTAGTAAGAAACCAACAGTTAAGAAAAATAAAAATGTTTTATTCTCTTTAAAATAAGAAAAGAAAGAAAGAATGGTCAAGATAGAAAACACTACCAACAACAAGTGTTGGAGAGGCTGTGGGGAAAAAGGAACTCTTCTGCACTGTTGGTGGGAGTGTAGACTGGTGCAACCACTGTGGAGGTCAGTCTGGAGATTCCTCAAAAAGCTGGGTATGGAAGTCCCATTTGACCCAGCTATTCCGCTTCTAGGCATATTTCCAGAA
>PVJX010000355.1:210292-280378 GCA_004027295.1 Dolichotis patagonum | reverse complement strand
ATAGCCTCTTGATATCATTTGTGTTATCACCCAATTTTTTGTTTATACCTTATACAATCTTATGTTGTTTTCCTTTGCATTATCTTGCAGCTGTTGAATTGTTGTTTCCTGATTCCTTGTTATTTTTAAAAGATCTGTCTCTTCCTGTTCACTAGCTGCAATCTTGTCTTCAAGGTCTGAAAGTCTATCTTTACTTTCATTGAGGTGGTTTTGCCAACTTTCAATGGAATTTTTGATTTCCTGTATATCTCTTTGAATCTGCTTCATGTATTGTTTGTTTCTTATATTGTTCATTCAGAGGTTCCATCTTTTTGTGCTGTTCCTCTAATTTTTAAATTATGTCTTCTTTAGATGTGTTCAGCATTTGTTTCATTACATTTATCATTTCTTGTTTCACCTGGGAGATTATTTCTGACCTGAGTTCTTTTATAGCTTCCTGGAGTTGTTTCCTTACTTTGGTTGCTATCAATTCAAGAATTTCAGGAATTTCAGGTGTATGACTTACATTTTCTTCTATGTCCATGTCTGCTAGGCTTGTTTGGGATGGGATGGAGGTTTGAGATTGCATTTTGCTCTTTCATTTTGTCATTTTCCTATATTCCCTTAGGGAAGCTTAAGGCAAGGTCTCAGTTGTTTCTTGGGTTGAGAATATCTATCCTTATTGCAGGGAGTGTCTCCAGTTGAGTGGAGGTCCTTAGACAGGTGGCTCCCAGTCACTTGGGGTTGCTGATGGGCGCCTTACCAGTCTTGGAGCGATGCACCAAAACTCCCCCATGGGATAGAAATCGCTGCACACACTTTTGGCTTAGGAGGCAAAACACAGGTGGTTATGGCCACTTGGGGGTCACTGGGAAGGGCCCAAATAGGCCTGGAGGGGACCTTCTGGTGTGTCCTCCAGTGACATGGAATGCTGGGCAGGACCTTACCAGTCTTGGAGCAACATGCCGAATCTTTCCCATAGCCTGGAAATTGCCGCGTGCACTTTTGGCTCCTGAGGTGGAATGCAGGTGGCTGCAGGCCACTCCGGGGTCACTAGGCAGAGCCCAAATAGGCCTGGAGGGATCTCTGGTGCATCCCCCAGTGATGTGGGACACTGGGCAGGGTCTTACCTGGCTTGGAGCAATGTGCCAAAATTTCCCTGTGGGCTGGAAATCACTGTGTGCACTTTTGGCTGGCTAGGCAGAATACAGGTAGCTGTAGGCCTCTCAGGGGTTGCCAGGTGGGGTCCAAAGAGACCCAGAGGGACATCTGGTGCATCCTCTGGTGATGTGGGACACTGGGTGGGGCCTAACTGGGCTTGGAGTGATGGGCCAAATCTTGCCCCCATGGGCTGGAAATCACTGTGCTCATGGACGGGATGCAGGTGGCTGCGAGCCTCTCGGGGGTCCTCTTTTTGCTTTTGATGTCATGCCTAAGAAGAGTTTAGTTGATCCAATTCACAAAAATGTGCACCTGTATTTTCTTCTAATGATTTTTTATAGTTTTAATCCTTTCAGTTAAGTTTATGATGTATTTTGAGTTAACTTTGTGTGTGGGGTGAAGAAGGGAATAAACTTCATTTTGTTGTATATCTCTGTTTTTAAAATGTCCAGGCTATTGTGCTGCTTTGAGATCCCTAAATCCACTTTTCTGCTCTGGTTTTCCCTTGGGACCTGCTGGACATTTCCATTTCTCATAAACTTACTTGTCAGTGCCTTGTATAACTGGAGGTCTCAGGACCCCACCAGTTCTGGTCCTGGTGAGGTCCCAGGTGTTAAATCTTTTAAATGCCACACTTAGGTGTTGGTGTTTTATGGCATATTCTCAGGGATGAAAGTAACTGATATCAATTCAGAGATGTCCCATAACTTGTTACTAATAAGCATGTCACGTACCTCCAGGGGACATTACTAATGCGAGGAGAAATGCCAGTTCTTTTGTAACTATCACATCAGTGAGGACAGGAAGAATAGTGCGCGTTGACCCAGAATGAACATAGCAGTTGCTCAGGAGCCTCTGAACCAAAGACCTCAGAGGTGGCGAGAAAAAAATATTCCACTGCAGTTTCTCCACTGGCCAAACTTTCATCCATCTTTTGCTCCTATCACAAATGTCCTGGAGACCATTTGCAGAGATTAGGGGATTTGACCACAGAATGAACACAGGAGATCTGGATGGATCCCCACTCTGTGACCCTCTGGAGAGATGGCCTGACTATACCTTTGCAAAACAAGTTTTGCAGGATACAAGGGACCTCTCTCTTTTGGGGAGACTGAACAGTTTCCTGACTGTCAGGCTTCCTTAGAAGCCTGTATTTTGCAGATCAGTCTTCTTGGGCCCCACTATTTTCCAGGTGCAGCTCACTGGGCCACTGGAAACTTCTCTGCCTGATTATTAGTTCTAACTCTGCTTTCACCAGCCTTCTGTCCCCTCCCTCCCCTATCCACTCTGCTCAGCCCCTCTCTTCTGTAGTGTCTTGGTTCCACATTTCTGGGTAATTATATTTTTGGCAATGGCTCTTGTGCGTGCTGTGGAGCAAGCCGTCAAGTTGGTGGCCTCTTCCCAAGTACTATTTCCAGCTGGGCCATGCCATCCTGTTCTTCTGCTGTATTCCAGGACACAAAAGGTCAGGGGCCCTACTGGGAGGACAGATCTGGGGTGAAGACCTCCTGGCATGAGCGCTGTATGGACAAAATAAAAAGGACATCTTAGGAAAATTACGGAGAGCATATGACACACACTCCTGCCCAAACCTCACTGGCTGACCTCATAAATGGCCCCAACTGTGCCTTAATATTTTTGTGGGAGGCAAGACAGGCTGAGTATATATTTAGAGTGCTCAGGTGTGGCAGGAAGAGGTTACCAGACAACTAAAAATAGAGTGACTGCTGGTTCAAAGCACACTCCTGTGCTGGCTTTGTGTGGGAAAACACGATGACAAGTCCTTGTCATATGACAAACTTGAACACAGGGCAACTCTTACTCTCTTTTGTAATTACTCCATTTTTATAACTGAATTTGAACAGTTAATGTTTAATAACTTTAAAATATTTTAGTAAAATTATATTTGTAATTATAATATTCAGTTGTCCTTATTTTATAAAATACTTGCAAGTGGTCTTTCTAAAGAGCTAAAGTATATCTTCAAGAAAAGTTTAATTTCACTGTTAAATTCCAAAGCAGCAGTACTTTTGGTGAACATTTACTGAATATGTGCTGAGACATGACCCAGTGCCAAGCTCCAGCACTGACATGCATCAGTGCTCAGGCTCAAGTGTAAAAGAGAAAGAGAGCTGAAAGGACAGTGAAGAGAAGGGAAAATATTAAGTTCTGAAGTTCTGGTGACTGCAAGAAAAGCCTGGGTCCCCTAGGACTCTCCCCCGCTATCCGGGTCCTTCTTGCCTTTAGAGCCTCCACTGGGATCCAGTGTTTACCCATTGACTATGCCCCAAGCTTCTTAAATCAGTACACGAAGAGCTCCATGGTACCTAACGGCATCACAGCAAGTATCAAAGCCACAGGATAAATAGGGTCTTGAATTATCCATTTTATCTGCAGCTCTTTCAAGAAAAAACTGACTTTATTATATGACAAGCAGAACATTATGGAGGAAGAAGGATATTTAGGATATATTTAGGATAAACTAAACTCCTGTGAACAGCTACTTTGAGTCCTACCTCAGATTCTTGTATTTAGGACAAATTAAACTCCTGTGAACAGCTACTTTGAGTCCTACCTCAGATTCTTCAGGGTATGGGTCTCTCCTAGATATAGTAAGATGTGCAATCTTGAGAAGTTATGGCACATTCCATGTCGTCCCAGTGTGTGATCTGACAGAGACTGTAGAGTTATGAGATTGACTGAGGTTGGTTTCAGCCTTTGCTCCATCCCTACACCTGTATGGCTGGTCTTTGGTGAGATGAAGGATTATGTCCCCTTCTTACTTACCTCCCAACCTCATCATTAATCTTTTCCCTTAGCTTTCCACTACCAGTCTCCTCCTTCTGCACTAGAGTAGACACCCATGATTATGTCCCCTATGCATTTATGACAGTCTAAGCACCCTTACTTTCTCCAAGAAAATGCCTCTTCTTGTCACACTCATGGCCATTGTGATTGGTGTAACAATAAACACATGACCCAAGCTGAGCCAATTGGAGGACTTTGGTGGAATTTGATAATGGACACTGAATGAGAGAAAACACTACTTCCTTACTTTTGGATCACTAGCTCTAAGGCCATGGCCATAGACATCATGGTGACTATGTGCATCTCACCCAGAGAAGACTGAGAGAAGATGAACACTGAAGCAGAAGCTAGAAGGAACAAAAAAGTACTGATGATATTCTCAGATTCCTGGGTTGCTTTCTGCTTTACATTTAGTAAGGATCGAGTTAAACCGTGTGCTTAGTACACAATACATGCTCAGTGAAGGCTAGATATTATTATTATTAGTAGTAGTAATTCTGCCATTATTTTCTTTGGCTACAAGGATTTTTGCATCCAAGCACCCAGACTCTCAGCATCTCAAGAGTTCCTTCTTAGAGTGGATACTGGGCCTTAAATCACACGTATATGCCCATGACTGAAGTAGCCAGTCTCTAAGATGACCCCAGTGACTCCTGTTCTCCACCTTAGTGCCCTAGGATGATCCCCTCCCACGCTGACCAGAGTTGACTTTATTACTACAATAGGATGTTACAGAAATGTTGATATGTGACTTTCAAAGCTGGTTTATGGGAGACATTATGGCTTCTCTCTTGCTCTCTCTAAGATCACTTGCTCTGGGGGCAGCCAGCTGCCATGCTGTGAGGTCACTCAAGCAGCTCCATGGAGAGGTCCTATGTGAGTGCCATCTTGGAAGTACGAATGCTCCTGCCCCAGTCCAGCCTCCAGCTAATGGCAGCCAGTTGACATTATGACTGCCCCCTCTTGAGAAACCCTGAGCCAGAACAACCTGGCTAAGCTGCTTTTGAATTTCCAACGCACATAAATGTGAGATTAGTTACCATTTGTTGTCTTATACCTCTAGGGTTTGGGATAATTTCATGTGCAGCAATAGACAATTAGTGCAGTGTGTTGATGTGTGACTCCTGCTAAAGGCAGAGCATTGTTTGACTATTATCTTATTTTTGGTAAAAAGTTCTTCATAAAGGCCACTATCACTTACTGAGCACTTATGTGGTGTAGGCACTATGCCTAAGGCCTTGCATACATTATTACCTCAATGAAAACCCTCTATGTGCTATATAGTTTGTTCTTCTAGTGTGCTCCAAAGGCCTGTATGGGGCAGCCTTGTGCGAGACAGGGAAACTTTTAGGAGGTGGATCGAATATGAGGCCTTCAGGTCCATAAAGGGGACAGTAGGACCTCAGACCTTTCTTCTTTCATTTGTGTCCTTGTCATTGATCAATAGTTCTACTTTATCATGTGCTCCCAACCACAGTCTCAAAAGTAACGAGGCCAGCTGATCAGGAACAAAAACCTCCAAAACTATAATGCAAAACAAACCTTTTCTCATTATAGGCTGATTGTCTTGGGTATTTGTTATTATGACAAGGAGCTCACTAGCACACTTGTGGTCCTGTGGAGGAGGTACCATGGCTTTGTTCCTGGCAGTGCAGAGCTTTTGTAGCAGAGGCCCGGGAACCACATGACGTGGGACCAAACCTGTTTTCTTCACTTTCTTGAGGATATAGATTTGAATGAGTCACATCTGAGTGAGTATCAGTTTTTCCAGTTGCAAAATGGAGAGAACAGCAGTAACTATCTCCTAGGAACTTATAAAAATTGAATGAATTTCTGCATGTGCTCAGCGTTCTTAATCTGCTCAATAAGTGATAGTAGAAAGGTTGACAACGAGGCTCAGAGCAGCTAAGGTGATTTTCTCAAGGGGCCGTAGCTGGCAAGCAGTGGCCCTGGAACGCCGGCCTTGTGGAATCTCAGGCTCCTGAGGGTGGTACTGCCAAGAAAAAATACGCATGAGCCATTTACGTCGAAAATTTACTCATTGCATAAAGAGGTATAAGACAGGTGAAACTGAGCTTAATAAAGTCTTACTTAACAAGATGTGTCCAAAATATTATTTCCATGTATAAAAACAAAATTATTAGGATAGTTTACATTCTTTTTTCCAATATACTGAATTTCTGAATTTCAAAGTGTAATTTGCATTTATGTCATACCTCACTTTGTCCCATTAATGTAGTCATGGATGGTTAATGGCTATTATATTAGGCAGCACAGGTCCAGAATCTACCAATTTCCTGCTGTGCCACAGGCCTCCTGGGAAACTAGCACATGGATGTGTTGCCTCACCTGTACCTGCTGCCTTTCCCACCCCACCCCAAACTAAGTTAGACTCCTCTTTATTGCATGTGTATAGCATTCTATTTTATCCTTTAATCCAGCAAATGCAACCCATTATTATTATATTATTATTAAATAATTCATTTCCGGTAGACTAAGAGTGAATGAATATAAAGAAGTGAATGGAATAGCCTTTGCCCTCTGGGGATCCTACTAATTTTGTGCCATTTCAAATGATCGATCCCCCTCTTTCCCTCTTTCCTTTTCTCCTTCTTCTCTTCCTTCCTTCCTTCCTTCCTTCCTTCCTTCCTTCCTTCCTTCCTCCCTCCCCAGTGTTCCTAACAGCCAAACATAAGCATGTTTAAAGGTGGTAAAGGAGGCAGAATACATCTTGGGTCCTGCCTAATCAGTTGGTACTTGATACTTTCCCCTTGACCTCCATCACTCTTTCATCCTGTCATCTCCCCACCTCACCATTCCCCAGCTCCATCAGCATTTTCTGTGGTGGCCCAAGTCTCAAAGACAATTCTGGCTCCATCCTGGTGGGGCCACATATTTCAGTAGGACATCCAGAGGACAGGGCATCTCACACTTGTATCTGCAGCTGTGTCAGTCACATTCCTTCATAAATGAAGATTCTGACTCATGCATCTGGAGAGACTCAAGTGTCTGTGTTTCTAACAAACTCTCCGTGCTGCTGATGGTGGTCCAGGGACAACATGTTGAATTGCAAAGATGCAGAAATGGAAGCAGGCTTTTCTGCTGACACAGATGGCCATGCACAGCAAAACCTCAATGGATTCATGCTGGAATGAAGACCCTTCCATGAGGACTGAAGATAAGGAGGAATTTTGAGAGAGATAATGCCCTGTACTTATAAAAACAAACAAAAGGCAAACATGTCCAATGGTGCATGCTTGTAATTCCAGAACCCTATGAGGCTGAGGCAGGAAGATTGCAAGTTCAAGACCAGCCTGAGATAGTCTCAAAAAAGGACTGAGCTCACTCTGATGACCCTGGGTTCAATCCCAGTACCACAAACAAATAAAAACAAAAACAATAAAACAAAACAAAAACCCTAACAAACTCAAGGTTACCCCTCTATCATGGCCACAATGGAAGTGGGTAGGATGCAGTGAGAACTTGTCCATGACTGAAGCTGCCCATGACCTTGGCTCATTCAAGAGGATCAGGCCCATGAACATCAGGTAGGTCAGATATCAGGGTGCATGGGAATGAGGCAGGGCCACGTGCTCCAAATCCAGACTGATAACATGATGAGAGGGTTTAGTGCAGATAAATGCAAAGTATACATGTGGGGTCAGGTGGACTTGAGTCAGACTATTGGTTGTACCACTTATTGGCTCTGTTAAGCAGGTGGGTGAACCCAGATTTACCTATCCATAAAAATGGGGAAAATAATGCCTGTCACCTAAGGTGGCCATTATGGTTATTAAATATAGTCTGTAAGGTCATTATTAAGTACAAGGCAAATTGTTATGCAGGATGCATTGTTCTTAGTATGAATAAACTTGTATAATTCTCTCAATGGCCTGTGAGGGAGATAATAGAATAATTACTTGTCTTGCTTTGGGATAGAACAAATCTCAGAGTGTTGCAGATAGTTCTCCAAGGTCACACCGTTAGGAAGTGATGGAGACAGGATTCAAACCAAGGGAATCTGGGTCTTGCTTCTTGGACCACCATGCGTGAGATATGTGATCAGGCACATACAAATGCTGTATAAGTGTTAGAGTTTGAAATTTAAGCGTCTGCTCAAAGGTTCATGAGTTAAAAGTTTGGTTCTCAGATGATAGTTTTATTGAGAACTGGTAGAATTTTCAAGAGGCAGGCAACCTACTCTGGACCCCTTCTGTCTCTCTTTTGAGAAAAGCTTTCTTTCTCTCAATAAATATATTGCGCTCTCAAAAAAAAAAAGAAAACGAATTTTCAAGAGGTGGCGCCTGGTGGGAGGAAGTGAGATCACTGGAGGTTTGGCCTGGAAGGGGATGTAGACCCTCACCCCTTCTTTTTTCTGCTGCCATTAGGTGAGCACCTTTGTTCCGCTCTCTGACCCCACTGTAATACGTTGCTCAAAAGCGATGGAGCCAATCAATTACAGGTTGACCCTCTGGAACCATGAGCTAAAATAAATCTTTCTCCTTTTTAAGTTACTTAACTTAAGTATCTTGATACAAAGCTAACAGTAAGTATCTGTAAGTATCCAACAAATGAATCATTTTTAACACTGGAGAAGTTGGTATCTGCCTGTCTCTTTCTCCTCCCACATGCATTTTAGTTACTTAAAACAAATGAGAAAAAGGATTTCTACTACTACTACTACTACTACTACTACTACATTAACATGGTCTAAAAGGAGCATTCCTCCTGCTGTGGATCCCAAGCTATGGGATTCTTCTTTTGAGGTAACCACTCTTACTAGTTTCTCACACAAACAAATGTAACTTGCTATAATGGAGTCTTCTGCTTCTTTTTTTTTTTTTTTTTAATTTTTTCTCCACTCTACAGAGTAGATGTTTTTCCATGTTTCTAGAAGTTTCTCAACATCCTCCATTTCCTTTGCCCTCTTCTCTAGGCTCTGGTTCCTCATTTGTGAGAGAGACAATAATGGCCTTTTCCCCAGGGGGCTGTGAACATGAAATAAAATGCAGGAAAAGTGCTTAGCATAGGAGCTATCAAATCATAAGCACTTACTTAACTCCATTTTATTTTAAGCAGGGCAAGGAAGTAGGAGTTAAAATGGCCTCCACAGGCCATGGAAGCTGACACCATCTCCTCAGGGGACAAAATTTCCTGTCAGTATTTGTCTATAGTCAAGAACCACTCACCCCCAATACAGGATGGGAGGAAGGCAGGAGCAAGCAAAAATATGGGTAAAGAAAACTTCAAAGCCACCTTAAAAAATAGAAACTGAGTCTTACTTCCGTCAAGCAATCCAGGTTATTGACTCACTCCCTCTATTGATCTGAACAGTGCCCAAGTCAACCCCATCTGGCCTCAGACAATTTTCCTGGACACTCCAGTGGACCAGAGACAAAGTGGGCCCAGAGAATAGAAGTATGTGGGGCTGGCTTACACAGAGCTTCCAGATTCCATACTATGGTGATAAATAATGTACAAAGTCCAGTGAAATGGCTCTGTTGAGTATAGGCCTCTCATTCCTCAGGTGTAAGGGAACAAAGCTCAGTTTCTAGATGTGTGGAGCTATGATTCTGGGGGTGTAGCAGAGGATTAGGGAGGCTGCATGGCCCTCACCCAGCACAGGCCTCAGGCTGGTGAGCGTTCCAGGGACTCACTATCCTGGGAGGGCGCCTCTGCCATGCACTAGCATTAATCCATTTCTCCCCTCCTGGCCATCAAAAACCTATTTAAAAAATAACATTACAATAATAGTAATATTATTTTAATTTATACATATTTTTACCACCATTCAAAAGATGTTTTTTGACATTATCCTTGGAAACTCACACTATCTAAGAATAATCAGAAAAAGAGAGTAAAGGTGAAGGAGAAAGGGAGGGAGAGAGAAAGGGAGAGAGAGAGAGAAAGAAAGAGAGAGAAAGAGAAAGAGAAAGAGAAAGAGAAAGAGAAAGAGAAAGCATGCCACAAGAGGCAGGGAAGCTCTGCTTTGCTGCTTTGTCAGGGAGAAGAAAATAAAGAGAAATCAGCCCAGCTTCAAAGGGCGCATTTCCATAATTGCCCTGTAACTTTGGCAAAATAAATCTGAGCGGCTGAGAGAAGCACAATCTGCCAGATGAGTGCACTCAAAAGGCCTGGAGGGCCGCGGGCCACTTGTTAGTGGCCTAGTGCAGTGAGAGAATGCAGGGCTCGCCACCCAGCACAAAAGCCATGAAATCACAGCCTTCCAGGCCAGGCGGGCTGGTCAGACCTGACCCTGCTTTTGTCTCCCTCCTGCTCCCTGACATGGGATACACACACACACACACACACACACACACACACACACACACAGAGAGAGAGAGAGAGAGAGAGAGAGAGATAAAACAAGCAGGCAAGTAAAGAAACACACAAATTCATGTGCAGAGAACAGCTGGCAGCAGTCAGGGGCTGGAGGTAAGTATGACACGAAAACCATTGGATTCCAACTTTTATCTTCAAGAACCATCCTATCACCGAGCCCTGAAATCAATATCCAAGGGAGAAAGGCCCAACTTTGCGAGCATGCACCCTCTCTGGGGTTGAGTTGCTCCCCTTGAGCTGTGGCTGGAGAAAGTTCCATGGACAGATCTATCATTCTGTCATTTTCCCAGGCTCAAAGAGGTTCCTGCTGGCTATCTCTCACTCTTACTTCCTCCTTCCAAGGCCAAGGTTTTAAAGAACAAGAATATTTTACTTAGCACTCTGTTTTAATATTTCTCTCAATAGAGCTGTGGTTTCTTAGAGAAACCACTTGGTGTGATCATCCCAGACAACTCTCTTTCCTTGAGTCCAGAGTTCCTCAACCTCAGCACTACTGACATCTTGGGCTGGATGAGTTTTCAGCCCTAGTACGCACCATGCCTGACCTGATGGCTGGTGACATCAAGTGAGTTCAAAGTGGTTGCCGGACTGGATCATTCTTTGTGGTGGAACAGTGTCTGGTGTGTTCTAGGACCTTGAGCAGTGTCACGGGCCTTGACCCACGAGATGTCAGCGGCATCCTGATGCTAGTCATCTCCAGACATTGTCAAATGTTTCCAGGGTAAAAGGGCAGACAGAACTGTCTAGCTGAGGGCCACTACTGTATTGCCAAGACCTCTCCCAGCTGTGCTCTTACAGTGGTTTCCCACTCATACAGAGGAGAAGCCCTTCAGAGGGGCTGGGGCTTCCTCAGGCAAGCAGCAGCCACATAAAAGCTAGGTTGGTCACACAACAGGTGGACATTTTTAATGTGGTCAAGCTGGCTTGCTGGGTCAGATGACAGTAGCCAATTATAACCAAGAGGAATATTCAGAGGGCGTAGGGGGCCTCTTCACCCTCATAATGATCTCCGAACATTCTTCTCTAGGCCTGGTCCTGGATAATACTGGATTTATATGAATGGTTTCTATAAGTTCATCTAATATACCGCCTCCATTTTTCTAGATATTAAAAGTGAGGCTTAAAGAGAGTATGAGACTTATCCGCACTCACACTGAAGTAAGTGCAAAACACAGACATAAATTTTATACATCTGCAATTACCCACTTTTGCTGGATAGAAATAATAATTATAGGATATAGAGGACATTTCTAATACAAACGTTTAGATCCAAATCAACTCACTACCAAAAATCGCAATAAACAAAACGAAACCAAACCAAACCAACCAACAAACAGACAAATAAAAAATGAGGTCCACTTCCTTCCTAGGCAAGCATTCAATCGTTCTGGCTAACTTCCAAAGCCAGTGGGGCCTTGGGCTTGCCTGGCCTCCAGGTCCCCAGAGAACATCAGTGAGGCTGCCACCTCCTCACTTGTCACCCAGCAGGTGAGTGGTCCTCTGTGCCCAGTTCCTGGCCTCCCTTCCACAGGACCTTCTTCCTCCTCATTCCCCTGGAAACAAATTCAAATGGAAACCATTAACATGCTGGTCCCCGAGGTAGATGGTCACTCAGGGAGATTCTTTTCTTCTCCTTCGCCTCCCTGGCCCTATGATTCAGTTCCCTCCTCTCCCAGCTCTGTGCAGATAATGAGGGAAACAGAGCCATGTACTCCTTCCTCTGACCTAATTGATTATCCCTACACACCTTGAGTGCTTTGCATAACCAACCCCGACAGCAGAAACCCATTCTTGGCAGATGATTGACATATTTTATTTCTAATTGAAGCTTAATCAGGCCTATGTATACCTATATTCATACCCCCACTACTTTCCTTTTACATTTTAAGAACCAACAAAAAGGGGCAGGAGCAGTTCTTAGGGTCCCTGAGAAGGTGAGGGCTGAGGGAGAGAGCCTGGGAAAACAAGAAATGAGGCTGCTGTGCCGGTGAGGTGCAATAGCCACACAGGAAGAGCTGTCTGCACTTCTTTGGTTGCTGAAAAGCCAAGACGGCCTTGTTTTGATGAGATGATCTTGGGATCAATTTAGGCCCATCTGAAGAACCCAAGCATTGTGTGGGATAAGAGAAGACATCCCCTAGCTGAGTCACCCCCAGATTTATTTCAGCTCTCCCCTATATTTGCTGCTGTTGCAGTGGGAGTAGAATAGATCTATTCTAAGGATCATTATCCCCAGAATGGGATGGTTGGAGATGCTGACCCAAACTTAGTCTCTCCTGGCAAGAGCCCTTGAGGACTTTAATCAGACCTCTCCAACTCCCATCTGCCTTTCCATGCCTGTCCAGTCCCTGGGTGTGTGTTTGGTAAGCCAGACTCCCGGCCCTCTGTGGACATGACTGTATTCATCCCATTCTCCCTGGGCAGACCTGGGTCTGCAGAGAGTCCTGAGCAGTCAGCTTTCCGGCTAGCAGCTGTTCGGAATCCAGCTGGGAGTGCATGCAGTGGGGTTTGGGATTTGGAAGGCTGAGACAGGCTTTGCTCTTATTGTCACCACCATCACCTACCAGGCAGGCAGCCTTGTCCTCACCCTTTAGAAGAGAAAGTAAGGGCACAGAAAACTTAATTATCTGCCCAGAGTTTTGAAGAGGGTAAAGAGGGGGGAAGCTGGGTGTGCACTGGGGAGTGACTGGGGTGTGGATCTTGTCAAGATAATCACTCTTCTAACCAGAAGTCTCAGCCTGGTCCAGTCCCAGCCCCAGAATCCTGACTCAGATAGTTGAAATTTTCTCACCGCCTGCAGAGCCAGCTCCACTTTGGAGGGTTGCTGTGTGCATGGATCCAGTGAACCGGTCTTGCACTTGCGATCTGGAAAGGAGCTGAACCCCCCCAAAACACGTTTAACAACAAGGGGAAGAGGAGGGGACCTTCTAGACATCTCTTGCCACTGGAAGAGACCAGAGGAGCAGCAGCCTGGCTGCCGGATGCTCTTGCCAGGGGTCCCTCTCCTTGTTGCCAGCCCTGTGCGCGCTCGCAAGGGACTCACGGGCCAACACCCCGTCCCCCGACTCACCCCTGGCTGCCATGTTCCGAAGGCCCCAGCCTCTGTGCGGGTCCCCAGGACTGTGGCACTGGCAGCCGTGCCTGCCTGGGCCTGACCTTGCCAGACTGCCCAGCTGCCATGGAGCCACGAAGGCGAAGGCGAAGGCGGACGGTGTAACTCTGTGCCTTGCGCCGTGGTTCCTGGTGCGCGAGCTCTCCCCACACCTGGGAACCCGCGAGATGGTCACTCGCTGGGCGTCAGGCTATTTACTAACGTGGGGAAAAAGATTTCCCCATTTGGTACCCCGGGGTGTCGCTCTCGCAGGCATCCCCCACAACGTCTTCAAGTGGGCACTACTGGCTGGCGAACTGAAAGTGGAAAAGGAGGACGGGAGACAGCGCGACGCTGGTCTGCGGAGCCTGGCTGCAGAGGCCAGCGGAGGCCAGGCGCCGGGGGTCCCGTTCGTCCTGTAGAGGGAGCTCCAGCCCCAAATTTCCCGGCTCCCTCCCCTGGCCCGCCTACCACCCCCACCCCCCGCATCCAGCCCGAATGCCGGCTGCAAAGGTGCAGCCGGACATCCCGAACCCCGGCGCGGAGACCTCATAGAGCTGTCCATTCCAGGGCAGGCCGGCACGCAGAGGGAGCGCACCTGGGACCCGCCGGGTACCGAGCCCTCCAGCTCTCCGTGCCAGCAGGCAAGCGCCTCTCATCTTTCGGCCCGTATCCCCCCATCCCGCCGCCCCACATGTGGCCTTGCATCTGTAAGGAAGGTGCAGCGTGGATGGAAGGGGCCTGGAAGCTGGGCCGGCACAGCCCCTTCTACATATGACTGGGAAGACCTCAACTGTGCGCATCGAAGAATGGGAGTGGGGAGTGATGGGCAGCACCTCCCAGGCACTAGGCGCTTTCCCGTGTTTCTGCTGCGTCGCCAGCGAAGGCCCCAAGGCCTCGCAGGGGCTCCCTCGGATCGGCGAGTGGGACCGAGTCTTCCAGCTCCTAGCAGGGAATCAATCTCCGCCTCATTTCTGAGACATCCGAAACTGCTCCCACTGTTCACCCCAGAGGCGCCCCCAGTCCTGCCATTTCTGTGCCTTCTCTGCCATTGCTGTTCCCCTGATCACAGGATCATCGGGTCTCACTCGTCTTGTCTTTTCGTATTGGTTGGGGAAATCCTTCAACTCAAGAGGGGAAAATAACAACAGAAACCAAAACCAATGCCAAAAGAACCACCAAACAGAGGCGTCCGGGGGAAGACAGGCCGGTTGTATAGTCAAAGTGGCAACAGCTCATTTATTTAGCCAAAAATAGATACTTTCTTGTACAATTTGGTTCACACATATGTACATTTATCTGTATATACAAAAATGTCAGATACGCTTATTCTCACGGAACCCTCCCCATTCCCATCCACCAAATAAACACACCTCACAATTGCAGCGAATGTGGGGTGGCACAGAAGCGACTTGGGGAGGCCTGAGGGGGATTGGTTTTATTTCTTTAAGTTCTCTTTTTAGGTTATTCATACATGGACATGCTTACACGTCGTTAACTATACAGAGGGATTTTTTTGTTTTGCTTTTTTGTTTGTTTTACAATTATTACAACGATTTAAAAATTGTTTTTTAAAAAAACAAACTAGGATGAGGAGAGAGCCGATAAGACCAGAGCAGCGTCCAGGTGGTTCTGGGCCCTGGAAGAGAGAGACAGTGGTAGCAAAAAAAAAGTGAGATTTAGGGAGGCCAAGGCCACCTAGGGCCGGGAGACCTTTCGTGGGACTGGGGCCAGGGGCAGGGAAGCTCCTCTCAATGCAAAACAGTGTTCAGGTGTGGATATGCGCGTTGACATCTGACCACCGGATGGGCAGTAGACCTCAGGACTCGAGGTCCAGGGCTGGAAGGCGGTGGGCGTCACAGAGCCGCCAGTTGCTTCAGGGCCTGTTGGGCCCGTCAGGCTTGGGAGAGCAAGTAGTTTCTGGGTCCAAGAAGTGATGGAGTGAGTTTTGTCTCCCTTTTAAAAATGCTTCCCAGCTATGTTCCCCCTTGGGGCAAAACACCATGGGTTTGACTTCGCGATCTTACTGCTTCCTCCTGCCCGATCTCCCCGTCTCCTCCCCAGGTTCAGGGTGTCTTACCGCCTGGGCACGGGCTGGAAAGCTGTCTTGAGTAACTTTTTCTCCACTTCCAAGGCACTACAGCGATCTGGAGTAAGCGAAGGAAAGAAACAGAGGGTCCTTAGAAAGCTTGGCTCAGGCGCCAGTTGCAGAAGCTAGGAGGAAAGTCCCCGGTTCATCCCCCAAACCCGAGCGCGACCCCGACCTCCTCCCTCCGTGCCCTGCGCGCCGCAATCACCTGTTCCGCCCTCGGGCTCAGAGGGTCGAGCGTAGGCGGCCGCTGCTGGGTGGCCCGCAGCTCCGGGAAGTCCCAGCAGGTGCTGAGGGGCGGAACCGAGCAGGGAGAGCGGGTGCGGGCGCGGGCCGGGCGGCGGACCTGGGAACGGCCGGTTGGTCCAAGCGGGGAATTTGCCCAGCGGCGCCGAAACGAGTCTGTGAGCTGCGGCGGCGGCGGCGGCCGGAGAGAGCTGCAGGGCTGGGGGAGCGACGGCGGCCCCGGGAGGCGAGCCCCCTGCGCCAGGAGGCGAGCGACGCGGGTTGTCCGGGCTCGTGGCCGTCTCGGCCAGGGACCAGATTTTGGGTTTCTGCAGAGTGGACGAAGGAGCTGGTGCTGGAACGCAGGGGTCCAAGCCAGAGGGAGGCGAGGGCGGAGACGGCGGAGCCGCGGCTACGGGCGGGGGCGCGGGGGCCAGACTCAGGACGGGCGGCGGCCGCTCTTCCAAGCCCTCCGAGCTGTCTTCAGAGTCGCTATTTTTGGAGTCCGAAACGGGTCCCAAGCCGAGGTCGCCGTCCCTCCGCGCCGCCCCAGACAAGGCCATCTCAGGCCCGGCAGTCGTGCCATCTAAATTTTCCAAATCGATCTCCTCGTCCTCGTCGTCGTCTGCCAGGCCCTCGCCCCCCGTATCCTCCTCCTCCCCCGCGAGCTCCTCCTCCAGCTCCAGCTCGCGCTTGCCGTCCTCCTCGTCCTCCTCCTCGTCCTCCTCCTCCCGCTCGCTCCCGTAAGCATTGCCCTCCTCGTCGGTGCGGCTGCGGGGCGCCCAGGTCATCTTGTTCTCCTTCTTGAGGCGCCGGCGCGCGTTGGCGAACCAGGTGGACACCTGGGTGAGGGTCATCTTGGTGATGATGGCCAGCATGATCTTCTCGCCCTTGGTGGGGTAGGGGTTCTTGCGGTGCTCGTTGAGCCAGGCCTTGAGCGTGCTGGTGCTCTCCCGGGTGGCGTTCTTGGGACGGGACGGGTCCCCGAACTGGTACTGGCCATAGGGGTAGAAGGCCGGGTGCGGGTGCGAAAATGCGGTGGCCGCGGCCGGATGCTGCACCCCGGGGCTGTCTTTCAGCTCGTACTGCGCGCCCTGTACGCACATGGGAAAGGAAGGGGACACGCGTGGAGGGAGCGCGGGTGAGCTTCAGCCGTCGCTGCCTCCACCCTCTCGGCCCGGACCCTCACAGTCTACTCCCGCGCGCTCACCTCGCCCAGCGCCCCGGCTCCAAACCCTCCTTCCCGGCTTCCTCCTGCTCTTACCAGCTGCGGGAAGATGGGCAGCTCCGCGGCGTAGGGCAGGAAGGCGCCGTAGCCCTGGGCAGCCGCCGCCGCCGCTGCGGCCGCGGCGTAGGGCGCCCCGTACACGGACGAGAGCACGTTGGATAAGGACCCGGAGGCCGTCAGCTCCGAGGCTCCGGCTCCCGGGCCGCCTCGGGCCCCCGCGCTGCCGCCCCCGCCTGCAGGGCGCTCAGGCGGGTAGAGCGGGCGGATGTACTGGTATCCGAGCTGCGGGAAGGACATGGTGGCCCGCGGGGCACCGACGGAGAGGGGGCCCGGGCCCCGGGGCCGCCCTACTCAGCGCCGCCCGCGGGCTCCGGCGCGCATCGGGGGCTGGGCCGAGCTTGGGCCGCGCTGCCTCCTGCGCTGCGCTGCTCCCCGCGTTCGCCTATTGATCTGTTCCGCGGCGGCGGCGGCGGCGGCGGCGGTGGCGGCGGCGGCGAGGAGCCAGGTCAGGTCCGAACAGATTGGCGGAGATTCCCCGGGCTCCGGGCTCTGATTGACATTTCCCCGGGGCCGCAAGCCCCTCCTCTCTGCGCCGCGCTCCCTCCTCTCCGCAGCCGGACGGCCTGTGCCCGCGCCGCGCTCCGCGCCGCCCGCCTCTCCCCGAGCGGTGTCGCGCCTCGCTTCCTTTCGCCCTCCTCTACTTTTCACGCCCCCTCCTCGCCCTGCCTCTCCCCTCCCCTCGCTGCGTCCCTCTTTCCCCCCGGATCGCTTCCGCTCCTCGGGCGCTGTCCCTGTCCTGGACGCTAGGAAACTCTCCTTTTTTTCTTCTTTGCCCCTTTTCTCACTATTGCCTTTTGTCCTCGTTTTTGTTCTCTTCACTTTTTCTTCTCTCACGCCTCTCTTCAATCCCTCTCTTTACTCACAACACTCTTTCTTCCTCCTTCCACCTTCCTGCCCTCTGTGCCCTGGGCTTGGGCGGCCTAAAGTTGTGGACACTTAGGGCGCTGCGCGGGGGGTGTGTGTCCCAGTCTGTTTGTCCGTCCCCGCCCTTCCACCCCTCCCTCGCCCTTCCCTAAATCTCAGGTCTGACGTCGCGCCCTCTTATTCGACTTTTCCTCGCGTCTCCTCCCTGAGTCGCCAATCGCCGGGGCGCCTTCCAGGCGAGGCCGCCCACCCCGCGGATAACGCGCGCCGGGCGGGGCGCGGCGGGGGGGGGGGCGCAGCGAGTCCCTGCCCGCCTCCTCCTGCCCGCGCGCGGAGGGGGAGGAGAGGCGCGGGCCCGCGGTTTAGGACTGGGTCAGCTCGCCCCTCCCTCCTTCCCGCTCCCCCAGCCTCTCCTCTCGCCTCAGCCGCAGGCCGGCATCGGGCCCGGACCTTGGGCTAAGGCAGGCTCGGGGCTCTCCTGCGCCCCGGAGCGCTTTTCAGCTCGCACCTCGCGACCACGGGCCACTCTCTATGGCTAAAGGACGGAGCTGGAAGAGTGAGCAGGGGTGAGGGAGTGCGTCCCGAGTAGCGTTTTAAAAGGCCACCCCACTACCCAGAACGTGGGGTGACAGCGTCCTGCCCTGGAGAGCCTAACTGTGCAGTTTACCACATCTGACACCTCCCCAGTGTCCCGGAGCGATACCTTTATTAGAAATGGGGATCTCAGCTCGGGGACCAAAGGGCGAACGCTCCGGAGGTCTTGGGGAGCAGGGAAGAGTTAGTGAAGACTGTGAGCTCGCGACGAGGAAGGAGCAGGGAGCGGGACGGCGGAGGCCCCAGTAACTTTCAGAGAGCGCTGGGAGAAGTTTATGTACTGGCCTTTCGTCTACTGAGCTCTTTCCTCTCGAAACCCCTTCCTCCCAGTTTCTGGCGCTAACTCGTTTTACTTCTGCAAAGATCCTCCCACCGCCGGGGGGGGGATGGGAAGCAAGACTTTTGGTTTTATGGTAGAAATTTTCCTAAATCATGCTTGAAGTTATCAGTATCTAAGCGCCCACCTTCGCGGATGACAGCATGCAGTTGAGAGCGGCATTGAAATCCCCGGGAATTGCTGCGGATCGGGACTAAGCGCTTTTAGGGCGGCTTGGGGACCCACGCTCGGGCCTGGCCTGTGTCAGGCGTGCTCTGGGGATAGTTCTGGGGCGGCGACTCTTCAGTAGAGTGACCTGCTCCAGCTCAGAGGCGGAAACCGGGCACCCAGCACTGATTGATGGAGGAATTGAATCTGAATTCCACCAGAGTGGAGAAATCCAAGGGTCTTGGCCCCGGCTGTCTGATCACAGCTGCTGTGGGGAGCACAGTTCGGGCATAAAAAAAGTTTCTTCTGCTCCTACCTTGCACACCCAGTTTTAATCGCACCCAGCTTCTTGCCACTTTCTCCTCAATGATATGTGGCTCCAGCAGATCTGAACTAGAGAAAATTAAGGGTGTGTGTGTGTGTCAAAGGAAGTTTGGGGAACGACCAGGTGTAGGGTTCGCTGGGGGAAAGGAGGCTTCCCAAATTGCGTCTGAGCTGATTTGCTCTCCTGTGTACACTTGTCTCCACCTGAGGCTGGGCATTGGCTTTAGGAGAACCTAGCCATAGGAGCGACCTCAGGGGCAGCTCTGGCCTTGAAATGTGTTCCCAGAGTTTGATTTCGTTTCTAGTCAAACCTCTTAGAGCATGACCTAGAGAATCTTAGGTTCATCTTGGAACAAGCTGAGTTTAAAAATTCTAGGTGACATTAACTCCCAGGATGATTTTTAACGTGTGGCCCTCAAGCTTCGACAGCCCTGCAGTCCTAAAATTTGCACAAAATGGTAGCACAAGACAGGGTGTGGGGATGAGAGCCAGATTACAGGGTGGGAGAACAGGGGCTGCGCTGCTGTAAATGCCTGGGTGAAACGCCCGGTATTTGATTCAGTTCTTCCAGAAGGAAAAGTGAGAGAGAGAGGAATAAGACAAAAGCAAAGCAAAGAAGAGAAAGAAAGAAAGAAAAAGAAGAAGACAAATCTCGGGTCTCCGAGATGCTCCTTCCGCATTAACCAGTTTATCGACCTGGCTGCGGAGGATTACAGGCGGCGGGAAAGAGGATGGAACAAGGCTGAGCTGTACTCTGGAACCAGTCAAGCCGGCTGGGGCCGCCCCTGGCTCGCAGTGTGAACCTCCAGACCCAGACTCGAACTCCTGAACCTCACTTGATTAGATCCTTCCAGGCTCCCTAGGCCCCAAGCAAAAACAGTCTCCCCTAACCTAACCTCCCGCTGGGAACAGCCTCGGCCTGGTCCGGAGATCCGAACCCCAAGTCTGGACTCAGCGTCCCGGGGAGCCAAGCCCCGACGTGGCTCTGGACCCAGCCAGGGGAGCCCGACTCTGAACTGAATTCCCGGGCCCGCCAGCAGCCGAACCATTTTCGTGGAGTTTTAATCCAAAAGATTAGGTCAAAGTGACCGGCTCTTCCGGCGGGGTAAAACAGGTGCACTGGAAGTTGATTTGGGAAAGCCATGCGCACCCTGACGCTCTGCACGCAGCTCTTAGCGTTTCTTCTTCCAACATTTCCAGCGCGCAAAGCACCTTGGAGACTCGCTGTAGACGCTGTCTGAATGCGGCCAGGGCTCGGGGAGTGTGCAGAAACGGTGTCCACCGAACACGCGTGGCGCACACAGTGCGCGCTCAACGCGCACGGGAGCCACCACCCGACGTGTTCTCAGGGCCCAAGACCGGACAGGTTCGGGAGCCGCGTGGCGCGCTGCGCGCAAACCCGGAGCCCGCAGGCCCCTTTTCGACCCTCTTCGCCCAGCCCCGCGGAATGCGCGTCCCTGGCGGGGAGTTGGGGTGGACAGCCGCGGAAGCTCTCGGTCTCCTAGTCGGGCCCACCTTGGGTCCTTTCCTCCGAGGCCCCGAGGCCCCCGGCGGCGGTGCAGGTCGGCTATCCCTCGGCTTCCTGCAGGCGCTGCGGCGCGCTCCCCCCTCCCCCGCTCGGGTTACAGGTTAATGAAATGCTCGTTTTCCTCAGTCATTTGTTTTGTTTTCCTGCAAAGTTCTGATAAGTAGCTAACCAACGAAGCTTGTAATTACAATCTTACAGAAACCGGGCCGATCTGTATATAAATCTCACCATCCAATTACAAGATGTAATAATTTTGCACTCAAGCTGGTAATGAGGTCTAATACTCGTGCATGCGATAATCCCCCCTGGATGCTGGCTTGATCAGATGTTGGCTTTGTAATTAGACGGGCAGAAAATCATTATTTCATGTTCAAATAGAAAATGAGGTTGGTGGGAAGTTAATTTCTCTCCGCTCTGTGAAGCGTAGACAAGAATTTAATGATTTAATTACAGTTGTAAGCCCTTTCCATGAGACTTAAATTGAGCTGAGAATATTTTTTTCCTTCCCTCGCTTTCTCTCTCCCTCTCTCCCTTTCTCCATCTCTCTCTCCGCTATTAGCAGCGGCGCGGGCTCCCATTTGCGTGGCCTCGCAGACGCACAGGGAGGGATTCAGACTTGGCCGGGAATCCAGACTCGCAGCATCTTAGGAGGCGCGGGCCAGGGGCCGGCAGAGCCACTCGGGAACGCGGCGGCTCCAAGCCAGACGCCAGGTCTTGGGAGACCTCCCCTGGGTCCCGACAAGTGACAGGAAACTTTGGGGGTAAACTTTGTCAACTTCGTGTTCGGCGCGGAAGAGGCCGGCAGCCCAAGTGGTTGCTTCGACAGCGGACCGAGAGGCTCAGGGTGGGACCGAGCCAGGCCTGTGCACCCGGCAGCGGCTGGGCGCCCTGGGAGACGCGGGCCGCTCCCCTGCTCTGCCCCTGGGACTCCCGCGCCAGGCTCGCCACCCGGGGTCTCGGAGCGGCGCGCAGCACCCGAAACAATGGCCTGGATCGAAAAGCCAGACCCTTAGCGCGAAGGATTTCCTGTTTCTTTACCCCTTCCCACCTGCCGAGCAGTTTCTCTGCCCTCGGCTTCCTTTGTTACTCTGTCCGTCCGCCTATCCCTCGCGCTTTCTGTATATTCGGTTTCTACTTCATTCATTTTTCTCTGTCCTCCGCTCCCTAATTCTGTTTTATACTTTTTCTCAGGACCATTGTTTAGCTCACTTTTATCAGTTCTGCAGCGGTCCTTCTCTTATTTTATGTCCCTTTATCCCTCTCCCAGGCTGCGATGTGACTCTTTCTCTTTTCCTCACCTGCAACTCTGTCTCTCTGTCTCTGTCTCTGTCTGTCTCTGTCTCTCTCTCTCTCATCCTAACCCTTTCCTAGTTCCTTCCTGGATTCCTTGGTGTCTCTCAGGCTTTCCTCTTCTTCCCCTTTCCAGAATCTGCCCCGCACCCCCTGGATCGGCCTCCCCGAGCCCCCCCCCCACCATGTCCATCTTGGGAGATAAATACGTCTCCGCATTGGATGCCTAGGCCAGAGCCGGGTGATGGGGCTCGGTCAGCGTCGCGCATTTTCTTCATGCATATTGAGGATATGGTAATGAGCGCGTTTGCATTGTTGCATGGAAATGCTGCGTTTCCTGCAGCAGTTTGGAGCGGGGGAGGGTGGTACGGACCCGAGACAGCCCTGAAGTGGGTGCAGGGTCCAGCAACCACCTCTCAAGGGACGCACGGATTCTAGAGCTCTGGGGAGGAAATGACCTCGCCTAGCGCAGGACACGGCCTCCTCCTTCCCTGCTTCTCCACAAAGACCGGTCGCGCTCCCCTCATGAGAGCCTCGTCATGTGAACCCCTGCCTCGCTCGCTGGCTCGCTGAAGTTCCTTCGTGCCCACTACCCACCGGCCTTGAGCCCTCCTCTGGTTTTTTAGGGGCCTGAGATGGGCCGCCACCAGGAAATTAGTGCCTGAGGACGTCGTCGAATGGCGATAAATTGCGATTCCCAGCGACACGTCGCGGGATCAAACACGGCCGCACTGTGTACCCTGCCCCGCTGGCTCCTCACTAATCTTGGAGGGCGCGCTTATGTCGCTTGGTCTGGGAGGGTTGCAGTCAGTCTGGAGCACGCTGGCTTCTGGGCTTCACAGAAAGGACAGAATCGCCGGGGTCAGTGGAGAGCAGAGGTCAGAGGACCTCACCAAGGTCAGAGGAGACACTACCCAGGCTTGCCTCGCAAAAAGCTGGAGACTCATGAAAGATAGGGGGCAAACTGAGTTGAGTTCTCGGGAACACGTGGAGCCCAGGTTCTAGACGCAGATGAGGGAAGACCTCTGGACAGGCACCATTTGCACGAATCTCCTTCCTCCCTTCTACTGATATATTAGGGAAGCCTAGAACTTCTGGTTCCAAAGCAAAATGTAGAGATCTGGTCCTATCTAGAACTGTCTGGTGCCAAGCTTCCCAAAGGTGGAGCCTTCTACTCCCACCTCTACTATTGTTGATTTAAGGATTTCCCTTAAATTAAGTCATTTTAGAAACACAAATACATGTCTTTAGAAAGAAAATTTGGTACTACTACTATTGAGACTGTCAATTGACACATGGCTGTTACTACAAAAGGACTTTCTAAAATATAAATAGCTAAACACCCACGCTTGCTTGGGAAGGACTGGTATGGGTTCAAGTGCATGCATGTATCATTAGCAAGTGCTGGAGGTGCTAAATAACTAACGAATCTCAGAAGAAAAGGATGTTTTGTACTACTCAGAGTTCATTTAATACTCTGTCCTCACACTTCCAAAAAATCGCTTGTGGACCCCAAGAATTGATGTAATGTAGGATTTTTTTCATAACACTTCCTGTTGTAAAAAACTTGAGATGAAAACATAAAACATACTGAATAACTGGTATTATTTACCAGTAATTCTTGTTAAGAATTTTCAAATGACATCTCATTCAATTCTCACGATGGCTCACAAGGGAGAGGCCATTTGGGTGGCCAAGTGGGAGTGTCTACTGAACAAGGGCATCCAGCAGAAGTCCCCTTTTCTGTGCTCACCAAATTGTGTGTCTTAATTTAAAAGTGTGCTGGGGGGGGAATGTATGTTTCTTTAATTTATGCCAGTTACGTGCAAAATTGGTTATGACCTAGTTCTAATCATAAGGATTGGAAAAAAATGAGGCTTAGAGAGAGATTGGCCCAGACTGGAACCCTGTCTGGTATTTTAACCATGATCCTCTAGAAGAAGATTAAGTCCTGAGTCTGGAGAGGTGATGCTAAGGGTGTGACAGGGGATGATAATGAATATATTCTTTAAATATCAATCCAAAGAATAGTCTTTGGATTGGTTGCTGGGACAGTCAAGGTGCCCAGATTCCCCCTTCCCTCAATCTTTACACTTACACAAATGTTTGGCGAGGATGGGGGCTATAACTGGGGTTAAGGATCCATTATCTTTTCTAGGACCATGTTGGACAAGGGGAAGGAGGTGTTCTGGGTGGTTCAGCCTAATAATGGGTATCCAGACACATTTTTTTTTACCTTTTTTGAGGGAGGGGTTCAATAAAAAAAATTGTTTACAGACCAGAGTTCTACCTTGTTCTGATCCTCATGGCTTGAGAGTTTCAGATTCTTGAAGACTAAGGAAGGAATTGCACAACACAAGAGGTACAGTCACGAGTAACCTCTGGCCACAAGTTCTTTTTGGCCTCTATCATTGGGTAGGGGATGTTTTGATTAAATTGTTTAAATTTTATTTGAAGACCTTTCTAAATATTTAGACTTCAGGGTTCTTTTGAAAACTAGAAGAGCTAGGTTTGTTAGCCCTGGTTTGCATTCTGAGCTGTGAGAATGGGCAGCACTGCTGGCACACACTGCTCCTCCTATGTCTGGAAATGGCACAGAAGGGGACTGACAGGGCACTAAGTGCAAGTCCCTCTTGCTTGGCTCTTCTCTCCAGGCCTCTCCTGGTTTCCTGGTGGCTGCTTTCCCTTGGTGAGGTAAGGTTGAGGACAGGTTTCCAGCAGTCACAGAAATGAGTAGGTCTGTCCCTTCTTTCAGGTCCAGGAATCCCAGGAGGAGGCTGGAGAGAGAATAGAAAGGCTAGTGTGGAAGCAGAAATAAGTGGGAATCCCCAGTTTCCTCTGAATCTGCCATCCTTAACCCCAGGACTTCCTTGATTTTCTCATTTTTCCCCCAGTACATGGGATTAAACCAGGAGTACTCTACCACTGACATACCTCTGTGGCCCTTTTTATTTTATTTATTATTTTGAGACAAAGTCTCATTCATTTGTCCAGGTTTTGAACGTGTGATCCTCCTGTGTCTGCCTCCTGAGTAACTGGGATTGTAGGTGTGCGTGGTAGCTTGACCTTCCCAATAAAGACATTAAAATCAAAAGTGTGCTTCTTTCCTCTTTTCCCTCACCCCCTTTTTCTTTTCCAACAATGAAAACAACACTGCAGATAGTGCCCTCCCTAAATTCAGGACTCAGAACCTCAGAATACGAATATGCTAGGAAATAGAACTTTTACAGATGTAGTTTGCTAGAGTATCATCTCATACTTCAGTCAAGCAGGATCTTAATCCAATGTGACTAGTGTCCTGGTAAGAAAAGATACATTCAGGGGACACAGGGAAGACAACAACCACAGGAAGAGAGATGCTGAGACTAGATGGATGTGGCTGTAAACCAAGGAGTGCTGAACAGGACCACCAACACCAGAAGCTGGTGAGATGCGAGGAAGGTTTGTCCTGTCCACATCTTGGCTTCACATGACAGCTGCAGAACCCTGAGAGGATATATTTCTGTCACTTCAAGCTACCTAGTGTGTGGTAGTTTGTGACAGCAGATTACCTAGGAAGCTGATATCACAGGTGATATGACGGGAGGTGAGAGAACTGTGGCTTTTAGGCACCACAACAGAGACAGCTGGTTTATGAGGAGGGGACATGATAGCTGAGAGGGACTCAGCCATGTAACCTGGAGGAAGCATGTCCCAGGGCTGCTCTGTTCAGTATAGTAGCTACAAGCCACATGTGGCCCTGGGGTCTTTTCAATATGGTCAGTTAAAATTTGCTGCAAGTGAAAAATATGTACACGATTTCAGAGGCTTATTAGTTTTTAATCATCAATTGCATGTTCAGATGATCATACTTGTGATATATTGAGTTAATTAAAATGTACTATTAAAGCTAGTTGGGCTGACAGTTTAGCCCAGATAGTCAGATGTGCGCGCGCGCACACACACACATACACCCCTCTCTTCCTTTTTACCTTTTAAAATGCGGTTATTATAAAGTTTAAAATTACATTTGTGGCTCACATGATATGTATTTTGCATACTACTTTTCTAAAGAAAAAGAACAGCAAGTGCAAAGGCCATCTGGGCTTCATGTGTTTGGTTCGTCTGTACTGAGACTGCATATTGGTATTTATTGGTGATGTCATTGAACCTGGAGAGCTAGTCTGGGAAACGTTGCTGAATTTACAAGTGGTAAGTATATCATATGAGCGTACAAGTACATTGTCCCTTCTCAAGAGCAAAGGTGAGTGATGAAATTCTGCCCTTTGGCCTGATGCCTCCTTCCTACATTCCAACCACGTGTGTTCCCTTAGGCTGTGGTTGGAGAGAGTGCAGGTTCTCGTTTTCTGCTGTGTCCATTTCACCTTCTGCCTGAGGTCTTCAGTGGGAAGGACTTGGAACTAGGTTCTAAGCCTTCTTGTCTATTGCTCACTGGTACTAAGCCCTTGGGTTATAATATGCAGGAGCGATATCCTTACCTAGCTCCACAGGTTGCAAAGTGAACATTGAGGCCATGTTTGTTCCTTTATTAAACTAGACTTGTGCTTTTCTAAGATTGAAATCATCTGCGAGCCTTCCAGGGCCAACATGTTCTGATCATGTTGGGTGATTTTACAATTCCTTTGTGCTTTGATTGTTGCATCCTCAGATTAACTGGCCTTTCCTCCAGTAACTCACAGCTCAAATCTTAATGGCTTCCCATCACCCAGGCTGTATATTGGCTAGAGCTGGAACGTTGGCATTCACTCTAAGACCCAGGCTGGCGAAGCCACTTCCCACTGGAATGTTGCTAATGTCTTGACCAAGGGTGGGTGAGGATGGTGAGCTGCATACAGGGTCTTGACCCCAAGGCTGACATGATGTGGCCATGCTTGAAGTCACAGCACAGGAAACCTTGTTCTCTGCAGGGAGAGGTGCTCGGAGGGCCACCACTTGTGTGCTACCTGGAGTCCTTGCAGCCCTTCATCCTAGTCCAGCCACTTTGAGCATGTCCATCCTAATGTCACTCATGATATCCCTCTTGCTTCTCTGTTGTATTGGCCTGAGACTTTGGCCAACCCTCACACACATGTCACCTGCAGGGCACCTTGGTGGCCACCATTGGCAGAAAGAGAGGGAGCCAATGGCTTAGTGTTTCCCTTTCATTCTCTAGAATGGTGTTTCTGAGATGCTATAAATTCCTAAGAAGATGCTGGCACATTTGGCACCTGTAGCAGTAGTCAATCCAGTGACATGTCTCCATGTGGCTTCCCTCTCATTTTGTGTCATTTGCTGGGATCATTTCTCCCTGAAAATCACTTCCACATAGGCCTTTGCAGGCAGGACCCACTATTAGAAGAAAGAACTGAGACAGAGAGGACAGTAATTTTTGATACAAAAATTATCTTTCATGTAATAGATATAAAATAAAATCTTTTTTCATATAAAATCTTTCATATAATAGATTATCATTTGACTTCATAGTTTGTTTCTATTGAAGCAAAGAGATGCCACTGCTGAGATTAGGTTATAAAAAGACTGTGGCTTCCTTCTTGACCTGCTTTGTCTGGCTATCTTTTCTTGGATGAGTAGTTGCTATAACATGAGGACACTCAGGCAACGGAGAGAGAACCACATGGCAAGGAACAAGAACCTGATACCAACCAGGTGGGTGAGTTTGGAAGGAGCCATTCTAGTCTCTGATCTGTCTTTAGTGACTAAATGCCTGGCTGTTCACTGATTGCAGAAGTAGTTCATGAGAACCACTGGTCCTGAGGCATCAGCTAAGTCGCCCTTAGATTCATGACTCATCAGTACTGTGAAGTGGTAGGGATTTGTTTTTCAAAGGCAGGGGCTGGCAGACTTCCATCCATGGGATTTGTAAACAAATTTGTATTGGAGTCGAGTAATGCACATTAGTGTACATGGTGCACACAGCTGCTTTTGTACTATACAATATTTGCTGTTGAATAGTTGCAACAGAAGACTATATGACCCTCAGGCCTAAAATATTCACTAGCTAGCCTTTTAAGGAAAACTTTGCCTGTACCTGCTTCAGGTTTTGAAATAAGTGCTGCCTAGCAACGTGTAACTAACATGGTGACTTTCACATTTAGAACAATGAGCTCTCCAGGCTTGCATATCTTGGGAGTAGGTCTGCTCATTCCAGTTTAGTTCTATTTATTTATTTATTTATTTAGTGATACCAGGGATCAAACTCATGACCCTGTGCTTACCAGGCAGATACTATGCCACTGAGGTAAATCCCTGGGCCCAGTTTAGTTCAATTTAATGGGTATTAACTGAGTACCTATTATATACTAGGTAGCCAGTATACTGGACATAGCTTTGATAGTATTCAGAAGCTGCATTTGTTCCTTTATGCTATTCTCTCCTACATTTTCTCAGTCTGTTGCATGCTATAGACGTGCCAAATATTTGTGGATTTATATGAGATTCAGAGCTTGGAATTAGCAAGACCCTCTTAGGAAAACAATGGAGAACTCGGTATTATGGAAGCTGAGCTAGGAGCAGGAAGACGTTTACCTCCTGTGTTCATACAGTGTCACGTTGATTGGGTCTTGCTGTCCCATCTTCCTGTCCCAAAGCCCCAAATGCCCTACTGTGCTTCCTGTACTCAGCATCCAAACGAGTTAAGTGTGGCACAGCAAGGGCCACCTAACTTCTGAGCTCTACTCTGATAATTCCTGGCCTTTGCCACTGATTCAGTATTTGCATGGCAACTGGGATAAGCCCCTCTGTACTTCGGCTTGGCAAGTGAGTGGAGAAGGAAGATGACTGCTTTCCAGAAGAAATAATCAGTGATTCTGGATGTCAACTGTATGCTGGGGCCGGACAAGGGAAGAGGATGCAACAGGGATGAGACTCGAGTCCCAGGCATTCTGACTGTGTAAGTATGGCTAAGCCTAACTCAGCAGCAGGGCCTGCAGCTAGACTTTCTGGTGCCTCAGTTTACTCCTCTGTGACAACACTTCCTGCCTCATAGCATTTTAGTGGGGATGAGCCAACGGGTAAAGTGTTTAGAATAATGCCTTGTTCCTTATAAGGGCTTGCAAATGTTAGAAAAGATAACCCTAGTTTAGGAACCAAAAGAATCTGCTCAGAGGAGATCATGATAATGGCAGGACACACATTCAGTATGTAGACTGAACAGCCCCTGGGCTCCAGGCTCTAGCACAAGCCCTGTCTGTACAGGTCAGGCTGGCTTTGTGGGTGCACAGGGCCTCCTGCTTGAAAGTGTTCCATGTTTAGCTTAATGCTCTGAGGTCAGCATCTCAAAATTTGAAATAGGTGTTGGAAAGGAACTCCATGTTTTCTCTTCACACTGGCCCCAGCAGATGATGTAACTGGTCCTGCACATACAGGGGGATACTAAAAAGACTAGCTCCTCAAGAGCTCATGTGCTCCTAGGTGGCAGGGGGCCCCACCAGCATTACATCACAGAGTGATGGACACTCTGGTGGAGCACAGGGGTTTGGTACATGCTGCTTGGTTGCGTGGAAGCATCCAAGGAGACCTGCTTGAGGCTGAAAGAAAACCACAGCCACACCAAGTCTGGCTTATGCCATCAAATCCCAGAGAGGAAAACTGGATCCCATGATAAGTCCAGGGAAGGGAATGCTGCTTGTATTTATTTTCTGCAAGAAGCATGAGGTCTTGAATTCTGAAATATTTTTGAAACCTTTGGAAAATCCCACTTTAATCACTGATGACAGTTTGACATTTTTCCAGCTGTTTAGAAGCAGTAGACAAGTCAAGCTGCTCGGCAGGGTACAGGGTGCCATGCTGGGAAATGTGTGGGTTCTGACCTCTCTCCCCCTCCTTGGATCCTTGTGGCTTTGAGGACAAAGAAAGAGAAAAAAACTGAATTGAGGGTCTTGGAATGTTCATGGCGACCCATGCCATCTACATATGGGGATTTCCTCCTGCAAGGGAAATCTTCACTGGACAGCTTTCCCCGCCTCTTCCCAGATCCATGGGATCACCTCCTTCTCACCAGGACACCACTACAGTGGCTTTTGTGTCTTTCTGACATCAAACCTGCCTCTTAGTTTGCACCATTGTTTTAGTGGCCCAATTGGCACCATTGAGTATTCTTTATTTCTCCTCCTGTGTCTTTCACATGCAACCCAGACATGGGTGTGGACTATAGTCCAGGTTCTACTGTAAGCTGGCCTATTGGTTCACAGTACGTGCTTAAACCCCAGCTTGGCCGCTTACTCTCAGGGAGTACTTAAGACATGGCCTTTCTGTGTCTCTGTTTCCCCATCCATAAAATGGTATCAGGAGAATTAGATGACTCGGTGCATATAAAGTGCTGATAACCTAATTAAGTGCTCCGATTCATGAATGTATGTCTAATAGATTTTAAAGGCATCTATTTTGTTCTTAGGATGTAAGAAATAGCACTACCATTACTATCATATTTCTATCCACAAAGCTAGTGGGTGTGTAACACTATGTGATAGGTGTGGTCTTAAATCCTTTATAAATATTACTTAATTTCAACTCTAAAACAAGTTTTTGGGATAGGGACTACTGTTTCCTCCATTTTACAGATGAAGAAAACGAAGGCACAGAAAGATTAAATCACTTTCCTGAAGTCACACAGCAAGTAAATGAGAGGGCCGGGATTCACACGCAGGAAACCAGCTATGGAATCCCCCTACTACAAACCACTGTGCTCTGCTAACACATATAAAGCATGCCTGGCTTGGCATTCAGGCTTTTCTCTTTTTGAGTAGAATTTCTAACTTATGAAGACTACCATCTATAGATATACAAACTACATATATTACACACATTTTCACAAAGTGAGACCACACATGTAACCACATTGCAGACCTGGAAACAGAAGATGACAATCCCACAGAAGCCCCTGTGTTTTCTTCCATTCCTGCACTCATGAGGGTAATCTGGGGCTCAGTTCCCAACAGTGTAACCAGCCTCCCCCATTTCTGTACTATTTGAAAATGGGATGTGGGATGTGTTCATTCGTTTCTGTCTTCTTTTGCCCAGCATGACACTTGTGACATCTCTCTGTTGCACGTGGGTGTGGAGTGTTGTTCTCATGACCACACAGTGCAGCCAGCTACTCCACTGCTGATGTGTATTGGGGGAATTTTCACGAACAGTATTGCCGGGAACTTTCTGGTGTGTGCCTTCCTGTGGACATTTGCCTGCATTTCTAGGGTCCCTGGGAAGGGAGCCATGGGGTCAGAGGGGATGCGAGTGTCCAGCATCAACAGATATTGCCAAAAAGTTTGCCAACTTTTTTCCTGGACATTGAAAAGTGGTGTTGGAGGGCAGGCATTTTGTGAATGGTTTCTCTCTGGCCATCAACTGGGAAATTGTGTATGGTATTTGGACCTGATAGAAGATAGATTCATGGGGGAAACCCAGGGGCTTATTAATGGGGTTTTGTTAAACATCCCACCTTTCTTTAATTTTGGCAGGATATCCTCTTCCTGTAGAGAGGTGAAAGGGCAAACCATTTAGGGTTCATTATGTCACTGATAAAAGCTGTAAACAAAGGACTCAGCCAAAACAGTGGGGCTGAGGCCCATCCATTACCCCAGGAGGTGAGAGCATGGCACACGCTTCTGAAGAGCCTGCAAGTCCACAATGTGTGGCTCAGTGGCTCATCTGCCAAACGTCGTGGTGTACTCTGTATGTGGCCAACCACACACTTGGGTATCAGGAAACACGGTAGCATACCAGACCAGCCAGCTCCTGTCCTCTCCCAGTCTACATTCATTGGAGCGGACACAGATATACACATGGACATGACCATAGTTAAAAGGTTACTTCCAGAGCATGACGGTAACATAGAAAGACTAAAGCAGGGCGATGAGAAAATGAGTGCTTCAGGAGGAAGTCAGGAGTGGAAGCAGCAGAGGAAAAGCGGTTTGCGGGTTGCCCTGGGTTAGAAATACCTGTAGAGTGGGGCAGCTTCAGAGTGCGCAACTCTACACACGTCCTTTAAGGCTCACTTTGCTTTCTTAAAAGTCTTAATAATTTTTGAACCAAGAGAAATGCGGGCCACAAGAATCATGTGGTCAATTCTGATGGGTTGCGGAGGTGAAAGAATCTTCTGACCCTTAGTGGGGAAAGAATGAAGAAACTGCCTCACAGCTCCCCTGGTAGCCACATAATGAGAATGTCCTCAGTTTCCTTTGGGCCCCCCTTCCCCTTCCCCTTCCCCTTCATTTCTTTTGTTCTCTTTTTTCAGCACTGGGGATCGAACTCATGACCTCGCACTTGCCAGGCAGGTGCTTATGCCACTGAGCTAAATCCCCAGCCCTTCCCCTTCATTTCTTTGCATCTCATAGGTTTGAAACCTGGCACCAAAGCTTCAGTGGCAGCAAATTGGGATCCATGTGGAGCAATTGCTTTGCACGTGGTTTCCCCAAATTCTATGGCTTGCCTCCCTGCAGCCTGACTAATGACAGTAGGTCTTTCTCCACTGTCCAGACCACAAGGAAAGAAGGAAGGAAGGAAGGAAGAAAAGAAGTAAGGATGGATGGATGGATGAATGGGTGGGTGGGTGGATGGAAGAAAGAGCATTTTAAAAGGAGAGGATGTCCAAGTGCTGGGGCTTTGTACTTTAAGGTCCCCAGGAGGGAAGTTTAACCCTTCAGTGCGGTAGGGCCTGGCCAAGGTAGCTTTGGGGAGGTAGATGGGCTGGTGACCTGGGTCAGGTCAGCAGGCTATGACCCTGGGTCATCTCTATTGTGCTTTGTTGATCAGCTTCTGCATCAAGTCCAGCTGAGGCCCAGAGAGCTGCTGCTAAAGAGCTGAGATGTTACCACATCCAGGAACTTATTTACCAGAATGTCTCCAGCATGCTAAGGTCCCCTATGTTCCAGAACACCCCCAGGACCCAGGATGATTGCAAAGGGGCCCTTCAAGGTTTGAGAAGGGTCTCAATTCTGGTCTCTTGAGCTCCTCAATTAACAAATGTCAACATAGTTCCGAAAGATGGTGGTTAATTGTCACCAATGAGTGAATGTATTAACAAGCACACCAAGAACGTCATGTATTATATTTCTACTGGACAGAATTTTTATATTCCTACTCATATTTGTATTCTTAATTAGTAATTGATAGCAAGTAGGATGCACATTCTAGATTTGCCTCCACACTGAGATAAACGATCTGAGTTCTATTCTAGATAGCGCCTCTGGGGAGATTGGGCCCAGTGGTAACCCTGTCTGCCTTTATTTCCTTACTGCCTAATTTGTGGTTCCTGGGACACTCCTCTTCCCCGGCTTCAGTAAACTCTCTGCACCCAGGATCTTTTTGGAGGATTTGCTTTCTTGGGAATCCAGTTCGACACACTCACTACCTTAGCAAGTTGGATGTGCTACCCAATCCCAGAAACCATCAGCCAGCCTTCCAAGGTTTTCAATTTGCAACAATGAATGAACTTTTCAAGTATGAACAACAGTTTACTTGGAGACCATAGCTAAGTCATTCTGCCTCTCAGAGACCCAGCTTTTCTATCCATTAAGTGAGGCTAATGACACCCATACCCCCACCTTTGTGTAGCATCAAATGCTATGGTATTTGGGGGTGACAATGAGGCTGGATGGCATGTCTGAGGCTGGGATGCTGATACCCACTGTAGTGGACACATGCTGTCTGCTCCCCCAAGACTTTCCCCACTTCCAAGAACAGCACCCCACAATGTCTTTCCAATTTCAGGCTTTGTTTTGTGACAGCACTGATCTTTCTTGGCTCCAGGGAGGGAGATGAGGCCCAGGATGTGGTAATAAATGTAGTTTTTGCTACAAGACATGTTGATGTTGATGGATTCCAAATTGAGCAGAAGACTCAAATTAGTCACAGGATACCAGATTCAATGGTTAATGTTTGATTAAGTATTTCTAATTCTCTCTCCAGCTAGATTATGAAGTACTCCAGAGGTCGGAGTTAGGCTCTATGCTGTGGTCAGTAGGTAAATGTTGACTGTTGACTGGGCAGAATTGTGGATATAGCAAGGCGAGCATCAAGGGACTGGGGGTGGGGAAGAGGGGGATTATCTGTCTCACAGGACTCTGGCAGTCTGTGTTACAGGCAGAGGCCACATGGGTGGGTTGTCAAGACAAAGTGCCCTCATAACATTCATATTTGGGAAAAATAGGTGCTAAGTCATGTCAGTAATAATACATTATAGTTGTATGTGTGTTTATGTGCGTGCATGTGTGTCATATACACTATGACTAAGGATCAATCAGAAGCATCATCAATCTTCTCTGTGGCAGTAACTTGGAGCTCAGAGGTCTCCCACACTCTATGGGAGGACGGGGTAGGGGAGGACACAGGGCTTTACAGCCCCAGGGCTAGGGTGACCGGGCCAATGAGATTGGAGCAGCACCGCGGAGGACGCTGGGAGGGGGGTGAGCCTGGGAGTTGGTCGGGGCGGGTAAGGTTGCCCAAACTGCAGAGGGCAGAGCAGAGGCCTGCGGGATGCCCACCCACACCAAGTGGGGTTTGGACTTGGCTAGCTCTTCCCTCACGTGGCTTGGGACAGAAGGAATAACAACTGCCAATCTCAGAGCCCCAAGCATCTCCAGCCGCCCCATTTTCTGATTTAAGCCAGCTGCTCTGCTGGGCTTCTTGCTCTGTGAGAGGAACATCTGAGAGAAAGGACATCTCTGTTCCAGTTATTACCATGAGTACAGTGCCTGGCACACACAGGGTGCACAAAATCTGTTAATCTTCAGCTGTCTTATCCCAAATGTGAGCTGGGACCCTACATGACCCATTTTACCTCTGTGCCGTAATTAGAGAAAAGGAGTCCAAACTAACAACTACACGTATTTTTAAAGGATTCTCATCTTCGCTTAAGAAACGCAAAACACTTTAATAATGTGGAATCTGTACTCCAGAGAGCCTGCACCCGGCAAGCCTCTTCTCTCCTCTGCTCCACATCCAGCCGTCTCTGTCCCATGCCCGCCTGGAGTCTGCTCCTCACCCTCAGCCTCAGCGTCTCCTCTTCCTCCGTTCCACACGTCACACTTTATGGCCTCTCTGCCAGATGTCCTTGGAATTTCTGCTCTGGCCAAAGACACTAGAAGGATTGGAGAACTTGAAAGCCTTTGCCGCCACGCCCTTCCTCATTCTTGGCGGAGGGATTCAGCGAGGGATTCACGCTCAAGATAAGCGGTTGGGGACTGGGCTGGGGAGGGTATGGAGGGAGCCTGGGTCCCCCTCTCACTCACTACTTGACTTTGAGCACTTCAAAGAGCTGTTTGGAAACTCTTGTGTCCACATGAGTAAACCAGTCTCAGAGAGTCGGTAGGGTTTTAAAACATTTTAAAAAATTATTCATCAGTACATGTTTGCAGCACATAATACTTACATTCATCTTAGGGAGCAGATACATGTATTGAATATATCTTAATTCTTTTTATTCTTTTCCCCTTCCCTTCCTTCTTCCCTCTCTCTGTCTCTGGATCCCCTTCCCATCAGCAAAACAGCTATCTCCCAGTTCCCTATTGCCTATCTTTTATTTTTAAAAATTATTTATACTTTGAGTTTCTTGTATAAGAGTAGTTATGTGATACTTAAGCTCGTATATCTGATTTATTTCACTTAACCTTATGGTCTCAAGGTGCATCAATCTTCCCACATATTACACAAATATATCCCTCTTTAGAGCAAAGTAGTACTCCATTGTGTATAAATACTACGTTTTCTTTATCCATTCATCTGTTGATGGATATATAGGCTGCTTCCAGGATTTAGCTATCATGAGTTGTGCTGCTATAAAGAGTTAATTGATTTAGGTGTTATCACAAACAGGGTTTGATTAGGGTCAAATACTAATAAGGAGTTGTTTCCTTTTCTTCCTTCTTACTTACTGTTATTGTTATTAGCAGTATCATTATATGAGCTGGAAGCAGTGTGTCTGAATTAAGATCTTGGCTCTATGACTTATTTGAGTCCAAGTTAATTGCCTAACATCCTCTGTAAAATAGAGTTAGTAGTAGTACCTCCTTATAGAGGTTTGGTGAGGATTAAATGATTTAATGCTACACAGTGTTAGCTTACATAGAAGCAGTCTCAAGACCATTCGCATGTGATAAGTACCCAATGCCTGCTAATGAATTTTGTTTTTCATAGAGTAAGAGGAAGTATCAGGATTTGGAACCAGTTCTGTTTATAAAATAACTACTGTCTTGCCTCCTTTCCTCAGGCTTGCTCTGGAGCCACTTGAAGTTAAAAAAAAATTTCCAAAACTGAGTGAGAAATCTTGCAGAGAGATTTGCATACCTGTGTTCATAGCAGTGTTATCCAGGATAGCTGAAAGAGGGAAACAACATGGACCCATTCACAGATGAGTGGATAAACAAGCTGAGATAAGATCTATCCATACACTGGAATACTATGTAGCCGTAAAGGAATGATACCCCATCAGATGCTACCAGGTGGATGCTAAGTGGCATAACCCAGAAACAAAAGGAGACGTACAATCTGATTCCCCTTATATGAGGTTCTTAGAGTGCTCAGTCAGATCCACAGATGCAGAGTAGTAGTTCCTGGGCACTTGGAAGAAGAAGGAAACCGTTGTTTTGTGGGTACAGGGCTTCAGTTTTACAAGACGGAGGGAATTTCTGGAGACGGTTGATGATGATAGCTGTACAACACGGTGAATACTTGATGCTGAACTGTACACTGAAAACTTGTGTAAGCCAGTTGTGGTGGTGTACGTCTCTTAACGCCAGAACTGTGGGAAGTTGAGGCAGGAGGATTACAAATCTGAGCCTAGATCCTGTCTCAAAAAAAAAAAAAAAAAAAAAAAAAGGAAAAGAAAGAAAAGGGCTGCGCGTATATAGCTTAAGGTGAAGACCCTGTGTTCAACTCCCAGTATAGATAAAATAAAACAATCAAACCAACATATTTAAGATGGTGAATTGTGTGCAATGTGTATTTTAGCATCAGTAAAAAGTATTGGGAAAGTTCCCCATTCTGCCCCAAACATGGGTGGTAACTGGACTCGGTTTCCCTGTGTTCCTGTGCTATTCTGGGGATGGTGGTTGCTGGTCGGCAGCTCCGTCTCTGGCTATGCCTTGACCTTGTGGTACCATGTCAATGACCAGCAGGGCCTGGGCTCCTGCTGGGTGGGCATGGCAGAACCTCCTCTCATCCTCCTGAAGGGAAAAGTCAAGGTGAAAGCATGGTGTCCAGAGCACACAGAGCACGGGGCTCAGGCAGCCCAGAGACCATTAAAATCCCTCCATTCTGAGGACAATGGGGAAAAAGTCTGATTTTAGTATCGCATGCTGTTGTTCCCTACAAAGGGAACATCTCATTAGCTTTTGTTTCTGCCCCATTTGTCTATATGGATGGGTGGGAGAGGCACAGTTGGGGACACCTGACTCCATTCTCCTGTGTCTCCAAGCTTGAAGCAGTGGCTTAGCATGGTTCCTATGAGGGTCCCAAGGCAGAAAAGATGTGACAGTGACAAGTGGATAGGCTTTTTCCCCCCTTTTGTAGCCAATTTACTAATGTTTGTTGAAATTCTTGTAGCAAAAGTTGAGATTCTCCCTGGGCTAGCGGGTGGGAGACTCTGCATTGGCAAAAATCACTTCCTTGGAGCAGCCGAGCAGCCTTGATTAGAAATCTAAGAAAGTGACTGCAATCTGAAACTCCAAAACGGAGGGAGCTAACAGGCAAATTGACTTTTCTCTTTTACCACCCCTCTCTCTTTCTCTTTTGGCTTCATTTTTCTGCCTGTCTTTCTAGGATTCCTTGTCCCATTTCTCGCTGCCAAGCTATTTCTATTTCTTACTTAAACACCCAGTTTAAACTTCTAGGCCTTTTCGGGACTCTGATTAAAACCCTGTCTTAGCCTGGATCCCTTTCCCCAGGAGAAGATCCTATAGCAGTGGTGGACATGCAGGTAGCTCATTTGGGAAAATCACAGGGAGCGGGGGCCCAGGATGGAACAGGGGTGTGGCGGGGAACAAGCAGGTGAAACAAGCAGTGCAGGAGATGCAATGCAGGGTCTGGGGCCTGTGAACTGGGGGAGAAGGAGCTGAATCTTCCTGTTTGCTTCTTACCCCCCTGGGTGACAGTGGCCCTACAGGTCCCATCTCTGAGTACTCCTGGAGTGAATACTAAATGGGTTCCTATAACCCAAATCCCCCCCCCCCAAGTGTCAGAAAAGCCCCAAACAGGCAAGAAAAATATGCTGAAGTCAAGGATGGGGCCACCTCTGTGACTAAAAGAAGCTGGTCAAACCTGTGTGGAGCTGCCACCATGCTCCATGGCTGGAGCTTGAGGGTATATGTGGAGGGTCCCCATGTAGATTTTGAGACCCAAGGCTCTGAAAAGGGTGAGAACTTCAGAACACACAATTAGTAAGCTGTGAGAGTATTCACACAGGCCTGGGATTCCTCTGGTGCCCCTTTCGGTGACTTTGGAGTTCATGTCTAGCAAATGCTTTAAGTTGGTGCTCTGATTTGGGGTACTTCTACTCTACCCAGGCCCTATAACACATCCCCAGCCTACAGGGTAGGTGACATCCACAGGCAAGGCCATGGCCAAGACTGCAGCCACTACTGACAGCAGGACCCTCACGACTGGCTGTGCAATCAGACTCCATCTTGGACTTGAAGTATCTGGGTTGTAACAGTTGCCTAAATCTGGTCACTGGTTTTTTAAATGATATTAAATTATCTTTGTTTTGGAATTCTGAATATTACCAAGAGTTGGGAAGGAGAATTTTTACAAAGTTCCTTCTTATTTGAGGGGAGTGAGAGGAGTTCTTAGTCGAAATGTTTGTGTATTATAGTTGATCTCCCTAATGATGGGGTCAATGTTTGTGGATTCAAAATATTTGGGAAAATATGTGCCTGTACTGAATGTGTAGAGATTATTTTAAAAACTTTGCAGTACCAGATTGAACCCAGGGCCTTCATACTGAGCTGCATCCCTCGGTCCTTGTGTTATTTTTTATTTTGAGACAGGGTATTGCTAAGTCACTAAATTGCCTTGGTTGGACTCCAGTTTATAGTTTTCTTGTCAGAAGGATGGGAGTATAAACGTGTGACACCATGCCTGGCTCAGGTAGAGAAGTTTTTGTGGCCATTATTCTCCACACAATACAGTATAATGGCTTCTGGATGTGCCATAGATTCTATGCAAATACTATGCCATTTGATATAAGGACTTGAGCATCCATGAATTTTGGTATCTATGTGAAGTCCTGGAATGAATCCCCAGGAATATTGAGAGGTCACTGGAAGTCTGTTTGTGTGATTGTGTGTGTGTGTGTGTGTGTGATTATATACATACACTATATAGTTAGTAATACTTTACCTATTCTATGTAAACCTTATACTCTATTATACTCTGTATACTATCATATGTACACTATAGTATGTTATATATAAATACTATACATTGCGTGTTTCTTCGTCTCTAGCATGGACTCAACCCTTCACGGGCCATAGTTGAATGAAGAAACATCTTGTAGCAGGAGCAGTTAGTGTCCCACACAGCACCAGTGTCTAGTTCAGATGCCACATACTAGCTCTGTGGACAATCTGTGCACAGTGGCTTTCCACCCAGCACTCACATGCTTGGCCTGAGGGATCTTCCTGAGAGGAGCATACTTCGTTTCCAGGTGACACAGAGCCACAGACACCTCCAGGAGCTGCCCTCAGCCAACTGAGCAGTAGAAGAAAGACCCCAGCTTCCCCGCTGTTTGTGGGATGCTTTGCTATGTGCTCTCGAGTTCCCTCAGTGAGAGAGGGGCAGTGAGGTCAACCCTCAGCTGCCCACCCTGGGCACACAACCATTGCCCACCTACCATAGGCTCTTCACTCCTTCACTAGTGTTCGTGAGTCATGTTGTCAGCTCAGAAGACTTAACTTATTTTTCTGCTTATTATAGAATTAATTTTGGGGCTGGAGATGTGACTCAGTGGTATAGCTCTTGCCTTGCATAAGCAAAGCCCTGGATTCCAACCCCAGCATCCCCCCCCCAAATAAAGTAATTCTTGAGAATTACCAACTAGTTGATATCAAAAACACTTAGATCATAAGAAGTGATAGTTACTTTAGACATCAGATCTAATCACTCTTTAACAGTTTGCTAAACATTCTTCCATGCTTTAACACAGATAACAATTTTTTGTTATAAAAATGCAATCATATAATAACATTCTGTTACTTCTTTCCATTTAGTATATATTTCTCCCATCCAGTACAATTAGCTTTATCTCATCCCTTTTAGTAGATGCTCTGTGTACCAGTAACAGAATATACAGAGCTTTATGTAACTAAGGCCCTTTGAAGAGCTATTGGTTTCTATCTAGTGTTTCGTTGCTAAAAACGATGTGTGGTGAATCTGTGGACATTCTTTGCACCTGGTACTGGCATACCTATAGGAGAAGGTCTTAGAAATGGAATTCCTTACAGAGCATGTACACCTAAAATGCTAATCCTTTCCTCTTGTATTCCAAAGTAATCACATCTATTTCAACCCATGAAGCTTTTTGTCCCTGGCTGTGAGATTTCTGGGTTTGGAAGGCTGTCCTGGACCAGAGTGAGGAGCAGGTGGGGAGAAACTTTGCCATTTGGATCTGTACCTGCTACTCTTTCCTTAGCATCATGATGGTAGACTCTTACCTTCCCCAAAGCCCCCTGGAAGCTCCCTGTCTGTCTTGGAGACAATGGAATGCGGTACTGCATCAGGAAGACACAAATGAACACTTTTATGTGTTTGTGGGCAAGCAGGAGAAAACTAGTGTCTTGCATCAGGTAGTTCTGCATTTGAATCCCAGAAGTTCCACATCCAGTGTACAGCTTTGGGAGTCTTTTTTGGATTCACTTTCTCACCAAGTGCTTGCTGTATGCAGATGGAATGTTAGTGAGATTAGGGCCCTCAGAAAGGCCCTCAGCCTCGATGGGTCACCCCAGTGCAGGTTTATTTCCCACTCAAGTGCTATCCTTACACTGGTAGCTCTTCTTTAAGTGAATTCCTTCCATTTCTTGTTCTTCAGCATGCAAGCTCCCAAGATTCCCATGTTTGGCTGCATCAGACTAATGAAGGGCAGTAAGTATGGAGAAGGCCCATAGGAGGTTGTGAGGAGTAGCCCTGGAAACGGCACATCAGTTCTGCCCACATTTCATGGGTCAAACCTTGGCCATGTGGTGTGGTAGCTGTGCAAATGTACCTCAGATTTCCTGCTGTGGGGAACCCAAACAGCAGTCTTAGCTTTACCTTATGATGGGTTTACCATTGTGCTCACAGGGATATTATGCTTCTGCTGAGCCATCCCTAGCAATGACTGAGCACAGTGGAGGGATAAACCAGGCAAGACTGGGGACACTTCTAATGGGAAACTCTGACTCAACAACTTCCTTTTGGCCTGATAGACACTTACTTTGAAGAGTGATGCAATCTGAGACTTTTTTACTCAATTCTCTTTTTTCCATGCTTTACTCTCAGGTGACATATGCCTTAAGATTCTCCCGGCTCTTTCTTGCTCCCTCCCCAATAAAACTATTGTAGGTTTAATATCCAATCCCACCTTGGTGTCTACTTCTCAGCCAACTGAGTTAATGCATGGAACTATACTTAACTGCAAAGGACTCTGGGAAATGTAGTTTAGCTGAATGTCCAGGAGGAAGAGGAAGTAGGTTTGTTAATTGGTGAATCAGTCTCTGGTGCAGACATTACAAAGGTTACAATACTATAGAAAGTCCTTAGCTCTGGGTCTAACACACAGCAATGCAGTAAGTGCCATTTGTACTGACATACAGAGTCCCTATATGCCCCTTGGCCCAGCAGGTGGTGGGACCCTCCCAATGGGGTTCCTCCAAGTCAGAGCAGGGACAGTGTCAGCAGGTGCCCACTGTGCAAAGGAGTGGTGTTAGCAGATAGCAGTGCCACCTGGGTCACCTCTTTGGCAGCAGCTCCAACTCACCATCCACAGTCACTACATGCCCCTCCAACTAGCCCTGTGGATGAGCTCAGAGTCCCACCACGTGATGCAGCCTGCTTAGCCAGCACTGGCCCTTGGGAGCAGCCCACACATCCTACAAGGACATCTTTACCCATCCCTTGCGTCTCCCTCCACGCCTGCTTCCAAGGGCCGCCACTGCTTTAAGAGTTCCATAAATGCTGATAATTGCTGCATTAAACTTCGGTTTATTATTTTCTCTGGTGCAGGTATACGGATGATATGAGGCCTCGCTGCATTTACATACAAATTGAAGATTTTTATTAATCAGTGCAGTACCAGGAATCCAACGTTAACAGTCCATCAGGTCCTTAAATACATTTGGTGACATTTTTACCATGCATTAGCATGATAGGGCAAGGCGAATATAATGTACCAATGATTGCTTTTCCATTGAAAGCACAAACGGTTTCATTTTTCCTGTCATCTCAAATAAGTGTTAAAGAGGGTTTGGAGGCTGTTGTGTCCGCGCCGTATGCTCAGGACTTACAAACACTGATGAGCGCATTAAATAACCATTAGCGTCTGGGCCTGGACCACAGCACCGTCCCTCCTCTTCAGAATTTATTCTTTGATTTAAAGTGAAGGCAATCTGTGGTTGCTTTCATAAAGTCCTGGGGCCCCTCCATTCTCCCTCCAACAAAATGCATTACAACAGTAATTTTATGACTGTTAAAATAACTGTCGTTAACAAGCACTTAATTAAAATGTACAATAAATAGCCGACTGCAGTCTTATCTGCTCTCCGGAGCGGCCTCGGTCCGAGACTGCAATGCCCAGGCCTGCTGTTGCCCAGCTTGTTTGCAGATTAATTGCTTTTCAAGCTGGCAGGAGTTGTCTCTTCAGCAGCCAGATCGTAAATGACCAGATAGGGACTTTATCAATCAGGCAAGTACGTCTGTGATCACAGGTGGATGGGAAGGAAGGCTGGCGAGCTGTTGGAGGACACACTTTGGATAGGCGGCATTGTTGACCAGGGAGGAGCTGGCCAGAGTGGACAGCAATGGATGCAATAATGAGGAAAACCCAGACTTCTGAGCCCCAGTAGACTGACCTGCTCCAGGCTTCATTTTGGACATCTCTGGCATAATAATTATTTTGATGATGATAATAATGATGGGAGTAACCATGTACCAGGTACTCTTATTAATAGCTTATTAAGCTCACATAACAACTCTATCAGGTTGTTATTACTAAGATTCTTACTGATAGATGAGGAAACTGAGGTTCCTATCCAGGCTCACATAGTTACTAAGTCACTCGACTGGAATTCAAATGCAGGCAGCCTTGTTCCGTGGGAGGGACACTTCACTGTACTAGTGTCTCTCTTGGCAGATGTGAATTTATCTTGTGCCTGTCAAGTGCTTGGGGATGTGCTAAACTCTATGTAAGAATTGATTCTTTTTGTAAACATACTGATTACCTCCTCTGGATCAAGTGTGTACTAGATGATGGTGGTGAGCTGTGTGTGTGTGTGTGTGTGTGTGTGTATGTGTGTCTGGCCTCCACCGTTCTGCAGCTCACAGGCTGCTAAGTTACAGATAAAGGGGCTTCAGAGCAGAAAACCTTTAAAAAGTCATGCACTCTTGTGGGGATGAGGGTCTTCTGGTTTCTGGAAGTGTCTTAGTGCAGGCTGCAGCAGAGCAGGGACTAATCAGGACAAGGATGAGGGTGAGCGAATTCAGACAGGGAGACAGCATTCGTGGGGCATATGGAGGACAACATGGTGTGTTTGAGCAGCTGAGGCCCTTTAGAAGGGCTGGAGCTCAGAGTGGCTTCTGTGAGCAAAAGATGGGGGTTCAGAAAGCCAGCAGGTGCTAGGTGGTAGAGGCTGTGTGAACCCTGAGGATTGAGTAGGATCCCTGATTTGTGTTGTACAAGGGGTTTTATCTGGAGAAGAGCCTGACAATGATTTTGTAAGGCAGGGTCTTCTTTTGTAAGGTAGATTCCTATTTTTATAGTGAAGTAAACAAAGGTACAGATTGGGGTGGAGTAAATTACCCAGGTCACGAGATCAGAGGTGTCTGGGGCAGAGAGTGGTGGGAAGGGGGCCAGCTTCCCAAACAGATGCCCAAGAGTTTGCCCACCTGTCTAGGTGTCCCACAGTGACTCTTGTCACATCCTAAGCTGGAGATTCTTTGAGGTTTTGGAGCTGTTATCTTGGAGCCTTGTGGGCTACTGAGTCATGAAAAGTATGACCTTTGAAGATGTAAATTGATTCCCTTTGGATTTTCATTTTGTTATTATTAGTGTTGTTACTATTTTTTTTTCTGGAGCACTGAGCAGATAGTTAAGTAGGAATAGGTCTAGGATTAGTAACTATGGTTGCTTTGGGCTGAAAGTAAAATGAAATAAAAGACCCAGCCAACAGGCTGAAGCAATGAAACCATTTCACCACATTGGTCATGAGAGGTCTGGAGACCAGGCAGGGTTCCCATTTCATCAAGGAGGTCTGCTGGGTCATGCAGGTAACCTTCTATATTTTCTTTTGCTTTCCTTGGCATGTTGACCTTTCATCCTCATGCTTTTGTGGAATGGTCACAAAATAGCCTGAAGGCTGGAGGAGAAGGGGATCAGTGGGAAGTTTTTCTACATGCAGCCTGCACTCTTTCTGTGAGTCATTGGTCAAATCCAAGTAACATGACCAAGGTTGACTGCAAAGAAGGCTGGAAAGTTACTCTTACTCAGCCAGTGCTGGCCTCACCCAAATTGGAGTTCTCAGCAAGAGAGAGCAGAATGAATGGAGAGGCTTCCAACAGAGACTGGGATAGCATCTGGAATTTACTGGGTGTCAGGACTCATGTTAATAGCTTATATGGATTCTCTTTTAACCCTTTATACTTCTTGTTAGGTCACAGACTGAGGCTTAAAGAGGCACAAGACTCCAGTTTAGACTCAGAATCTCTGCTCTTAAGCTCCTGGCCATAGTTATGAGGTCACTGCAGGCTCCAAAGGGGGTCGTGTGTAAAGGAGGCCCCCTCAGTCTCCACACACCTGATGGCAAATGCTCTGATGCTCAGTGTGTACCACACAGCCTGAGCCTTCAGATGTGGGCCTGATGCCTGGTTTCTTTGCTGAAGGCAAAGTTCATCTACTTGTGACCCTGTGACAGACTGACTGTGAGCATGGCTGCTCTCAACATCCAGCAGGGAATTAGGTTTGAGAAACTCTTAGGTCTTAGATTCATTCTTTAAAATGTCAATTTTATTTTACTAAGGTAAGCTCACACCCAAATAATTTAGGAAACATTGATAGCTTTCTTTAACAGGTAAACGATCAAATTCTTTTTTGAAGTAGTTGTCCTGCTTCTGTGGGTTCTGCATTCATAGATTCAACTAGTGGAGGATCAAAAATATTTGAAAAAAATTACATCTGTACTGAGCATGCTCAGACTTTTTCTTCTCATTATCCCCTAAACAAAATAATACAACAATTTACACTGTATATATATATATATATATATATATATATATATATATATATATATCACATTAGGTATTATAAGCAACCTTGGGGTGATTTAAAGTATACAGGAGGATGTATGTAAGTTATATGCAAGTACTAAGCCATTTTATGTGGGCAATCTGAACATTCATGGGTTCAGATATCCATGGGGATACTGGAGTCGATCCTCTGAGGTTGCTAAGGGAAGACTGTATTTGTGTGTGTGTGTGTGTGTGTGTGTGTGTGTGTGTGTTATATTTCTATGTCAGGCTGGGGAGGACTTTGGTAACAAAACAAATGCAGGCAGCAGAAGGGTCAGACCAGGTACCACATCCCTCAGCCTGGAAATGCATGAGACTCCTACTAATATGCAAGCTTTATGCATACAGATCCATCCAGCCTCACAAATGGAGACCAGCCAATGAACCAATCTGGAGACCATTGTAAACACAGAGTCAGCTGTAGGATGGGGTGAAGTGGAGGAGGGAAATGCTTCCAGTCCAGGCATCTCAAAAGATATTTAACTAGGGTCTCTACCTGACTATTATTTAAACAAACACAAAGATGAAGGTGAATAGAGAGGACGATCAAAACCCATCAGCAAATAGGGGAACTCAGCTGGGAGGAAGATGCAGTGCATATGTGTCAAATCTATTTGCATCAGATTCCTGCAGGGGCAAAAATACCCAAATGTAGAGTGAGTATGCGCAGCCATTTGCTGGTGTGAAGGCCTGGGAAGGAGCTGGGTGGGCCCCTAGAGATGTGCAGAGGGGCACATCCTTGGTGGCCAGTGTCTCCTGTGCATTCATTAAAGGACCAGCTTGATGTCCTCTGGCCAGAGAGTGACAGCACCATTTATACACCAGAAACAGTTGTTCCCAGGCATGCGCCGTCCCCATTTATTTTGATTAACTTGTTAGGAGTCTGCTTGCTAAGTGCTGCGTTTACAGAGCAGCCCCTTGGCTGATGTTTTTTCCGCATTCTCTGGCTTTGTTTCTCCTGCAGCTTGCCTGAGGGAAGCCAGTATGGTGGGGTGGAAAGAGCAGAAGCTTGTGGTTGGATCCATAAACTCCAGTGTGAGCTTAGCTATGTCACTTTTGGGTAAATTACTGCCTTGCTGAGCTATGGTTTCCTCTTTGGTCAAATGGGAATAATTTCTATTTCTCGGCATTGTTGGGAGCATTAAAGGAAATCATGGGCTTGGTGAGGGCTTTTAATGTTAGATGCAGATTTCCTTATGTGCTTGCAAGGCCACAGCTCCATAAGCAAAGCCTATGGATCTCTCATGTTGTGTTTGGAGCTTTTGGGACATTGTGCTGAGGGTTTAGCCATGGGTAAAGACACACTGGGTAACATAGGCAGTGTAAGTGTCATGGAATGAACTGAATTGCCAGGGGCTGGGAGGAGGTCAGAATGGGACGGTATTATTTTATAGGTGTGGAATTTTAGGTTTGAAAAATGAAAAAAGGTCTAGAGATGGATGGTGGTGGGAATTGTACAATATCATGAATGCCACTGAACTACAAACTCAGAAATGTTTCAAATGGGCAATTTTGTGTTGCCTACAGTTTACCACAATAAAGCCAAAATACAAAAATCGAAAGATGGCAGATTTCCCATAGAAGGCTTGGGAAGCAATAGCATCAAACCAGATCATCAGAACTCTTTCTCTTCTGTCTCTCTCTGTCTCTCTCTGTCTCTCTCTGTCTCTCTCTGTCTCTCTCTGTCTCTCTCTCTCTGCCTGTCTCTCTCTCTCTGTGTCTCTCCCAAGCTCTCTCTGCTTTCCTCCCTTTCTCCCTGTGTGGGGGATAGAATTCAGTACCTCTTGCCCAGGTACGATACCCCCTAGACCTCTCAGCTCCTCACATTTACTTGTGTTTTTTGTTTTTGGTTTTTTGATACTGGGGATTGAGCTTTTGCACTGAGCTTCATCCTGAACCCTTCTGTTCTGTTTTGGCACAGGGTCTTGCTAAATTGTTAAATTGTCCAGGCTAGGCTTGAACTTGTCATCTTCATGCTTCAGCCTTCCAGAGTACTGAGACTGCAGGTGTGCAATGCCCAGATTAGTTTCAAAGTACTTTCTATTTGTGGCAAGGGACACTGGCTTTATTTCCAAATACCACTTAGTCCAAAGCTTCCTTGTGAAATGCATTAGAGAGGGTAGTATGTGACAGCACTGGTTAGGGAGAAATCATAACACTGAAACTTAAAGAACCTCAAAGTGGGGAATTGATGTCTGAGTCCCATTTCAGGAGTTATTTGAATCTTGGAGGCCTGTGCTGGCCTGCACTCTCACCGTATTGCACCTCTTTCCTTTGCTTCCCTCATTTTCTCTGCATCCCTCTCATTCCCTTGATCCTTTGACTTCATCCACCATCACTGCCCACTGCCCTACCAGCCGTTCTTTGCAGTGGCGGAGGACGAGTCAGAGGAACCTTGTCCTGCTCAGCCTGAAGCTTGCCATGACTTCTCTGAGCCCAAGTGTCAGGCTGCTTAAGTGGCAACTGGCACTGTCTTCCAAGGTTCTGATGATAGCTCAGGGTTAGCTGGAGCAGGGGTTCAGCAGCTTGGCACTTTAGAGTCATTCAGTACCCCCTCCCAGTCAATTAAACCAGAATCTCTGGAGGAGACATCCCAAGTCTCCAGCTTCCCTGGAGATTCTAATGTGTGACCAACTAAGAACAACTGAGGAAAGCAAAAGTGCCCTTACCTATTAATACCTTGTGACTTCTCTCTAGAATGGTCTTCACTTCCCCTTAAGAAAGTCTAAATTCTGTTCTAAGACTCAGCTGAAGTGTTATCATCTGTAGGAAGACCTCCTCCATCTCCCAGGCTGCCATTTTTCCTCAGCTAAGAAGAGTGAAAGAAACATTGAAATAGCACCTGACATCAGTCTGACATCAGCTAATCTCAGAATTATTAGTTTTTGCATAGCATAATTTGAAAGGTTTTGGTAGGACCAACTTGGTGGGCAAGGGGAGCCAGACTAGAATCAGATAGTGCGGTTGGCTGCCACGAAGGGACTGGTGGCGTGCAAGACAGGAGGGGACCCTGGACTCAGCCACTTTAGCTCTGCATGTGAACACAACATTGCAGCCAACACGCCCAGAAGTAATGTGGGACTTTCTACGGCAACCTGGCCTGAAGAAGGGTCATGTATTAATGTTTCTCTGCTGCTAACTTTTGCCTGGAATTTTAATTTTAATTTTAGTATTTGGACAATTTTGTCAGGCTGGGAAAGTCTATAGAAAGAATATACTGTTCCCATTGAAAACTAAATATAAAAAATTGGCAGTTTCTGAGAATGAGCCCCCTTCTTTCTTCCTGCTATCGTAACCTAAAAGCACCAGCTGTTGAAGGCCTGAACTTGCCTTCTGGTTCGTAGGACAGCCTTCGTGGAGAGGGGGAGGCTGCATTGGAATGTGGTAAAAAATGGCCCCGCACATGATTGGCTTTTCTAGTTACTCACACTTTGTGTTCAGCCCAGCTTGATGCATGAGCTGGAGGCCGGGAGGAGGGAGCATAATTCCATGTCATTGGTCACATAGATGTTCAGGCCAAGGGTGGCTCCTTTACCTTATGCCACCACTGTCCTCACACCAGGCTTCTAGGGTTCTTCATATCTAGAAAGAGATACCTGGAGAGTTGAGCCTGCTCATGCCTCTGGCCATGACTAATCACCTAGACAAGGAATTCCAATCCTCTGCATGTTGGGAAGTAGATTCTGATGACTTGTGACAACCTGTTCAGACCTAACCTTTGCTTTTTTGTCCTTTTATAGAACCCTCTCCCCCAGGTCCAGTGTGTTTGTTCTGCTGAGGAGCACCCCAAAGCAGGTCTTTACAAAGAACTTATCTGATTCTCTTGAGGGGCTGTGTGGTGCAATGGTTAGAATACAGTTTCTAAAGCTAGGCTTCCTGGTTTGAATATGGCTCCAAACAAATGTACTACCATTTCTGACTTTCAGTCTCTGTAAAATAGTCTATGTAAAATAGAGACTATGTTCAGTCTATGTAAATAGAGACAATGATAATACCTGTCTTCCAGGGCTTCTCTTTTTCTCTCTGTCTCTCTCTGTCTCTGTCTCTCTCTTTCTCTCTTTCTCTCTCTCTCTCTAATATATATATATATCTGTATTGTTCAATCATAGATATGATATTCATGCTTAAGGACGTTGTCTGGTACACACTGAAGCCAAGATAAGCATTTTTTTTTTTTTTTTTTTGGTACCGGGGATCGAACTCACGACCTTACGCTTGCCAGGCAGGCGCTTAAGCCACTGAGCTAAATCCCCGGCCCCGATAAGCATTGTTTTAATGACCTAACCATGTTACCTGTAGCACTGAACACCTGGTGTCTGTTGAGCAGAAAGTTACAGAGCAAAATGAGCCACAGGACAGTTTGAAGCACCAGTGGGAGTGCTCAGTTCAGGAAGGTATTGTCATTTTCAAGTAGGTTGTTGCTACTTTTTGTGATTGTTTACTGATCAGCCAACTTTCTCACAATTTATGAAACAAAAACCTGTAACCTTGGCCAGCATGTCCCCTTACCCACCGGTTGCTTCTGGAGGGAGGCTTAGGCAGAAAGGGTGCTGCTCAAAGTTTCTAACATTGCTGGAGGTGCTGCCCCCCTAGAACAGCCTGACTCACAGCAGAAGCAGAAAGCAGGAGGAGGCTTTAAATTCTTTAATTCTTTCTTTGCTGATGATTTGCTGTGACCCTGGGCCAAGTTTGTCTCCTAATCTGTAAAAGGGAATTACAATGTCTATCTTGTAAGGTGGTCTTGAGGATTTAATGATACAATGTAAGTAACATGCTCAGCCTTGGTCTCCCCTAAGTTCATGGCAGCTATGATTACTTTCATTATTACTGATGACAAGTGGGGGCCTTGGGGGAAGAGGAGGATGGAGAGGTCCACAGGGGCCACTCCAGACACTGTTATCAGTAGAGAGTTTAACTCTCCTAAGGACAGTGGGGTTGCAATGGCAGGCAGAAACATTGAAATGACACCCAGGATTTGGAGGCAGACTTATTTACGTCCACAGGAACTGATGGAGATCATTCCCAAAATATCAGGCCCTGATCTCTGGTGATCTAGGTCTTATATGGGATAAGCAAGCAGGAAGTTGCAGAGGCAGAATGACTTGTCAACTGGGGACTGGTTTATACAATGTGCATCACAGTGACCAGCCGTTTCTAAGAAACAAAAGTAACAGGAACTGTAACCGGAACTATTATCTGGGCAACTAAAAAACTGAATACTGGCTAGGGAGGGAGGCATCTTCCGCTACAGGGTAGGACTGAAGAGTCTAATCCAAGGGTAACAATTGAGGGGTCTAAGTTTGGAAAGATCTCTCTGCTTCATTATAGGGAGTGGATTATTAATGGCTCTAAATAGGGGCAGAAAGCATCCAGAAAAATGTCCTGTATGATGGTGATGACTGTTGGGAGACAGAGAACATTGAATTCATAACATAGTTTAGCAGATGGCCTATAAGTGACAAATATGTCTCCAGAATTACTCTGGTGATGTTCTCAGAATCTTATATTATGTCCTCATTTACCCAGCACAAAGACTCTTCTCAGAGGGTCTTCTATCACTGAAGTCCATTTTTAGATAGGAAATTCATTCTTAAAATCTTGAGATACCAAAAAGTTAAACAACTTGCCCAAGGTCACATAGCTGGCTGGGGAGGAACTGTATTTGTAACCAGGAGGGCTGGCTTCAATGCTGACCTTTCAACAATTGTGCTTCAATTTGGTAATTGATTTGGTTCACTGGAGTAGATCAGTTGACCACAGTGATACCAGAGAACAACCACAGAAACCTAAGGGTCATATTCAGGTTGAATATCTGTTTTATGAAATGGTTGATCCTGGAAGCACTTGGGATTTCAGATTTTGGAATATTTTTCGTGCACAAAATCAGATATCTTGGGGAGAAGGCCCAAGTCTAAACATGAAGCTCATTTGTGTCTCCTATACATCATATAGACACAGCCTGAAGGTAATTTTATAGCATAGTTTTAGCGCACCTGCATTTTAGCTGTGACCCATCACAAGATCAGAGTGTGGAATTTTGCACTTGTGGCATCATGTGGGTGCTCAGAATGCTTCAGATTTTGGAGCTTCTTGGATGGTGCATTTTTGAACACTTATTATCATTTATTTGTGCTCGTAAGTCTTTTGTGTTGGCTGGGTGGGTCTGAAACTCTGAGCTTGTTGGTAGAGCTCTGTCACGGGTCTGTGGTCACCTTTGGGCCAGCAGGGAGCTTTATTCATTTGGGTTAGGCTCTCTTCCACATCAGTGGGGCATGGTGGGCTCAGCACTGCTCCAAGAGGCCAGCCCAGTCCTGTTCTGGGAGTGCAGAGGAGCAAGGGAGCTAGCTGAGACAGGAGCCATGGAAAGAAAGGAACATTGCCATTTAGCTTGTACTAGTGGCCAGTCCCTTGGCCAGCCCATATTCCAGGAGAAATAAGCCCTATTCCTTGATGGGCCAAAATCACAGGTGCAGGGGACCCAAGAAATGGGATCACTTTGACTGATAATCTACCACAGAGTGAGGATTGTGAATAACTCTTAGAGGTTTTGCTCGGGCAGCTCAGTGCATGCTGTTACGAGTCCCTGAGAGGGTGAAGCAGAAGGAAAGGTGGCTGGGAGGGGAAGCTGTGGATGGTGAGGCTCAATGAGGCCAGGTGTCTGCCTCAGGTTGCGCAAGCTATATAAGCAGGGTACTGATTCCAGCTGTTCAGCCCTTAACTTTACCCTAGAAGTAGACAGGTGTGATTGTATCTCAGTAAATGGCTTTGCTGTGCGTAAATACTCGAAAGAGCCATATAGGAACAATTCTGCACTCACTGTCCAGGTTTGCTGCCTCCTGTGTTCTGAGATGCCTGCTTTCTGTTTGTGTTCTGAGTTCTTTCGAAGAGTGTCCCTGAAGGGGTTTCCTTCTTCACACGCAGGAATTGAACAGCTGCTTTTCACCTCCAGGGCAGATCTGGTGTTTCTGCAGGTGCTGGCCTCTGGGGACTGGAGCAAAGTGTTCTGCTGGGACTCCAGGCTGCAGCCACACACAGCCCACACTGGTGGCAGAAGGCGCTGAGCCCTTTGCAGTGTAACCACTGAAGGACAGTTCTTTCCAGATAGGGCCTTGATGATGCATTCAGAGTGGTGACCATCAGTGGTCCTGGCTTGTCTTAGATCGCCAGCACCTGAATCCTGGAGGTTCATTCTTGACACCCAGAAGTGCTATTAATTCCCTCAGTTAATGGAAATGGCTCCCTTTCCTGGGTCGGGCTAACCCACCTGCAGGACTTGTCTCCCCCACCTTTCAGATTTCTCAGCCTCTGTGTCTTTAGCGTAGCCTCGCTCTAAATCCCGAGTTGCCCACCCCTCCACCATACTGGCAGTGGCCTCTCAGAGATCTGACTTCACCTTGATCTTACCCTTCTCAGGGAAGGCTGAATGAACACGTAGTCCAGTGTATAGTCACTGCTCCTGGAAATGTTGTCAGTGTAGGCAAGGAGACACCAGTAAACAGCGGCTCAGAGCAGCTCCTCTTTCCAGGAAATTATCATTAACTGATCTGCATCAACATGGTTAATTTCAGTAAGCACTTATTACACACAAAGCATTGTATCCATGCTTCTCCTACCTTTTTCTTTTCGGTCTGTGGAAAGAGGCTGTGGGCTTATAAGACAGGGTTCTGAGGTCAGCCAGGCCAAAATCTGGAGCAAATGAGTACTTAATATATCTTGAACCTGAATTATCTCCTCTGCCATAGTACTTAACAACCATTCATTTAGGATCATCGAAGGAATTAGAGGAGATATGTGTCGAGGACCTGGTACACAGTAGGCTCTTCACGTTTAAACCCATTTTGTGGTTGTTCATGAGTCTGGGGTCTCTGAATATCCTGGGGTCTGCTTCCTTCTCCTACTACTACCCTGATTTCTATCTCTAGTGCCTCTGGGGGAAACAAATCTATGCTGTTAAAATGGGGAAATGCAACAGGCCGGTGGCTGGCTCTACCTCGGTGGGTGGATCTAAAGGCTAGAGAGGCTCATCCACGGGGGCTCGTCTCCTCTGTGGAAATGATTTGTCAGCTGGCAGTGGGTCAGGTGTGGCCTGAGATGCAGCCCCTGAGGCTGAGGACCAGCAGCACCAAGGAGGGCTGGCTGGGTAATAGCACTGTTTGTGGCATTGCTAAGGTCTCTGCTGGATGGCAAGCTGGCTGGGTCAGGTGTCTTCCTTCCCTCCTCAAACTTCTACTCTGCCATTTTTTGTAGACCCTCGTAGTTTATCTCCACTCAACTCTTGTTCCTATTAAAATGTCATTCCAGGTAGATACCTATGTCTGACAAAAACACCCAAACAAACAAAAAACAACAGCAACCCAAATAAAAAACAAACCAAACAAAGACCCATGGGCGGCCATTTGCTGCTAGGGTATTATCAGCACTGGGGTCTATGTGGTCTGGCCTGGCCAAGGCTGGCTTCCAGAACAAGGAAACGATGAGAATCCTCCCGTCATACTCCACCCCACCCCTGCCTGAGCCCCTGCCTTGGGGAGACCTGCCTGCTAATTTATTTTAGAATGTTTGGGTTTGATGCTTAATGGCTCTGTTTTCTGACTCTAAACAGATGAGTGAGTGTGAAAAACAAGGCAGCAAATAAACACAGGCTCCTGGAACCAGGCAAACAGCTGATGGCATTGCTGGAAGAGCCACCCCCAGTGTCATCTTGTAGGAGGCAAATTCCTCACATTGTCTTGGGGCTAGAAAGTCAGAACTGGGGCCGATTATGGCTTCTCCACTTACTGGCTTTGTACCCTGGGGGAAGTGACTTACTGTACCGCAATTTCCTTTCTCGTAAAATGAGGTAAGAATGGTGCCTGTTGCACAGAATCGTTTTGCAGATGACATGTGATTATACACGTAAAGCAGTTGAGTAATGTCCAACACATAGTGTGCCTAATTAATAATTCAAATGGTGGTTCACAGAGCCTGACAAGTTAACAAACTTTACAACCTTTACTTTCCTCATCTGCGAATAAAGAGGCAATCATACCCACCCACATTCTAGGGGTAGTTATAAAGACTGTTAAGTGAGATAACATTTTAAAAAATGTCAACCCGGTATTTAACACTTGTGGGATCTACTTTTCACTCTGGCAGAACACAAAGAACTAGAAAGTTAAAATGGCAAGATTATTTCTTTAAGAAAAAAATGTATTACGCATTTCGAAAATTTTATTTTTAATTAACACATAAAAGTTGTATCTATCGTATGCAATAAGATGTTTTGATGTTATACATATTGTGGAATGACTAATCAAGCTAATTTGTCATGTTCCTTTTTTACCTTTGTGAATATGTATTTGTGTGTGTACTTTTAAGAATATTTAAGATCTCATTCTACTCTCTGAAACCTTCAAGCATACAATAATTGTACATTATAATCATCATGTTGTTTCATAGATTTCTTTTTTTTGAGCTGCCAGACTTTTTACCTATTTATTTACTTTTATTTTAAAAAGCAAAACAGAAAAAAAAGGATAGAAATGATATAGAATTTCAAAAAAAGGTAGTTAATTAACACTACTTAATATATCGCGCATTGTTATCTCAGAACTAGTTTTTCAGGTTACAAAATCTAGACACAAAAGTGATCAATCAAACAATGACAGCACAAACTGTTCTTTTTGATGAACTAAGAGAGATGAGTAGTAATCTATCTAGCATACATATACATACATAAATTTATATATGTTAACCAACATACATATAATCTTTTTCTTTCTTCCTTTTTTCCTTTCCCAGTTGTTCTGTCCTTTTGAGCATTTTCTTTCCCTTTCATTATTACAATATCTATTGTATATTTTGGATCTTATTACTCTTTCAGATTTTTGTTTTCTCATAAGTGAAATAAGTCAAACCCACATTTATGAGTATCATATTGTCTCCCTAGTATAAAAAAATCATAGATTTCTTGATTTTATTTCTCCTGTTTAACTGAAATTTTGTATCTTTTGACCAACCCAACTTCTCCCCCAGTGTTTAATCATAGCATGACCAATAAAACAGTATAGAGCTCTTAAGGGTAAGACAGTGCATTTGGTAAATATATCCATGCCCCGATCAAAACAGGACATTCCCAAAATTGCAGAAAACTATCCCACACCCCTTCCCACAACACTCTTCCTTGGAGACCTATGACCACTATTTCTGATCTCTGATTACTGTAGCTTAGTGTTTCCCCTTCTGAACTTATAAAAATGGGATGTCAGAATACGTTCTTTTTTGTGTCTGACTTCCTTAATTCAATACCACGTCTTCAAATACAGTCACACTATCATGCACAGTTTAAACTGACACACTATTGTAAATGATATAAATAAAGCATTTCTCGTACATGTCTTTTCATGGACATGTGAACTTATTTTGGTAGATGCATACTATGAGTGGAAATTTCTGTGTTACTAGTAGGGATATGTTTAATTTCAACAAATCTTGTCAAATGTATTTCTGAAGTGGTAGTTCTCAGGTAACTTTTTAAACGTTTAAGAAAGCAGGAATTTTGTATGAAAGATTTAATGCTGAATTTATTTGGTTGTATTTTTGTTGCATTCTGTTTTTCTCTTTGTTACATATCACTTTTCATAATTTACTGAGAACTGGCTGTTTTCTATAGGAACAGTTGTGATTGTAACTAAATTACATGCTACAAAAATATTCACTACTTATACAGACAAAAATAAAAATAATCTAAATGTCCATCTACAAAGAGATGGGTAATAAACCACAATATACACATGTTGTGTAATTGTAAAATGTGTGAAAAACATCTTGTTCAATCTATTACAGGTAAGAAACAAAGAATGTGGGAGAACATTATGCAGAATATGTTTATTGCCTGTCTAGAAATATTTTATGGTGTATTATTTACATTGTCTTTAGAACAATATCATCTATCTATCTATCTACCTACCTATCATCTATCTGTCAGAATCAGGTGGAGAATAAATAGGCAAATCACAGGACAGGCAACCAAAGGTCAGTAAATATATGAAAAATACTCAATATCTTTAATCATGGAAGCACAATTAAAACAACCATAATTAGTTCACCACCAATAGACTGGCCAAAATTTGAGTGTCTGACAACCCCACATTGGCAAAGAGGTGGTATGGCAACAGGCACTTTCATGCACTGGTAATTATTACCAAATTATTCTCTAAAGTGGTTATATTCATTTACATTTGATGGTAGGAATACAAATTAGCACAGCCACTTTGGGAATTTGTTTAATAAAGGTAAAGATAGTCAATGTACAGACACCCGTTCTCTAGTGTATATTCCAGAGAAACTCCTGCATGTGTACCTAGGGAGATGGATATAAGAATGTCCATCACAGCACTGTTTGTAAAGTGAAATGTTCAAGACAACTATTTTTCAAGAGAAGAATAGATAAATAAATTGTGGTATAATGAGGTAATAATGTGTAATATGTTAAACCGAATGAAATAGTGCCACAATGTTAACTTGTGAACTCTGAAAATTACTTAAAAGAAAAAAGGTAAGTTGCAGAAAGCTGCAAACACTTGCTATTGTACTTACTATTGGAAGTAGCTATGATACTATTTCTATAAGGATAATGTGTGACACAATGCCACATATTATTTATGGATATAATAGTTCCTTATCCAGTATAAGGAGGAAGATCTTCAATGTGTGCCTGCAAATAGATAACACTGAACTCAAAAGATACTAGGTTTTTCCTACTAAGTCAGGAATCATAATCTTTTCACTTAAAATAAGTCTGATACAGCTTTTCATTGGCATGTTCAAATAGGCGGAATCTCTACTCTTGCATTTTGGGGTCATCATTAAGTAAAACAGGGTTACTTGAACACAAGCCCTGCAATACTGTGACAGTGGATCTGATAACCAAGAAAACTACTAAGAAATAAAGGGTGGATAGCATATACAGTGTGGACACACTGTGCAAGGGGGTGGCACAAGATTTCATCACCCTATCCAGAAAGGTGCATAATTTAAAATTTATAAATTAGTTATTTTAGAATTTTTCATTTAATATTTTTGGACTATGATTGACCCTGGCTAACTGAAACAGTGGAAAGCGAACCCATGGATAAGGGGAGATACTACACAAATATACGTAATAGAAGTATAGCCGGGCCATAGAAACGATAATTTCTGGGAAAAGGTTACTTTTGGAGAGGGAAGGAATGATACAAGAAGGAAGTAGAGAAACAAGGGAATCAATTTCAACAGTGATGCTTTATTTTTTAGGAGTGGTAGTTGGGTATTCATTCCATTACCCCTGAAACACTGAATACAAAAACTAAGATTTGCAGCCTGATGTGGTGATGCTCAGCTGTAGTTCCAGTGACTAAGGAGGATGGAGCAGGAGGATTGCAAGTCTGAGCCCAGCCAGAGCAATTTGATGAGACTGCCTCAAAACAGAACATAATAAAAGGCCTGAAATGTAGCTCAGAGGGAGAGCATATCACAGTGTGACTTTATTCCAGTACTAAAAAAAAAGTTTGCACATCCATCCATCTGGAAAGTTGCACACCAAAAATGTTAATGATGGCTATTTCTTAGAAGTAAGATTATGGAGATATAATTCACTTTCAACACGTGTGAATTTTAAGGAGTAAATATTGCTTTTAAAAACATGAAAAAGGCCTGTAGGGAGGCAAATTGGTAATCCATGCATAGTAGATATGGTCATTCTACCACTTTGAGGCAAACAGCCGCATTTTGGGTAAAAGCCCCAAAATAGCTTGAAAGGGGGGTGGCTTTCTCTCTTACAGTGGGGACAATTCCTCCCAGAAGGCTCAGCAAGAAAGGTGGGAACAGGTTGAGAGATAGTGAACAGGTAGGGTCTTCTTGGGCCTAGTATGGCCTTGAACTCTGTAGGACAAGAGGCTGGGCTGGACTTGAACTCTGTAATCCTTGAAATTTTATTCATTAGCTCAAAACTTGGATCCCAGTGGACCATTTAAAGACCAAGACACTCCTTTAATGGAAACTCTTAAGGAGCAGACAGACCGGTAAAATCCTTCTGGGTTACGGCCCATTCACTTGGAGCCAAATGGTTTGCTCGTTAATACCTCTTCTCCTTTCGCCTTATGACCAATTAGCAGCTTTTAAGACGCAGCTCATCCTGACAGGAAGCTTATCCCTTCAGCAGCTGCCATAGCAGTTGGGCTCTCCGGACACAGAAGTTCTCTGACCCGGAGTGGATTTCCTCTTCACCCTGCTGGTGCTCAAACTCACTCTCAGATGAGGATCAGGGGAGGTGCTGTTTTCTGGGCACCAGTTCTGCCTGAGTCTCTCAGAAAGGCCCCTAGGGTTGGGGAAGGTTTAGGCAGGGGTCTGCCTGGACCTCACTGTGTTCTCCTTGCCTAGGACAGGGGCCATCTTGGAATGGCTCCTATGGGTCACTGTCACAGTGTAAAGGTAAAATGTGACTCACTGCCTCCCTCCTTTCCTCTCTTCCTTTCTTCCTACCTGCCTGCCTGCCTGCCTGCCTGTCTTCTTTCCTGCCTGCCTGCCTGCCTTCCTCCCTTCCTCCCCTTCTCCTTCCTTTCCTTCCTTTCTTCCTCCCTCCATCCTTCCCTCCCTGCCTCTCCCATATTCTGATACAACAGACAAAACCACTGCCTTCACTGAGTGCTTGCTGTGGGCCAGATCCTCAGCTGCGTGCCACCATGTTTTCTCACTGATTTCTCATTGCAAGATCATGAAAGCCATTATACCCATTTGCAGTCAGGCAGTTAAGACAAATAGAGTAAAGGTTAAATGACTTATTTGGGGTCACATTTTGAGATGCTGCCAGAACTGAGCTTTTTTACAGTGGCTCTAAGATAAGCATCTTTAATGACTACAAGGTCTCAAAGTATCAAGATATGAGCAAGGACAATCACCCTTCCAGCCAACATCACTTCTCGTACCCCAGCTAAGATAGCACCACTGCACCTGGAGATGGAGTTTTATCTCTTCAGCAAATGCCTGCAGGGTTCTGGGTGCTTGGAATTGGTCAGTGAATTAAATGAACACCTCCCCCTCTAATGGGGTGCACGCTGTAGGGGACTGGTGGGAAATTACAAAAGAAATAGCTCAAAAATAAGAAATGGCTGCAGAGAAGCCTAAGGCGCATGGAGAGAAATTAAATCAGGTGATAAAATGAGAGGGAGACAGGTTGTGCCGCTCAAAAGCCCCAAATGTTGAGAAGAAGTTGAACGTGGGATAAAGTGTTCCAAAAGCACGCAGCCTGCTGAACTGTGGCTGTTTGAGTCCATCTCTAGTGGGAAGTAGTGAGATTTTGGACCAGGGAGTGAAGTGATATTGTGCTTGTTTCTATAAGGTTCCTCTGGCTGCTGTGCGGATACCAGCAGTAAACATTTCAAAGCTGCTGATCTGTGGGTAGGAAGGTGAGCAGGGGACTGGTGGTGAAGGGGGAATGCAGGAAGTCATTCCCCTGATGGCTGCCTGGAGTAGGGTGACTGTGACCAGATTGGGAAACCTGTGCTCTTTGAGGGACAGCAGTTGGAAGAAGCACAGAGATGTCTGGACTCTGACTCACAGGGTTAGATGGACAGAGTCGAGGCTGAGATATGTAGGCGAATGCCTGCTGCGCTGGGCGTCCTTTCTGCCCTCAGCTCTATCCTGGACCTTTGGTGTTGGTTGTTTTGTTCTTTTGGAGAAGGTGTTTTTCTTCTTATGGAGAAGGTATTTTTATCTCAACAGTGCCAGGCACTTTATCTGACATGGTGGCAACCCCATGGAGTGGACCTTACAATAGTGGAGTATGGAGTTCTGGGGCCAGATGGTCCTCACAGCTGTGGGATTGCATTCCAGTGACTTAACTGCTGTGTACTGCAGAGTTCCCATTTGTGGTCTGATCCAGGGACTGCTTTGGCTGCAGGTAACTGCAAGCACCAGACTGAACAACAAGGCAGTTTACTCTCTGGGGTAAACAACTGGAAGGGGCTATCCCGGTGTCATCAGCGGCTCAGTGGAGCCCTTCCATCTCTGCCCCACCATCTCCCTATTATTAGTGTTATTCTTGGGCTGGAGGAGTGATGGTGGCTGCAACCGCCAGCATCACATCCAGGGATGACAACATCCAGAGGAAGAGGTGGGCCCATTGTTCTAGAGCTCTTCCTCCAGAACTTCAGGATGGCTTTCTCAGAGGACCCAATAGAGAGCCCTTTGTGTCTCATCATCTTATGCTTATTTATGACCCTATGTGGGGGCGGGGGAGAGCTGGGATTGCCTGGCCTGTTTTAGATTAAACGAGGGGTGTGGGGGAAGAGTGTGGGACCGGATGATGTCATGTCATTCTCTGTGACCACCACCCTCCATCAGTGAATGGATTGTTGTAGAGATCCACGGTCATGGCACACACTGAGTGTGCAGTCAGTCTTGGCTCTGAAAGAGAAGATTTATCTCTGAAGAACAGGCAGTTCAGCGGCTGCGACATCAAAGCCAGCATAGTTTTCATTTCCTGTGTGGCCTCTGGTCTGAGCCCTGTTTCCATGACCAGGACTGAAGGAGGTGTAGGCAGAGTTTGTAGCTAAGTCACTCCACTCCCTGAGGGCAGCCCCTTGGCTTCCCAGACCCTCCTGCACCCTGAAGTTCTCAGATGGACCATGCTCAACATGAGTTGTCTTTCCCTGAGGTCCTCGCTGCCATTCTCAGCATTCCAGTCACCCAAAGCTGCATGGAATCCCGGAGACCCTTGTTCCTCACCTTGCAGGTCAGGATGCACATCCTCAGCCCTCTGCAGGGCCATGTTACTCAACTCTGAGGAATTTCTGGGAAATTCAGAGGCTGCACTCTGTGGGGAAGGAGTTTTCGCTCTGCCTTGAGCAGAGCACTAGCTCTGAGCCCTTGGGCAAATTATATCACCTTGCCTGGGCCTCAGTTTTCTTATCAGTGAAACGGGGCAATAAATCTCTACCTCATAGGCCTGTTCTGGAGAAGAAATGAGATCATGTGGATGAAACATATGGCCCAGTAAGAAAGAATTTCTTGGCTCTAATCCATTCTTTTCTACAGAGATGAAATTTACATAAAAGTAACCATTTTACATTTTAAAATCCAGGGTCGTTTAGTAAGGCCACGATGTCATGCAACCGTCAACTCTATCTAGTTCCCAAACATTCTTAATACCCTCCCCCCCAAAATAAGCATCCAGCACTCACTGAGCAGTCCCTCCTTAGTCCCATCTGCCCCCCAACCCCTGCTTCTGCCTCCATGGAGGTGGAATCTTACAATAAGTGAATTTTGTGTCTGGCTTCTTTCATTTGATGTCATGTTTCCAAGATTTATCCATGTTATAGTATATAGTAGAACTTCATTCCTTTCTGCAGTGAAGAATTTCTTATCTTATGGATACACTTCATTTAAAAATGTTTTTATCTCTCCATAGGCATTGGGATTGTTCCCATCTTTTGTTTATTATGAATAATGCTGTAGGGAATCTGTGCATACGTGGACTTGTTTGTGTGTCTGTTTCCAGTTCTTTGGGATGTGTTCCTTGGAGAGGAATTTTAACTTGTTGGGGAGCTGCCAGGCTGTTTTTTCCAGGAGGGTGGCACCGCTGGCCTTCCTCTCACAGCATCCCATCCCGGGGTTGCAGCTTCTCTGCGTCCTCACCAGCCCTTGCTATTTTCCACGTCCTGCTGGCTATGAAGTGGTGTCTTGTGGCTCCTCTTCTCCTACCAGTGTGAAGGAGGACGGTTTTACAGGCCAGATGGTACACATTCCTGAGAAAGAGCCCTGTCACATGGCTGAGGTGTGGCCAGTACTGCCGTCCTCAGGTGGGACCTGCAAGTTCTTGCCACTCCCTCAACTCTGGGGTGCAGGTGTGCCTCTCCCCACTCCTTCCTCACACTACCAGAGCTGGAACTCAGGGGGAAGCAGGACCCCATTCTAGACCTGCCTTCCATCCTTCCTTAGTGAGGAAAAGCAGACTTCCAAGATGCTTCCTGAAGATGTTGGGGTGGACTGCTTTGGGTTCTACATTTCTTCTACCATGTCGTTGGTGCTGAGATGGTAGTGAGGTGGAGCTGTGAAGGTTTGGAGGAATAAATATTTTGGGTCTCTCCTCTCTGCTGCTGCTGAGTTCCTGTTTGGGAGGGTGAAGAGGCTCAGGCCAGGCTTGGTGAGGTGAGCTCCCCCATGATTACCCAGAGTGGGCTTGAGCTCATCTCTGTGCCTCATCTTCCGGGCCTTTTTTGGTCCTCCTACCATGGCACCCCACCCTGTGCCGGGTGGAGGTTGGCTTTGGATTTCAAGGCCCCTGGCCATTCCCCTGCTGCTGGCCACTGTAGCCACACCCTGGGTGACCTAGAAGATGAGGTGCAGTTAAAGAGATGCAGGAGAGCCCCATACACTTGCCTTGATGTGGGAGATTAGGAGCCAGTGGCCTGCGTGAGCAGGCTCTGTGCACTTCAGCAAAGGGGCAAGAGTGACCAAGCTTGGACACTGAGCCTCTGACCTTGTGGGCTCCTTCAACAGGGCAAAAGCTGTCTAATCTGTTTTCAGAGCCCTGAGAGCTTATGGTAGTTCCTACACTCCATGGTCCCCTTGGGCTGGGACGTGCTCCAGTGGCCCTCCCTCCTCGTCTCAGGACCCAGATTCAGTGCCTCTCCCTCAGCTCAATTTCTCCTCATTTGTTAGTAACCCCTGAACATACTGGCCCCCTTCCTGTCCCACCCAAGGCTCTGACACCTAAATTCTGGTGAAAGGTAAGATGGGCGGGACACAGGGAGGGAGGGGCATGGTACAACTACTCACTTTGCAAGTCTAGAAAGAACCACCTCCCCTGCTTTCCAGGTCCCCTCCTTCCAATGGGATCCAGCAGGGCTGCCCTTTAGCCCACTTCCTGGCTTCCTTCTGGGTGGGAGGTCTACTAGATCTAAGGGAATGAGCTCTCGGGCCCTACCTGCTGAGGAACATGATTCATCCCTGTTTCAGTGGCTTCTTTCCCACACCGTAGCTACTTTATTAGCTTAAAAAAAGTCATTTTGGTCATTGTGCTAGTGGGGCCTCCTAGAAAACATGCAAGCACAGACGGTGAGATATAAAAATAGAGAAAAACACCCACAGCTCTACGATCCAGCATTAGCCATTTTACATAATAATAATAATGGTAATGATAACAACAACCACAATCACTATTTACTGAACATTTACTTTATGTCAGATACAGGGCTAAGTCCTTTGCATGGGTAATTTTATTTCATATTTACAATAACCCTAGAAAGCAGAGGTTTTCTGCATTGTAAGGATAAAGAAACTAAGCGCAGAGCGAAGTTATATAAATTGTTCAAGGACACATATCTCACAAGACTTAAGCCTCAAACCTGTCTGTCTGTCTGCCTGCAGAACACACCTTATCTCCCAAGCATTGTTCAAACAAATATATTTATATAAAATATTTTAATGGCATTAACTATAACTATTGCTTTGTAAGCTGCCTGTACTCCCTCGCAGAACAATAGATGATTAACATTTTTCCCATGACATGATCTAGTCTACATAATATTATTTTAAATGGCCGCTTAGACTCTCCTTGTATACTGTTCCAACGTTTGTCTAACTAATCCCCTATTGTTACTCAGGTAGGTTGCTTCTAGAATTTTTGTTATTATAAACAACACAACTTTGAACAGACCTGTGCTAATTTTCTTTTGCCCACATTCACTGTAGTTTCCTTAAGGGTAAATTCCCAGAAGGAGAGGCTGGAAGGTAGGAGGCATGCCCTTTGTTGTTGAAATGTCTGTAACATCTTTGGATCAATTACATATAATTTGCAAATACAAGTTATGCCATTCACAGGGAAAAGGCTGACACCTTTCCTAACTTGTTGGGCTTTGCATAACCTAGAATTACAGGAGTTGTAAACAAGGCTCCTAATAGCCCCGGATTATCTGTGGCTATTGTCAGGTCATGCAGAGGTGGTAATTTATTAAACAGATCTCTGAAATGTGCCTAACTACTTGGGTGGGTTCAAGAAGGGGAGAAAGAAGGTTCTGGGATGAGAAGTGGGCTGTGACATTTGCTGGACTCATGGGCAGCGGAGTAGGGGGGTGTCACTTGTCTTTGGTTCCTAGCATCTGACAGGGGTGTAGCTTGGAGCCTCTGAGTCCCACAGCCCTTCTGATGGTGTCACTGCCCCAGAGCAAGCTGTGGCAGGGGGGCTGGGTGAAGAGATATGGGACAGTGGAGGCGGAGACCGTGCAGGAGGAGGTAACAAGTCATGCCCTGTTCTTACAAGGCCGTGGGTGTCATTTCAACATGGTTATTATCTTGCTTTGGCTGCCAGAGAATACCAGCTGGTGATGGTGAAATTCATCAGAAGAATTTCTTCTGGGAAGTTATTCACCAGTCCGACAGCCTCTCATTCTATGACTGTCGGGAGGGAGAATTTCTCCGTGTGTCAAGGCCGCCCTGCTTCCTGCACTCCGTATAGCACCCCTTACCCATCTGGTCACATTCTTTGGCCATCATTACTAGTCCACATTATATGGCTTCCAGGCCTCTTGCTTGGGGAGCTGACTGGAGTGGCTGTAAGTGTGGGAGGATTCGTGGGGACCCACTCCAGCTGAGCTGGCGAAGGCCCAGTCCATACTTAAATCCAATGGTTCAGTGAGCTACACAGCCCAGGGTCTGCGCAGGCAGGGTAAACATGGTGGAGAAGACAGTCCCTGTCCACCAGGGGGTGGGACATAAACCCGGAAGAAACTTCCACAGGCCGGGGGCAGCATGATAGGTGGAACCTGTTGGCCTCGGTATGTGGGAACTGGACAAATTGAAGTGTGGTGGGTGGCAGGCAGCATGTGGAAGGAACCAGGAAATCAGTTTCTTTATATAGTTCCTAATTCCTCTGCTCCCTATCCCTTTCCCCTGCCTTGTGGGAACAGGCGAATTTGCAAGGAGCAATGTACACCAAGTCTGCCATTTATTGAGCACTTACTATGTATCAGATGCCACCAGGAGCACCCTGCATGAGGTATGTATTTCATTCCCTCACTAGTCCTGCAAGGTAGGCCCTGTAACCCATCTAGAGCACAGGTGGGTAAATCACAGCTAGAGGAGTTTGTCATTTGCCCCAAGCCACCCAAATGTGTAACTTGCTCTTCAGTCCTAGGCTTGTGGGATCTCAGACTTCAGCCTCTGGTAGTGAGGGGTGGAAGTTTCTTGCTCATATCTCCCAGCAGAGAGTTAGAAGCTCCCTAAACCCAGGACACCCTCTCAGGGCCTCCCCTGCTGTCCTGTAATTGCTCTTTCTTTCTGAAGTCTGTTTATTTGTCCTGCTAGAAGGAGACACTCCCTCAGATCAGGGATGTGTGACTCATACTTGTAGCCCTGCATCTGGCTCAGGATGGGCACATAGTAGGTGTTTAATAAATGAGTCTAAAAATTATAATCACTCAGTAGAAAGTCTGAGTAGCTGTTGGCCTTAGCTTCTAGAAGCTTGAAAATACAGCAAGTCCAAGAGATACACAAACACTCCAGCAGACTAAATCAGCAGCAATGGTTTCCTTATATCTTTCTGATAAATGCCTTTTTCTCCCTCGATAGTCTTCCTTTTAATTTGTGTAGCATTTTGGAATAACAGCATGTTTCTATTTTGTAGTTATTTCTTCACTCTTAATCAGCAAGGTAAGTATAAGTATACAAATATCCCATCTTATAAATGAGGTCCCTTGATGGTGGGAGGAGATTTATTCTCAAGGCCAAAATCTCACAGGAGTTTGTGGAGTGAGGAAGATTCTGGATCACCCTACCCTCCAACCTGGCCCATTCCCTGGATGCTACAGGTGTCTCTGGTGTCAATTAGCTCTCTCTGTGGGATGTCTCTGGTGGTCTGGGGATGATGGCAGAGTCCAAGGGCAACGGTCTCCTATGCAGAACTGGGGTCTTGTCTCAAATGCTGTATCCTTTCTCCTGATTAGGCTAGGTCCCATTTGAGAACTGGCACCTTTAGAGAATTCCTATTGGTCTTAACACCATCACATCCTAAGTTCAAGAGCAACTAAGATCAATATGGTGCTCAATCATCTTAAGACTGGGCCCCCTTAGACTCTAGTGTGTCACTGTAGCCAGGGGAGGTGGGTATTTATTGGAATTATCCATCCTGTCCTAACGATTCTCACAACAGGTGTTTGCAGCCTTGGGAAGGTAGGGAGATCCTTATGCAAGTCTGATAATTGGGAAGTGAGGGGCAGGATGTGAATGGAAATGCTGCAAAGGCACACAGCTCTCAAACTTGTGCCTGTGGGAGGAGGACTTTTCCAGAATAAAAAATAAAGATGCATCTAGGAGTATGGGGGAAAATGTTACTTAAAAGAATTAGGGGGCTGGAGTATAACTCAGTGGTAGAGCTCTTACCTAGCATGTGTGATACGCTGGGTTCCATCCCCAGCACTACAGAAAAGAAAGAAAGAAGAAAAGACAGTAGGAAAGAAAAGAAAAGGCAGAAGTATTAATGACTTCCCAAGAAGACTGGTCTTATTAACTGACTTCTGAGGGAAGGGACCAGGCCAAGGACTCCATGGTATTCTATCCCTGCTTTTCTGCAGGAAACACAAGTCCACTTGGTTGCTTCTTCAACTATACTATGACTCACTAGAGTAATTTTTAAAAAGAAAAAGAAAAGGAGCTGACGCTAAACCTGTTGGAAACTCTTCCCACGCAGGTGTGATAGCTGTGATGGGGGCAGGGGTTATGACAGAAGTCACTTCCTCCACTGGCATTGCTGGCTGCCGCTTCAGGCTGCCCCCCATCCCCTGGGATCACACAGTCAGGCAAAGCTGGTCGCTGACAGCCTCCACCCCAGTGTCCTTCCCAAGGACATGCCCGGTGTCCAACGTGGCTCCCTGTCAGGCAGCGAACTCAGGGCAAAGAGAAGTGCATGGAAAGGCGGTGGCTGCCAGCAGACTGCCCTGGCAGGGTGGTGGCTCCCGGCCTAGCTGTCAGGGGCTGCTAGAGGCTGCAGTGGCTTTAGCATGCAGCACTGTCTCCTGAAGAGCTCGTAGGCAGGGGGTCACCATGGCTTTCCAGGGACGTGTTAATTTGCTTGTGGTTCTCAGGGCTGGGGAGAGATTTTAAGCAATTTTGTTTTGCTTTGTTGACATACACTTCACATCTCATAAAATCTACCCCTTGAAAGTGTACGTGATTTTCTGGAGATTCGTAAGGTTATGTGACCATCATCACGAACTAGTGTCATCAGCCCAAAAAGATTATTGACCTCAAAAGAAATTTCTATGTCCACTAGTGGTTATTTTCTTTCCCCTGTCTTTTTGTCCCTGGAAACCAGTAATTTCCTTTCTCTCCTCCTGGTTGTATCTATCTTAGGCATTATAAGTAAGAGGAATCACACAGTATGTAGTTTTTTGTGATTTGTTTCTCTCATTTGGCACAATATTTTCAAGCTTATCTACACTGTAGATACTTCATTCCTTTCTATGGATGACTAATATTCCATGTACATATATAATCCATTTATTTTTCTATTGTTCATCAGTGGGTTGGTGTTAGGACTGTTTCTATTTGTAGGCTATTCTGAACAATATGATAATTAGCATTTGTGTAGTAGTTTTTGTTAGAGCATACGTTTTCAGTTTTCTTGGGTGTATCATCGGGAGTGGAATTGCTTGGTCATGTGGAGAGTCTCTATTTCAACATTTGAGTAAGTTCCAGACTGTTTTCAAAGCTGCACCATTTCACATGCTCATCAGCCGGAACAAGGGCTTCCATTTCTCCATATCCTGGCCAACACTTCTTACTGTTTGTCTTTTGGTTGTAGCTATGCTGGTAGGAGTGAAGTGGAGGCAGGAGATATGCAAAGGCAGTGCAAGAAATTCAGGTGATAAGAACATGAATCGAGGGAGTGGAATTGGGATGTTGAGAATGTCCCAGGTAATGTTCACCTGTCTTATGAAAATGCTAGGAAACTTGTTGGAAACCTCATGTGTTGATCATTGGCCCCTTATAGTCACTACCTAGCATAAGTGGACATTCAAAACTACACGTTGAATGAAAGATTGACTTAATAAGTGAAAGTCCTAATCATGGGGGACTTCATGTAAGTGAATGAATTAGGAGAGAGGTCACTGTTTTGTATATTTCAGGATAGCTGCACTCTCCTTATTGTCATGTCCTTGGTCTTTGTGGATAGGGGAGATGCAGCAATCTTCTTTCTTGCAGAAAAGGAGAGAGGTTAGTGAGAAGCCGGAGTAGGAAGTCAGAACCTGCAGGGTACAATGAGCTGGTTATGAATTTTGGGAAACCACCCTGAGGTTGACAGCTTTTCAAAGACCTTATCAACTACCGAACTCTTCTCCTGTTGCACTTGGCTCCCAAGTCTTGTTTTTATGGGGACATTTGGTTTCAGGTGTCTTCTCCATTACCTTGTTAGAACTTTCTGTGTACATACCACTGTGATTGTTGCTTTCCTTGGTAGAGAGGCAGCCTCCCCTCCCAGGGGAGCCCATTGTTTTTTCCTTGTGTGGCTATGTAGGTGTAGAAGAGATGCTGAACTGGAAGCCTAAGGGCTCTGCCTCTCCTTAGATTCCTTACCCAGGAGAGGATCAGTGCTGGCAAGCCTGCTCAGAACATGTAGTCTAAAATAATAATAATAATAATAATAAATTCCAGAATTTAATGTGCCAATTCTGCCCAAAGAACTTCATATAATCTGGCAAATGCCATCTCCCTGGAGGTCATATTCTTCCAAATTTCTGTTACTAGAGGAACAGAGCATAGAGTGTGATTGGCTTGCCTTTCTAGCATCCTTTTTTTTTTAATGTTGACAGTAGTAAAATACAACAGAACAAAGCCAATCGAGACAATGCAGTGAAACTGGTACAGAACTTCACAGCAGGATACCGGGATAACAGTAACAGGTACCATAGTATATCTCGTTATCTTCACGATAGTTGTCCATTCAATCAGGTATAGCAAAACCAAACCAAAAACAGAACATTATAAAACCTATCAAAACAGGATACGGAATAGAGCAGGACAACTGATTAGAACAAAGCAAAAACAGTGAAAACAGTATTTGCCTTCAAAGAGAAGATAGAAGGAAATCCCCCATATTTGCTATATTGTATATGGTCGTCCTCCCAAGAGATGTTCTCTCTGGCTGCCAGTTGCTAACAGGGTGGGTGAGGGAGGGGGGAAGATGAGATGCTCTTGATTCTCATCCTGTGTGTCGGTAGGCTCACGGCTGCTTAACAGGAAGGAGGGCGTATGGTTTTTTTTTTGCTCCGCGGCCTAAGTTCCAACATGGCCGGATCTCAGGAAACGCTGATTGGTTCTCTCCCTGGCTTGCCTGCCACTCACTTGAGCCACAGCTGCTTACCAGCGAGGTCTTCCTAGCATCCTTTGCAACTAGATATCGTCATGTGATCCTTTCTGACCAATGAGATATAAGAGGATGCTGGTGTGGGGTGCTCTTTTTAAAAGAAGAGAAATGAGAGAATGGAAGTCCTTTATATGGGGGAATTTTTTATTCTTATTCTTTTTTTTTTTTTTTTTT